>CM054116.1:13301882-13821550 GCA_028673005.1 Tanypteryx hageni | reverse complement strand
TCTTAACAGAAAATATCCTAATTTTTCCATAATTTTTATATGTCTTGTTTAATGATGATTATTCTTATTGCTCATGCAGGGCGATCTGAGTCACAAACTTGAAATACGAAAACTTGGACACGAGTCAATTGTCAGAGAATTTGGAAATTACGGATAGTTGCCATAATTTCACAGAAAATTACATATTTACTGCTATTACTCATGGAATTTATTATTTAATACATATAGGCTCCACGTGACTAAAGTGCTGTTGCCCTGGAGATCGCGTTGGTTTATTTACGAGTTTAGATCTTGGTGTATGGCGAATTTTTTAAGCGCCTGCAGTATGCGAGCACCGACTACTCGCGTGTATATATATATATATATATATATATATATACCCACACATATGTGCACACATATATACATATATTAACTTAAGGAAATGAAAAGGTAGTGATAAGGGTGGCAACAAGGTGTTGAAGAAAGCCCAGTGGACACTTACCAAGTCAGGGACCAAGATGGCAGGCTGCTGGGGGAGTCGAAGAGACACGTTGAAAACACAAACACAAAAAACACAAAAAAACACGCAAGCTTACCGGGTCTATGCCCTTCTTCAGCGAGGAGAGTGTGTGTATGTGTGTATATATATTATATATATATATATATATATATATATATATATATATATATATATATATATATAATCATCGAACAAATTCAAATAGCACCTAAATGATTGAAAAAGTCACTTTCCAGGCGCTGATATGCGTCGAATTTGTCCACAAGATTTGGTTGATTTTTTTACGTTTTACGTTTTTTGAGGTGAAAATCTTTTTTCGAGTACAACCGAATGGTCAGTGAATTCACTGAATTCCGGGCGTAAAATTATTTTAAATGGAAGACGAGAAACAGTTCGTGAATTTATAATAAAAATGAATTGCTCTAAATAATTTTCAACTTACTTTTTATTTTGTAGCAACTTCAGTATTTTGTTTATCGATGTTGCAATTCGATGCAAATAGTTGGTATAAAAGTTAAATTTCATTTCATTGTTGAATTGCTATTAAAGATTTCGTTACTCATTTTTCTTGCATAGAAAACATTTATTTATTAAATCGATAAGCCCTAAATACCAAATTTCATGAAAATCCGTTCGGTAGAAGCCGAGAACGTACATGCGAACTGACGGACGGACGGACAGAACGAAGGTGCATACTTTGGAAACGAAACGCGCCGAATAAATGGTTTTGTGTGTGACTCAATCGCGATAAGAAAAGTTTCCGTCGTTAAGGTCAACCATATTGTTGCTATCGTCTTGGGATTAGATATACCGAGTTGGATTTAGATATGGGACAGCATTAGGTAAGATAAGGAAAAATGGAGAGCCATCGCCATGAGCGCCATCTCCATATAGGATAACGAATACAGAGAGAGAAAGATGGCGTTGTGTGTTTACCTAAATAAATAAAATGTAGCGTAGAATGCTATTTCTTGAGTCGTGCAGATTAAATTTAAGTGATGATGGGTTTATTTGTATATATATAGACGTACGCAAACAGTATAATTCTTTAAGCAAGTACAAACAAAAGAAATAATTGCATTTGCGTGGAAATAAAAAACAAGAGGTCCAAACCAGGACGAATGCAGACTGGTTTCCCAAAGTTGACGTCCCGAATTGATTACTTATGTTGACAGGATATGTTTCAGTATGTCATTAGTTAGTCATTCCAAGGAATTCCACTATAAATATCATTTGAAATTCATAGTTTATCAATGATAGAGAACAATTGGAAAACAAATTAATAGAGCATTCGCAGGTTTGAAATACTAAAAGCAATGCCAAAATCTCTTTCTGACATAATTTGCATGTATTTTTTAAATAAACGAATTTAATAGATGTTACTGTTTATACGCTAATATGTATGGATCAACTGTCCATTGCTGAAGGGTAGTCGAATGAAAAAGAAAATAACCCATTTTACCAACTTTATGTTAAATAGAAATTAACTCCTTAACCGTAAAATTCAAAATTAGAGACACACTATGAAAAGGGGGGGAGGAAAGGAAGCAAAGGCAAAAGACAATAAAAATTATAAACTTACAGGTTTAGGGGTTGTTACTCCATGCCAGGGACCTGATATCACTCACACATTCACTCACCCAATCGCACAAGCACTAATCCTAAAGGTGGAAAGGAAACGGGACAGGGTTTGCGAGAAATTACTCTGCGCCAGGGACCCAAAAAATCACACCGCTACTAGAAGGTCTGTGAGTCAGTACGACCGCAACAGGGACCTACTAAGCAACCACAGACACACGCCACACGTACACGCCAAGAGGTAAAGGGAAAAAATAATGGGGGAAGGAAAGAGGAAATAATACTAGGTTTTCGGGAGATGAAACCACGCAAACAGCGGCCTGTAGGTTTAAGTGCCTTCCGGTAGCGACAGGGACCTAACAGACGAAACAATCACGCACGCAAGCACTCGAATACAAGCACACAAGATCTCTAAGGATGAGGTAAACGTACTAAATACGTATTTCGAGAGCAATGCTCTCATCATCAGTAGCTGATGTGTAATCATTCATTTTTCCCCCTTTAGCTATTGGCGTGTGCGTGTGTCTGTGGTTGCCTAGTAGGTCCCTGTTGCTTATATCAACAGTGTGATGTGAGAATGAGTGGAGGATTGAGGAGGGGAGAGAAAGGAGGAGAGTGAGAAAGGAGAGAGTGAGAAAGAAGAGTGAGAAAGAAGAGAGAGAAAGAAGAGAGAGAAAGAGATATAAAGGAGACAGAGAAAGGAGAGAGAGAGGGAGAGAGAGAGGGAGAGAGAGAGGGAGAGAGAGAGGGAGAGAGAGAGACAGGGAGAGAGAGAGAGAGACAGGGAGAGAGAGAGAGAGAGACAGGGAGAGAGAGAGAGAGAGAGGGAGAGAGAGAGAGAGAGAGGGAGAGAGAGAGAGAGGGGGAGAGAGAGAGAGAGGGAGAGAGAGAGGGAGAGAGAGAGGGAGAGAGAGAGGGAGAGAGAGAGAGGGAGAGAGAGGAAGGGAGGGAGAGAGAGAGAGAGGAAGGGAGGGAGAGAGAGAGAGAGAGAGGGAGAGAGAGAGACCCTCTATCTCTCTCACAATTCATACGAAATGGGAAAGGAAAAAGAGATTGGTGAGAGGAGAGAACTGCATGGTGAGGACATGCTAATGCTAAGAAGAGAAAAGCGGGAAGAGAGAATATGATGAGGAGGTGGAGAGGGAGAGAGAGGAAGAAGAGACGAGAGCTGAAGGAGTGGGAGTAGAAGGAATATAGAGCGAAAAAAATAAGACAGCGAAAGTGCGACGAACTTAAATTGGGTCATGGAGTGGAAGAGAGGAAAATAGGGAGGTAATGAAAGAGAGAGGGAGGGTTAGGAGGGAGAGGGGAAGGAGGGATAGGGGAAGGAGGGGGAGGGGAAGGAGGGGGGAGGGGAAGGAGGGAGAGGGGAAGGAGGGAGAGGGGAAGGAGGGAGAGGGGAAGGAGGGAGAGGGAAGGAGGGAGAGGGGAAGGAGGGAGAGGGGAAGGAGGGAGAGGGGAAGGAGGGAGAGGGGAAGGAGGGAGAGGGGAAGGAGGGAGAGGGGAAGGAGGGAGAGGGGAAGGAGGGAGAGGGGAAGGAGGGAGAGGGGAAGGAGGGAGAGGGGGTAGGAGGGAGAGGGGAAGGAGGGAGAGGGGAAGGAGGGAAGTGATGGGATAGGAAATAAAGAAATGATGGAGGGAGAGAGACAATTATTTAGGAATGAATAGAATCGCATTTGATTTATAGCTTTGGCGATCGCTAAAATAAGATCTTTTATTTACACTGCATAAGGTAAAGATATCATATGATATGATCGAAGATATGAAACATATATTTAGTTTATCTTCAATATCAGCTGACATAAAACGATCTAAACCAGTGGAACCCAACCTTTTTTACTGGCGGGCCGCATTGGTGGATGAGAATCCTTAGGATTGGAAGTTGCCAATTCTTCGGTGGGCCGGATTAGAGATTAAATTATCCATATTATCCATATGTTCTGAGGGACCATATAAGTGAAAATCATGTCTAAATAAGGTTTTTATTGTTAACGTTTCAATATTTCAAGTTTTGTTTCCAACATTTTCATAAAAATGTATGAAATTTTGTGTTAAGTTTTTCGGATAGATCTTTCAACATACCCTCGCGGGCCGCACAGAAACCCTTCGCGGGCCGCATCCGGCCCACGGGCCGTAGGTTGGACACCACTGATCTAAACGAATTGACGTTCGCTTTAGCGGTACGATGGATCTTAAGAGTTCCAGTAACATAACATCTCGACTTCCCCTGGAGGAAACCGACCGTTACAGTATTGAAGACCCTCACTATCTATGGGGTTTACGTTCCTGGATAACACCGTGGATGCCAAAACCAAGGGAGTATGGAAAATATGGGATTTCGTTCCTTTCTAGAGAGACTATAAACATAACCGTTCTGCGCAGGTAACAATAACGAGGGCCTAAGAGTACTCTCATCTTGTCTCTTTATTTTATCGAACTCATGGAAATGTGCCCAAGTTAAAAACTGCATTTCTAATGACAGACACTGAAATTTTACAAGGCTGAAAATGTTCTATTTAGGCGATATTGCATTTAATCACCCAATACGAGCAATATCAGGGTTTCAGTGAAAAATTCTTCTATCCTGTAAATTACCTCCATAAAATGAATTCCGCGCTCGGAGGAAAGTTTGGAGGATTTGGAAGGGGTGTGCGAAAGGGTGTGTAGTTGCCATCACTCTACAACTACCATCTTAATGCACGGAGGGCCGTTTATGCGATTCAAATTTTAACATCTAAGTCACTCACTTTTACAACTTTCTGACTTCTGCTGAATGCATGAATTTATTTATACGATAGTGAAAATGTTTTTATGTATTGTTAGGAGGAAGATATGTTTTGAATCAAACTCTTTGCCCTTTTATCACTTAAAGATATTACATTAGGATTGCATACTATGCAATTTTAGATTAACTGAGTTACATAAGTAGTTAATCATCCTTTATAAAATTAATCCGTTGTTTATTGCGATGAGTTCTTTTAGTTTACCTCGAAAAATAGTCCTTTTCCATATATTTATGTGAGACTCGGGTATAAAAAAGTAATTTACGCGAAATATACAACAGCACGAGTTGAAGAAAATTGAAATACTACAATAGTTGCAGGAGACGATTCGAAATTCAACCAGTAAATAAATTTAAACTGAAGCTCTAACATAAGCCAGTGGTGCCCAAACTACGGCCCGCGGGCCAAATGCGGCCCGCGAAATATTTTTTACGGCTCGCGAAGCTCTGGCGAAAAAGCAATTAAATATTTATCACACAAATTCGTACTTATTGAAAATTTTGATAGTAAAACTTGAAATATTAGCCATGAAAAACTTATTTAGACTTGATTTTCACTTATATGGGACCTCATAATATATAGAAAACTTCCAATTTAAACTCTAATCCGGCCCGCCGAAGAATTGGCAACTTCCAATGCGGCCCGCCAAGGGATTCGCTGCAATTGATGTGGCCCGCCATTGGTGAAGTTTGGGCACCACTGCTCTAAGCCATTCGAACGTATATCGAAGAGGCGATTCTTGGATTGATACTTATACTGCTACAGTTCTAAGAAAATAATGAACGTAATTTTTTGATGAAAGCGGCCTTTTCCTGATTTTTGCTCGTTTCAATTTTCTGGTGCGGCACTCCCGCTGGGAAAGGGGGTCAATCCATCCACTACACATGTGCCTTTGAGGGGCTTCATTAGCACAAAGCGGACTTCCTAAACGAGCAATGACCTCATGACCAGCCCACTTTCCGGCCAACACCGCATAAGAGAGCTGCGAAACGTCTTTAAGTTAGAATTGCACAGCTCCAACATTTTAGCGGTTTCTTTCGAGGCCTATATTCTCTTTTTCTCTCGTTTACAAATAAAAATATTGCACACATCGCATCTACAATTCGTATAGCGTAACCGAATGAATACTAGACACGCAGTTCGAAGAATATATTAGTACGTAAGACAGTTCCATCTGCCACTTCCGTCCGCTCTTCTACTCTCTCAATCAAACAAAAATCATTCTGACATTTCTGCGAGTATCACTACCATCATAGGTAGTCTGTCCATAGACAGGTCCGTAATTATTCATGGTTAAATCTGGTTCTCCATATACTCCTATTTTCCGCTGTCCTCTTCATATCTTGATAACATTCTTTTCCTTTCAAATCGTCTATCAGCTGAAACCTTTTCCTACCTCTTTCCCTTTTTCCATCTAGTTTTCCTTCTAACACGTCTTTAATCATACTCTCTCCCCTCAGGTAATGTCCAACCTAGTTTGCCTTCCTCTTTCTAATAGTCTGTATAATCATTCGCTTCTCTCCTACTCTTTGTAGCACTTCATCGTTTTTCATACTATCTGTCCATTTTATCTTCAGCTTTCTCCTCCAAGTCCACATTTCAAAGCTTTCCAAGTATTTGATATCATTTTTCCTTAGCGTCCGTTTCTACCCCGTACAAAACTATACTTCATTCATAGAATTTTATGAACTTCTTGCAGATATCTTCCCTTATATTTCCCGTAAGTAGGTGTTTCTATCTTCTGAAACCCACTTTTGCTTTTCCTATTCTAGTCCTGATATCTTCCGTACATTCTTGGGATCACTGTCACTTCTAGGAAATCCCAATGCCACTCTCCCGTGTCGTAAATCTTATTAATTAATTTCGTGATCGCTTTTAGTCCTTCTGATCCCATGACTTTAAGTACCTCAGCCGGTATTCCATCGCTGCCTGTGGCATTCCCTTTCTTTAGTTCCACTATCGCTTTTTCTACTTCGCTCTCCATAATACTTGGTCAGAAGTTATCTTCTTCAATGTTTTCCTCATCTTCCGGTTCCATTTTTGCCGATCCTGCCCGCTTGCTGTATAGTTCCTTAATGTATTCTTCCCATACCTGTGCTACATCCTGTGTTTCTGAGACTATCTTCCCATCCGTATTCATAATTCCTTTACCACGAATTCCATTAGACTTCTTGCCTTCTAATTCCAGTGCCCTAGCGTACATCATATCATACCATCGCAACTTCTTCATTTGCTGTATTTCATCACATTTTTCTTTTATCCAATTTTCTCTAGCTCTATCTGTTACCCTTCTCAACTCATTGTTTATACGTCAATAGTTGGCTCAACCTTCTTCATTGTTAACGTTTTTCCATTTTCGGCTCTCATCCATTTTTCCAGCATTTTCCTTAGTGATGGTTTTCTGATTTTCTTCTCTTGTTTTCCAATCTCTTTATCCAAGGTATCCTTGATACTGGTTTTAATTTCATCCCATTCTATATCAACGGTCTTCGGTTTGTTTTCCAACTTTCTTAGGTTATCTTCCAACTTCATGCTGACTACATCCTGCCTTTCTTTCAGTTTTTCTAGGTCCCAGGTCTGTCTTTCTCTTCTCGTTTTTCTTATTTGTTTGAGCTTTGTACTCACGTCAAGTATTAGAAGGCTGTGATCTGAATCAATGTCTGCTCCTTGCAATGCCTTGGCGTTCTTTATGCTGTTCCTGAATCTTTGTTTTACAAGGATGTAATCTATTTGGCATCTCATTCTATCTCCTGGGCTTTTCCATGTGTATAACCTTCGTTTATGGTTTTTGAACCATGTATTAGTCACTACAAGTTCATTATTGATGCAGAATTCTACGAGTTTCTCCCCTCCTCGATTTCTCTTCCCAAGTCCGTATTGCCCGACAACATTTTCTTCCTGTCCTTCTCCGACTATGCTGTTCCAATCTCCCATTATTATGCAGTTTACCTTTCCTCTTCCGTCTTCTTCGTAAATTTCATTAATTTGCTCATAGATCTCATCTATTTCTTCATCGTCATGAGCTGACGTTGGCATATATACCTGGATTATCAGCATGTCCACTGGGACTGCTTTTAGCTTTATTGCCATCAGTCTATCGTTCGTTGCTATTAACTTTGTCACGCTTTTCATCATATCTTTCCTAAGTACCAGAGCCACTCCACTTTCCCGACTATTTCCTCCAGAGTATACTACCGTGAACTCTTCCGAGTCGAACTGTCCTCCTTCCCATCTAGCTTCGCTCAGTCCTATAATGTCAACTCTATTTCGTCTCATTTCTTCTTTCAAGTTCTCTAGCTTTCCTGCCTTTATCATAGTTCTTACGTTCCAAGTGCCTATTCGTAAATTACTTTCGACAAATGTTTTCTTCAAGGCAGTCCCCGCCCGGAGATCCGATTGGGGGACTATTTTACCTCCGGATTGTTTTACCTCGAGAGAACTCATATTGTCCAACCATATAATCATTACTAGAGATTGTAATGTGGTAGTTTCCATCTTGCTTTCCACATCGCAGTACTGTAGCCGTTCAAATCGCCCCGATCACGCCTACAGCTGCACTGGATATAGACCCAGCCAACATAATTTGTTTTCGGCTCAATACCATACTGACAGTACTGCTGTCTACTGCCAGGCACCGATGATAGTTTTTTTAACCTCCATTCGCGGGGTTTCAACCTCGAAAATTTGTAATGAGAAGCCGACACGCTAACCACTACACCACCAGTGCATAGTATATTTACTGCGAGTATATATACCGAAATATATTTTTATCGATTAAAACTGTTTATTTAGAGCCTTTCCCATATAATTTGCACCAATAATTTGAAGACCTCCTATAAATTTGGAGCCATATATAAGAGCATCAAGCATATTTTTAAACAAGCACGATAAAAATTTATTTAAAAATAAATTTAGATTTAAGCTGCTATTACAAATAGATTACGAAATCTAGGATGTTTTTCTAACAAGCTCGAAAGCGAAAAAAGAAAAACTTTCACTAAGGACACCGTAAAACCGCGACAGCAAATGATCCCCCATTAACCGATTTAGAATAAATGCTGCTCAATAAACAGGTGGCGCATGAGAATAACTGCACTTTGGTGACATTTGATTATCAGTAGCGGAACTATAATATCGAAGAGAAACGCGGGGGGAGGGCGATATATTTATGGCATCATGCAGTTCCATCTACATATATGTATCATATTAAAAATCGTAATAAAAGGGAATTGCAAAGTAACATTTAAATGAGTAAAAACAATCACTTTGATCTGAAACTACGAATAGTAATTAAAGGGTGGAAGGTATTTGACAAATTATTTATCTTTTAGTTATGAAGTATTAAATAGCAGAATATCTCGTATTTCTTTCATTAGAATATTTCTATTTGCGGCGATGCACTATCTGAAGGGATTATGTACATATACTTTCGGATAGTGGCGAACTTGTCAGATCCGAATCTTGAGTGTTATTTGGGTTTGCAGGGGTTCTGAAAATTGAGAAAAGGTGATTTGTTTTCGAAACAACGATCCTTTTCAACCTATGGCATAAATGATTGGCAAGGCGAAGAAAAAACTAGAATACGCTCCCAAGCACAATCTCACGTACATTCTAAACTACTAAAATGAATTATTTAGAAAAATATTGCTATTATAACTATTATTTAGTTTGTTCATATATTAACTTGCATTTACGCTTTTATTTCTGTAATTAGTTAGCAATGATTAATAAGCATCCTCATTAATTAATAGTTATGCATTTTTAAGAAATGCTATTTGTTTCTATTTTTTCATTTATCCGCTAAAAATGATAAAATCAAAATTAATTTGTATAAATATTACGGTAAATCTGTGTTGTTAGGTAAATATACACTTTTGCCTTTGCATATGTTAAGGATGTGTACATACATTTATTTAACAATACACACTTATCGTAGTATATACAATCTAACCCAGAAACGAATTATGAAGGGGCCCAAAAGTTATTTTCGCGGGGGTGGTGTAGATCAGGGGCAGAGAGGCGCGATGGAAATTGCTTTATCTTTTACATATGCAGACAATGTAATGCTTAATTTCTCTATGAGGTGCAGGCACATTTACACATTGGACTGCATTATTGGAATATGATTGCAATATTTGCTATCGATGTACCATTAATTTTCCCTTCATAAGTGGAATTTTTAAAACACCAAGATCGATTTTTTCCGTGCAAATTAATTTTTCTCCCCATTCATCCCCTATTACTTTCATACACCACTTTTTACTTTGAGCATTTCGTTAAAACCTATGCGAAAGAAAACAGATACGACGTCAGCTGAAATCCCCGAGCAGAGAATCATACAATAACGAAATTTTTCCGACCCGTTCTGTTTACCCATACTTAGAATCAATCAGTCCGACTATGGCACATGTCACGCAAACACCAAAAAATGAAGAATCTGACGTTGCAAATACCGCATTAATGGACAGATTTCCTGATGCAGTAGGGCATATACAAGTGCAGTTAATTTTGAAGATTCGCATAATGCTGAACTCGATCCAACAGAATGCTTCAACAGTTTGCTTGCACCCACCTGCATGTAAAATTTGAATTCTAATGGTGGTCTTGATAAATCAAATTCCGACAATGGAACTGTGTAATGGGGCATGGCTCTTATTAAAGTCTCTATATACGGACGTCATTGGGGCAGTCACTGTATAGGAGTGTTCATACCATGTTTTCGTGCACCGCACCCTTTCATGGAAAATTGTATGTTTCGTCCTCAAGAGTAGGTGGTTTCAGTCATTTTTAAGACAAAACCGGTTGCACTACCAACGACCATGCATACTGTTTGCAGAGAAATGTTATATAATAACAGTTAAACTTAAGGTAAATGAATTTGTGATTTTTGATGTTGGCTGTCAATGTTCAAACACATCAAAATGTTAAGTCTCAAACGTTTCTCGGAATTCCCCGCAGTGTAAGTGCGGGTTCTTTACTAGAAATAAAATATAAAATGGTTTTCGAGTGTTTTTGCTGCGGGCAAAGGACAGCCCACTCTCAGGCAGCCATTATTTACCCCTTCGCTCTTTGAATCCACAGGTGGCTCCTTTTTCTCTCCTCCCACTCCCTCTCCCTCCTCCCAATCCCCACTCCCTCCACCCTCTCCCTCCCCCCTCTCCCGCCACCCTTCTCGCTCCCCCTCTCCCTCCCCCCTCTCCCTCCCCCTCTCCCTCCTCCCCTCTCCCTCCCCCCTCTCCCTCCTTCCCCCTTCTCTCCTTTCAATTTCAATCCCAACCCCAACTCCCTCTCCCCTCTCTCTCCCAATCCCTACTCCCTTTCCCTCCCCCTCTCCTCTCTCTCTCCCCTCTCTCTCTCTCCCCCCTCTCCCTCCCCCTCTCTCTCTCCTCCCAATCCTAATCCCCACTCCCTTCCCCCTCTGCCTCCTCCCAATCAATCTCTATCCCCACTCCTTTCATCCAATCCCTCCCCCCTCATCCTTTCCTTCGCATTCCCGCTCCACCTCTTTCCACTCCCAGTTTCTCTCTCTCTCTCACTTCATATCTTCTCGTGAGCTCTAATCCCTTTCCCAACAAAAGCAGACTTGGATAACAAGACAGGAAAAGGAAGGAGTCGGTGAAAAAACACAGCGCGGATAACGCAAACACGAATATTCAGAAAAGACTCGCGCTATTTCATCAACTTTTCACAACGTTCCAGCAGTGTCATTCCAAATTGCAAGTGGATCGGTGAATGGAGGAAGCCTGCCAACCACACAACGGTTGCATAAATTCGCCACCGACTTTTATTCTCAAAAGGAAATCAAGAAGAAGATTTCATCAAATGACAAGTGTCGTTTTCATAGATGATAGTTAAAAATTGCATTTCCCTTAATTCATTAAGAGGAAAGGTTCTCTTCCAAATATCAATTCGGCTTTGATACATTTGTCCTTTCTCTCCTCCGCCTCTCCAACGCTGACCACCTCCTCCGAAGGAAACACTTTCCAATCGACCAAACTCTTAAATTGCAAAGTGAAATTCCATCACTGCCTCTAGAAGTTGCGAATAGAAAAAGGTTAAAAGTAGAAAATAGTATCTGCAAGTTTAAACGAATCGCGATGTCGTCTCTCACATCACAGACCGGAGCTCAGTTGTTTTCATAGATGACGTAACGGACGGCAGTGATGCCACGAAAAACAAAGCGGCGAGCAGATGACATAACAAAGAGAGGGGAGGTGAGGCCCGGCGGAAGGGAGGAGTGCATGTGTGCGTGCAATTCTGCGACGGGCAGATTAACCAGGCGAAATATCGCATTTCGTTTGTTATTGCACGGTAGCGAATCTAGTGTTTCGGGGGAGATATTTGCAGGCAACGAGATAATCGCGCGGACAACATACGGAACAGGCAATTCTCGATGTCTTGTGCCTCTGTAATTAAAAAAATATCGAAATATATCAATTTTATGGCTTAATTCCGTATCTCTTTCACCTTATTTTTCAAAAAATGGAAATTATTTAGATCTGGAATTTCCGATGAACTAAGAAATGTTGCCTGTTCGGAGTACTTCCCCCTGCCACACACCAATTGCGGTGGCTTGCAGGGTATTTATTCAGATGCTATTACACTTCGAATAACTGGAACTCGATTTTATGAATTTCCCGAGCTTCGAGTTAGAGTGTCTGTTACATATGTAACTCCTATGTTCACACGTTATTAACTATTTTCTCTTTTTCCGTATACGCACGCACTGGGCAGAACAAATCCATTTGCCCGTTCGCCGTTCGGCGACTAAAAATTGCATTGAGGCGACTATATTTTTCTTATATTAAATTTAGTAGAGTTCACTAGTAGGTAATACTATTACATCGTATTCATGGTTGAAATTAGCCTGACTCTAAATCGTTTCGCATTGAAATCTATTCTGGTTCCTGGATTTTGGAATTGGCTCTTAGACTTTAACCAGATGTTTCTATATTTGCATAAGTCGCTTTACCGAGAATAATGAATCATTTGATGAAGGATAATAATTATTGTTTCTTACACAAATTGTTCAAAGTGTCTTCCATCGTGTTCAATCCACACGTTGCACCTTTGAATCACTCAACAACATATAGCGCGGCACAGCTCTTTGTCATTATTCAGCGTCTCCCTCTCTTGGCGTATCAAAGTCTTCGTACGATCGAAGTTACGAGGTTTCTGGTCGCAGACTCTAACTTTAATTATACTACGCATTGAATAATCACACGGGGTTATAACCGGTGATAGAGGAGGCGTGTCAACTAGGCCCTCCGAGAGACTCGGAGAGGTCCGGGCCACTTCCATATTTTAAGTCCCCTCGCCGTAATAAAAATGAAAAAAATCCCTTAAGGAACGCTTAAGCATTACGTAACCCACTTTGGTGATCGCTGAATGGATACAGTGGGTTACATTGGGGGTAAGGGGTTCAAGCTTGCACTATGTAGCACTCTTTCTTAAAATCTTCTGACCTCTTAAAGAAAAGATATAATCCGAAAAAATGTGTTGCTTACAGTGATAAGATTATAAATTATTTGAATAATTTTTTACATACGAAATGCTTTTCTAGCTTTTTTTCTGCAAATTTAGTAATTATTGATTAAAATTCCAATTTTAAGTTACGTGCGATGTCACTTCAGCTTTTCGGAAAAAAGAGGAATATAGGCTAAAATCGACATTTGGTGAGGCCCTCTTTTCGACGAGGCCCTCAGATTACGCCTCGTGCGCCTGTGCATAAATCCGTCTCTGAACAACTGCCCCCTTGAGCTTGAGGCCCAGGCTAAATGACCCTCCTGCCCCCCCCCCCCTCTCATAGGGCCTGGTGTCAACTGCCCCAGGAGGACCTATCAATTTTTAAAAATTTATATTTACGAATGCATGAAAATATCTTCTAAAATGTGGCGGAGTCCCATCTTCTTTAAAAATTAGGATGATTTCCAAGTGTAGGCAAGACCATGTTCTGCAACGTTTTCTGATAATTTACAGCATTAATAATGCCGTCTAATTGATTTTGTAGGGCAGAGAACAAATGTTTCAGCTTCTCTTACCTTGATCAATTATAATAATTTCAAAATTCTACAATAATTTTCCCATAGTCTCCGTCAACATTTCTTTACTATACTCATAACACTAGCGTCAAAAATTACAGGCATGAATGAATTAAATATTGATTTAAAATAAAATTTATACAAAAATATTAATGATAACAACTTTTGTATGCCCTAAAGAACGTTCCAGTAAATAAAAATAGTTTAGGGCAAATAAAAGCTGTGCGACAAAGAAACATACATGACGATTCGTTTGTTAAACATCACATTCATAGTCCAAAAACTATTTTTACTTTCTGGGTCATTCAATAAGATATCCTTGCTAAAGCAGGAGGTGGAAGTAAGTTTTCTTTAAAATTTTCAGTATTCCAATTTGTCTCCACCTTTGGGGAGAGGACAATCAACACCGTTAGAATGTAGATCCCCACTAGATCTTCCCATCCGTGAAAACCGCACTCCTCTAGCCCCAATAGTTTGGGTACAATGCCATTCCAAAGTTTTATATTTTCCGAATTTGAAGTCACCTAGCAGAAAATTTATGAAATTGGAAAATCCAATAGATGGAAAATTCATAGATTGATAAAATCTATCTAATTCAAAAAGAATTTTCCAAATATCTCATAAAACAAAAAGTTGATTGTCCACAGACACGCGAATCGACAGAATGATCACATAGCAAGTTATTTTATTTTATTTTATAAAAACTGTTATCGCTTTGTTGTTCGTTTGTCTGTCCGTCTGCAGATATTCAACTTTTTTATTTTAAGATACAGATGAAAAATTATATGTTTGGTTGGTAAGTACTAATAAAACATTACGATTCGCAATCTACGAATCCTCCATTAGTTTTAATTTACACCGTCAGAGGTCGCTAAATTTGAAAAATGAATCAACCTCAAACTAATATTGTAAACAGTCTATATAAGCTACATATCTAAGATTTGGCAGGATGTTAGGCTATTGAATACAACTAACAGAAAAAAATCCAAAATCCTAAAAAAGTTCATTTTGAGGAGGTTTACCCTCCACACTATTTCATTTCTATCCTCCATAAGAAAGGCATGCAAATCGGTGCAGGACTTTATATAATTGCATTTCTAAATTATTTACACTGAGATAGGAACGCGGGACAATACGTTCTATAGCAGAAAGAAAGAGGTGTATTTTTTAAGGATAAATTCAAATCCGCACCGAATTGACGCAAAAATTTGTTTTTAATCTTTTTTTAAAAACGATCGTGTAATATCATAAGGTGACTTTACTGTGAAACTAAAAGAAGAAGAGAATCCTCTAAAAGAATTCTTAAACCAACGACATGGACTTCATCTTGTATCAGACAGGTATCGACATTCATTTAGGAGAGCACGTTGAACTATCATAGACCCATTGTTATTAGGTTATATTTTAGATGATTTAAATCAAATTATTTAAAAACAAATATAAGTATAGTACAATATAGCCTACTAGATATAATTTAGTAATTAGTTTAGAAGTAAACATTTCTTGGGAAACATATATTTCTTCTTAGCAATTATATATTTGAAGAAAAACGTATGTTTTCTTTGAAAACGAAAATGAAATTTCGCTTTTTCATGCCTCCTTTGATTCAGGTCCCGCATTCCCACGATTATTCTAACCAATATTAATATGCAAATGGCAAATGCGCTGCACTGACACCCGCGTTAAATCAAATGGATAAAAAAGGCTCCTGGAATCGAACATTTGATCTTATGATGATGGATCACTTGCCTAAATGGCACAAGAAATAGACCCAAATGTAACGTGGAAAATCGTCCAAATAATAGGTATTAGTAAATATATTTTTCCACCCGCTTAGACCTGTACCCAGACCCTCCCCTGGTCACTAGTCTGCTTCAGTGTAAATAGGTTCGCCACGATAAGATTAATCCTTATTTTTTGCATTTACGTTAAAACAATGAGTAAGAAAATAAACAGTTATGTTTTCAAAGAGGATAACGCTTCCGAATAAAAAACAGGTAATGTGCCAGAATGTGAAAAACCAGAAATTTCCGATACATTCCATCATACCTATATGTTTGAAGCTAGCTGCTCAATATGCTTTCGAGATTTAACGCGAGAAGTGAGCGCGAATGTAGATATACCCTCGTGCTGGTCACTATCATATAAATTAAATGTTTGCGAGAAAGACAAATCGTTCATAGTAAAATGAAAGAAACTCAGATGCGGCTAATATGTGAAAATCGGAGCTCCGGGACTGGAAAACAATCTAAAATTTTCAACTCTACGGGCCAATCAGGGCAGCCTTTTCTCGCCTTGGGATAGTTCGGTTCGGCAAGACTGATCCGGCACGGCCGGGACGATTCGGCGATGGACCATTCGGCACGGCACAGTTCCAACATGTTTTGCTGGGAATGGCGTCATAATGTTATCAATACTACGACTATTAAGCCAACTTGGCCATCTTGGCATTTTGTCTTGTACTTTTCATGATGCATATTTTATCGTGAAACACTTTTATTGCGAACTTTTTCTCTCGTAAGCTAATTCAAAAGTTAGGCTGTTTTAAAATATAGTCGTTTTTAATGAAATAATATCATTTCGGTGAAGCCAAGTTAACTGAATAGTTGTAATAATAACACTATTATGACGCCATTCCCGCCAAAACATGTTGGAACTGTGCCGTGCCGAATCCTGCTGGCGCTGAATTGACCCGCGTCGTAAATCGCCGAACTGGTAGTGACGAATCGGTCCTGTCGAACTGTTGCATTCCGACCTTGTTTACTTGGTGGGCCGCATCGACGGCTGCGAATACTTCCACGGGCCGCAGTGAAAGTTACAAATGCTTCTTCGGGCCGGATTAGAGTTAAAATCGGAAGATATCTAGAGATTTGAAATGACATTAAAGTGAAAATCAAGTCTAAATACTATGTACTATCTACTGCTTCAAAAATATATATAATAGGTGGGTACCAGGTATACTCTATAAGTCTAGGTGAGTCGTGCTATTAAAAAGGTTGAGAAATTGTGCACTAGGGAACCGCATACGGCCTCCGAGCAAAAAAAGAAAATCTTTCTTTGATATCGAGAGCGAAATCGATTTTCAAGAATTTAAGGGCGGCGACATGGTCGTATTCCTCATTAAAATATGGCTTGTTCAAATATTGTTCTTCGCGTCTCCAAAATAATGAAAAATATTTGAATTCGTAATATAACTGACTCTAACTTCAAATTCTCAATTGCTATCGAAGAGTCTTGCACACTCAACGTCACACTGATGTAATGGAAAAACCTGTTCCTTTATTTTAGTGAACTATCTAACGTGCTCTTAAAAGGATTATCCACTGCTCTGGTGAATAATTTGAAATTACAGAGGTTCCGCGATGACTTTATACATAATAATCTGGTGTCAGTAGTCTGTGATGGTCCAACTGTTGTGACGAGAAAGAGAAAGGTGGAATAAAGAAGCTCCTTCAAGATGAATCCCAAATGTAGTGCACTGACACTGTGCTAACCACAAGGTCGAGCTTTCGGTCGGCGATACCATAAAAGAGGTTGTTGGAATGGATCAGTTTAAATATTTCAACAACAAACTCTTCATTCATTCTTCATCATGCAGCCCCCAAAAATGCTACTTATATCAAATTGTGTGCTAATATGCTGGAAGTGCAGCAACACAAAATTGAAAGGATTTTAGGCACCCGCTGGGCCGGTTCAAGTTTCCGATCCGTAACAGCCGTCTGGAATAATTACGAGACTCCTGTTAAAATAGCTTCAAACGATGCAGCAGCTCACCGAGACGCCTAAAATAGATGCATATGCGAAGGATTTCCCCGACCATACGCGTGCAGAACGCGAAATGAGACAGTCGTGTTCTCGATTTCAAGCTCGCGAAAGAGAGGCACTTGGAGCCTTTCCGGGAATTCATCATTAGAGGCAATATTGCTTCAGTTTTGATTCCTATAAAAAGAGCCCTTGACTTAATACCACTTTCATCTAGTGACTTCGAGCGCGGACTCACAAATGAAACTAATCGTCACCCCAATTGGATTTGCTCCTTGCATAGCTTTAATGCTCATCAGAAAGGTTGGTCCGCCTGTCACAAAATATGATCCAACAAAGTTTGTTGATTCTTGGTTGGCTCGAGTACTTCATTCAGCAGTTGGTACCAACAGTAAGAATCGTTGCGTGATAATCTTCAAATCGAGAAAATTGTGAATAAACAACGCTTTGCATCGACAATAAATTCAAGCTGTCATAAACTCAAGTTGTATTCAATTGATTTTGAATTTCCCAAACTTTAAAATTAAAAGAATGTGTTATCGATAGCATTCTTATATTTATAATTGAAATATTTTGTGGATTTTCAAGAATATTTATTAGATGATCTACTTATCGATTTATTGACTCCCATTGAAATAAATACCAGCGAGTTAAAATTAGAACAAGTAATGAAATTAATTGTTTTACAATTGATCTCGTTTATATTAATTTCAACTTAAAGGTCTCAAATGAATTGCTCACGAAGTAGAATAATCGATAAATATATGCTCAATTTTTGTTTCAATTCTACTCGCATTCAGAGCGGATTTAGGCTTACAGAGGCTCGAGGCGCAAAGATAAACTTGAGACTCTCTCCAGAAAACGACTCATTGATTTAGGCTACGAAAATATAAAAGACAAAAATACACGTTGTTAATAAACATTTAATATCCAGTAAATAAAATACATTACAATTTTAAAACTACAACATTTATTCCATTAAAGTAAAAACAAAATACTTCGATCCACAAAAAAAACTAAAAAATCAGTTGTCATAAAAAATACAGAACAGTTACCATAGAAAGATATATAGCAAAAAAATTTAAAATAACAAAATGTAGGAAATGTAAGAATGAAATAAAAAATTATCTTAAATCTATTTACCTAAATGGCAAAAAAAACATAAATGAGTTCGTCCGTAATACCAGAGGCTACATTTTCCTCGAGTTGCTGCTCTCTCGTAAGACCTTCAGTGAATACGGATTAAGAATCCGTGCTCGAGTGTCTATGGACAACCTTCACATTGGGTTTTCTATGACCCTCCACTCAAATAAACATAAGTAAACAATACCTGTTGTTATTAGTAATTTACTAAAATGAAACTCGACAATTTCTTCGATTTGTCTCACGCCTCCAATGTTTTATTTACAATAAAATAACAAAAGGTACAAGAATTATTCGAGTGAATACGGTAGTTAATTTATAATTTAATTCATTAACAAATAATTTTAATTTAATAAAAAGCTCAAACATTAGATGAGATGAGATGAAACCCGCGAATATAGAGAAATTACTACCTTTTCACGGATAACATTAACAAAAATATCAATCCAACCCAGTCATTCTAAATTGTGATTATTCCTCATAATATTTCGTAGGAAAAGTGAGCGATTTCTACAATTTGGAGTTTACGTTTTCCCCTTACGTTCAGTTGCACTTTCGATTAATGGAGAATTTCCGCCACGAATGGACATTTGAGAGGACATCTCGTGTGAGATATCTACAATCTGAACGACACGGATCAAAGAATGAGGAAAAGATGTATGTACGCGAGAAAAGGAGAAAGGTAAAAAGGAAGGGAAAAGAGAGAGAGAGAGGGAAAGGGAGGGGGAGGAGAGAAGGAAGGGTAAAAAGAGAGAGGGAAAGGGAGGGGGAGGAGAGTGATTGATTGATTGATTACATCTTTTATTCGGGGCGAGATTGAGACTGTGCAGTCCCCTCTTCCACCTAAGACCAAATTCATTACATATATATATATATATATATATATATATATATACTTACAATAAGTTAATATATACTTAGAATATAATAGACAGAAGAACGCTAGTCTTTACAATATGAAAGGTCGTAAGGAAAGAATTAACAAAAAAAACTTTGCAGGAAACCACTCGCACAAGAAGGGGGAGAGGAGAGAGTGGTAGAGGAGAGAGAGAGGAGAAGGAGGGGGAGGGAGGAGAGAGGGGGAGGGAGGAGAGATGGGGAGGGGGGAAGAGAGAGGGTGAAGGAGAGAGGAGGGAGAAGAAAGGGGGGAGGGGGGATGAGAGGGTGGGAGAGAGGGGGAGGAGAGAGGGGGGAGGAGAGAGGGGGGAGGAGAGGGGGGAGAGGGGGAGGAGAGGGGGAGGAGAGAGGGGGAGGAGAGAGGGGGAGAGAGAGAGGGGGGAGTGGGAAGGGGGAGAGAGGAAAATAGGAGAGTGGGAAAGAGAGAGAGGGAAAGAGGACAGAGGGAAAGAGGACAGAGGGAAAGAGGAGAGAGGGTGGGAGGAGGGAAGGGATCGAGAGAAGAGGGTGAGGAGAAGGCCATTCCCTGGAGAAAGAGAGACTCACATTTTTTTCCCTCTGGAGGCGCCACTCCACCAGAAGGGGAGGTGGTGGTGCAAACGAGGTTCTCTCTAAAAGCGGGGTATTCCTTCTCTTAAAAGAGCGAGCGGCAGCCGGAAGTTTCCGAGGATGTCCCGCCGCACCCGCGAGCGTCCACTAGTACCTCGCGACAACCGAGTGAGAAGGAGCCGTGGGAGAGCGGCTCGGACCGGAGGGGTGGGTTCGGAGGGGCGGAGCGACCCAGAGGACCCCCGCGAAGGGGCGGCGAAAGAGAGGAGGGGGCACTTGCGCCTACGAGGCGATCTCACCGCTCGAAAGCCGCTTTTCGACACGTTTTCCTCCCTCAGTCGTCACTCTCTCTCTCTCTCCCTCCCACGACCCCTCATCTCATTTTTTCTATCACTCTCCAACTCACACTTTCTCTATCCTTTCCTCACCCTTGCCTTTTCTCGACGCAGCACTAAGCTCCCTATAGTATGGCGTATCGAGCGTGCGAGGAATCAAAAGGGGCTGCGAATTAGAGGGGATTGGATCTTTGCCGATCACAGTCGACTACTAAGACTACCGAAAAAAAACTAAATATTATCGTATAGCAAACGTTCGTTGAACGAATATTCGCTTTAACGAATGAATTGAATTTTATAGCTTTACTTTTCTACGAAAATTCTGTTCACTTTAACGAACTAAATAACATGCATCCAATTCAGATCGAAGAAACTCGAATGTTTACGGAAGCCTTTGGGGTCACAAAGACCGTCTTGTTTATTCTTCGTATGTCCACTTTACCACGCATTTTTTCTATCGCCTGCATTTCTTGAAAGGCTTAATATGACATAACCGAACGTGCTGTTTGTTACTCAAAATATATTTACAAATATCCACTTGAAAAACCTCGTGTGTACCGATAAGGAGGAGGTGCACTACCCAGTGTTCCCCACAGCCATTCTATACTTCAGTCTGAGACTACGTTCGGTCGCATTCGTTTTCTCGCGGTTCATACATAATCGTTACATCACGAGGATTTGTTTTCAAGTCATTGCCGTGGCCACATTTATCGCACCTGCTCTCTCTGTGAACCTTTTATTAACATTTTTCTTATTTTTTGCCCTAAAATCGACAATGAGTTTAAACGGAAAAATCACGGTCGTTCAACGAATTTCCGTTTCACGAACGCTTTTCAGGAACGCATGTCGTTCGTTGAACGAGAGTTGCCTGTAAATAATAGCATCTCGCAAGATATTAAAAAGAGATATCTGTAATGGAGCTTTCGAACGCAGATTCGTAGCGCGCGGAAAACCCTCGCTCGCACTCGAAGGCGGCCGAAAAAAAGCGAAGAGCGTCGAGGACGAAAAGGGCGGAGCGATTTGGCTCGCCCTTCTGGAGGGGAGAGAGGCGGAGAGGGAAGGGGAAGAGAGGGAACGGGAAGAGGGGGAAGGGGCGGAAGCAAGGCCGCGTGCGCCCAGGACAGCCGCGGGACGACAGACGGCGAGAGAGCCCCGTGGGTTCCTTCGCCGGCGAGGGCAATGCACCCTATCGCATTGACAACAAACGCCGCTCCCCGCGCCTCACTCCGTCCCTCCCCAGGACTCCATCCACGGATGCAGTCCCGGCGGAAAGGTATCCTCGGGAGGGGGTGGGGGGCGGAGGGATGGGACAAGAGGGGGAATCGGGGGGATGGAGAAGTGAGGAGGTCCCCCTTTGGGCGATCCCTTCTCTTTCCTCCCACTGCCCCTTTTATCTCGCGGTGAAACCCTTTACGCCCTAAAACTCTCCTCGAGCCAGTATTTCGAATTTGGCGCCAAAATTTGTTAAATAGCAAAGGGAAAGACAGCGTCGCCGGCAAAGAAAAAGAGCGAGGGAATGCGATCGCAAGAACGGAGAGGCGTCGTTCTCACTCGCAACGGCGTTCGAAATTCGAATCGAGATGCGCTTTCGAACAGGACTTCCCCCAAAAACGCCCGCCTCCCACGCGCTGCCCATCGCGCGGATGGGTCCGAATTCCCTCGGAGAAGAAGAGGCGGGGACGATAAAGGGGGCGGGGACGATAGTGGGGACTGGGGCAGGGACGACGGTGGGGGTGGGGTTTCAAAGCGGGCGTCCACCGCCTCCTCGACGTCCCTGCGATCGCCTCCAGGAGAACGCGGTATCGAATTCGCGCCATTCTCCCTTCGGACGAGCGGGGTTCGTTTCCCGGTGGAAGAAACTCGCTTCGGGGACATCCGATCGCCCTCTAAAGAAAGCATGATAGAAGACTCACCGATCTAATGCGGCCTCCGGAGACATGCCTAGCAGCTGCTCGAGCTGACCACGCCGCACTGCGCGCATCCCGTCGCCGCAGATACTTCCTCCGACGGAGCGGCGGCGGCTGACCGCGTCCAGCCGGCTATATTCCCTCGGTCGGCGAATCTCTCGCTCTCTCGAAGTCCCTAGCCTCTCGAGAGTGAGTGAGAGAGGGCGGGGATTGGGTTGGGCTAAAGGAGGGAAGGATCGAGGCACACGCGCGAAACTTAGCACTCGGTCGAATTCCGGAATAAACACCCAAAAGGGAAGAACACACTGTTACACGGAGGCTCGCCTCAGCGGGCAGGCACACAAGTATCGAACAAACACTGCGGAACACGAAGAGGAGGCATTCTTCGAAGTTGCCTCCGCGGGGGGCGTTAGGCCGGGCGTTTACGCGCGAGGGATGCCGGCGATTGCGGAGGGGAATCCCGCGAAGGCAGCGCTCCCTAAGGCCTTTCGCCGGGCGAAGGGTTGACGGCCGGCCGCCTTTTACAGTCAGCTGTGGAACTCGTCTCTCGGAACACGCTCGCTTACGCACTTCCCCTCCCTCCCTACCTCTCTCTCTCTCTCTTGCGGCACACACGCACCACAGCGCGCTTCCACAATCACACACTCACTAGCCACCACAATTTACATCCATTAAAACACGAGGTGAAATTGTCTTAACCGACGAGAAATCCACGACGGATAGTATTTTTTCGGGGAGATCAGAATCCTATTGATGTTTTGAGATGCATTAAAAAAGTCGCATGCCTTGTCTTAGGTATCGTGCGATGAGTTAAAAAACCATTTTGCAAAGTTTTCCTCGACTTTTGGGCAATCGGTCGTGTGATGATAAGACGGAGCGAAAACCCATGTGATGCAGTCGTTCCGTGTTATGAAGGAGTCAATGACCGTTGAGCTGCTGGCCTTCCCCTCGAACTCTCTCTCTCTCTCTTCCCCCCCCCTCCCTCCCCCTCTCTCCCCTTCCCCGCTTCTTCCCCTACTTCCCCTGCTTCTTCCTCTACGGAGTTTCGAGCGACTAAATATCGGAAGCCACGCGACGGTAGTTCGCTCTGTCGGAATTATTTTGAACCGTGTCGAGGCAGCAACACACGCGAGGAGGGAATATGAATGGAATTTTAGTCGAACTCTTGCATTTCCAGATGAAATTCAGAGTTGAACTTTTGCACACTCATGGTAAGGTCGCAATTATTGATAAAGAGATATAGAAAAACTTAGAAAAGAAGCCTGGGATCGATTCCAAGAACGTCTCTTTTCTTTATTTTGTTAAAATGGAAAACTGTATAGCAGTGCTTCCCAAACTTTTTTGTCTACTACCAAAAATTTGAAATCGCATTCGCCTTGCGACCCAAATGGTACCCAGAAAATCGCCGTAAATTTATTAGCATAATATTAAATACAACATTTAGAAAAAAAATTATAGACACAATCGCACAATTTCTTACAATTTTATTTTGTATTCAAGTTCAGTTTTGGAAATGGGTGCATGAAAAAACAAACTGGAACCATTGAATCAAGGCATTCCTTAACTGAAATTTTAGTAAAGTTTTCAATTATTTTAGAACAAAGAAAGCTGCAAGCACTAATTTAATTGAAATTAATAAAAATATAAACATCGCTGTTTTCTCGGCTGATTGTTAATGCCAGCCCCTCCTCTTGAGTGGCTTTAATGATGCTGTTGCAACTTCGTGATAAATTGATCCAATATTGGTTTAATATTGATGGAGAGGGCGCAGCGCAGATTATGCTGAGGATCAAGTTTATTTCTTGCCTTGGTCTTGATGGCCACAAGGCTTGATGAAAATTAGAAATAACGAATTTAGTGCATCAGATTCGTAAATTGTACTTCAAACTTATAATAAATAAACTCTTATGATTTAGATATCGCAAATACACTCAGAACAACAGATTCTGAATTCACGGCAGTAGCTTGAAAATAGCGCACTATAGTAAAAGAATACAAAGCAGAGTCTGAAGTTACGAGCGACAGCTTTTTCGATCTTTAGAAGGTCAAAGCGAAAGGGACCAAGAAAAAAATCGATAGACAAGGAATTTGGTACCGCAGGTTACGAATCTGACCACAAAAATTGTTGGGAAAACGCTTTTGACGTGAATAAACAAACCGGGGTTTGTGAGAAGTTTGGCAAGCTGCCAAGATTTGAATACGGTATATCACTTAAGTTCAAGCGAAGTTTAGAAGCGAAATAGCGCTATGCAACCTTTATTCATAATTTCTGCCTGTCTTGGTGGTCTTACTTTACATTTATTCTTGCTAATATCAAAAATTTATAATTTTTCACATGGGGACTGGGACTCATCCGCGACCCATCGTAAGGCCTTCGCGATCCAAGTTCGGGTCACGAACCTGAGTTTGGGAACCACTGATCTGTATAATATAGTTAACGTGAACGCTTGCTTGAGAAAAAGAGAATACATTGCGTGCTTTTACTGCTGCCTGATTTTAAATCCGCTAAAAAGCAATTTTGGATCATAAAAAACATTAATATTCAAGACTTTGACCATCAACACAAATTTAACGACCAAAACAAATTCTCTGGATTGTTGCTGAATGATTTAGTGTGATTTATCTATTTATGCAAAGATTGATTCAACAAGATGGAAAAGCATACCCCATAAATCGAATACACAGAGATTTAAAGAGCGTTATTTATGGGATATGCATATAAAAAGGTATCGAAAGATACTCAAATTTTTATCTTCTAAAGTATAAGCCGTAATTATGTGGTCTCGAGGACTTTTTTGTGGTAGGGGAGACCGCGGCTAATTGTAACAGTTTTCAGTTTCCGATTTTTCATATTTATTTGGTTGCATTTAGGAGGAAGTGGGTTTTTCATCCTTAAACTGTACATATTTTAATATTAATTCCCATAGTAAAAGTTATATCATGTTTTGATATTTTATTTGAAAAAATTATTTTCAAAGACTTGCAGTATGTCACAAATTGCCCCTCCACGGGGCCAGTTTTGACATGGCTGGGACATATTGTGACACTATCATAAATTCATCATAAAATGGAATTTAGACAGACGACATCACATGTAGACAGAAATAAAGTAGTTTTTATTAATTAAATAAATACAAAATTGAAAATTATAAAAAAATTTGAATGATATCATAATGTCAAAAATTTGCAAGAAATTTTATGGAACCTGTTAAGATCAGAATGACAATGTTTACAAACATGAAATGGGTTAGCATTCTTACCGCATTTTTCATGAGACCATTTTTTGCATTTTCTGCAAAAGTTAATGTTATTAAAGTGCCTCTTTCCGCAGATGTGGCCTTCCCCACTTGTTTTTCTCATTTTTGGGCAACAATCCTTGACGGCATTTGCACAGTTGTTGTGCTTGTTTCATTTGCATTCCATATATCTTTACATTAAAATTGGAAACGCTACATTACTATTTTTAAATTTGTGAAAAATTGATTAACGTTATGTTTGTTGAAGCTTGTCGAGCAGCTCAGGCTTGTGGCCTCTGGTGACCTTAAAGAAAGCTGTGGATGGCGTTTCAAGAAACTGGAAAACCAGTCCGCAGATGCTTGCTGTGTATCAGCCCAATTGGGAGGAAAATTTACACGATTAGATACTACGAATTCATATGCCAAGCATCTGACTTCCTTTGGAGTTAATCCGTAATATATTATTGAACAATGAAGGAAATATTTGGCAAGCGTATTTTCCTGAATTTCGGAGAACGCCTGTCTTGGTTTCTTATATCCTCTTTTTGTCTCATCACCAGATTGACATTTCTTTATAAATCGTTGCAGTATCATTATCAATTAACCGCATGCCTTTCAGCAGCTTTACTCGGAGAAACCTTCTTCTCCATCACCTCCTTGGCTGCCTCCTAATACACGGCAAAAGGAATCTCACCCCTTTCCGTATTATTTTTGTTTGATCGTACCATTTTCCCGAGAGAAAATTTATAATAAATGAAATAGAACGAAGGGGAAAGTTGTGACATTGTCACAATATGCCCCATGGAAAATGTCACAACTAGCCCCAGGTGTCGCCATTACGTTTTCAAGAGTTTCCGTCTGGGTTATGATGTTGTTTAAGAATTACGAATACTCGCTTTTAAGAAACGAATGGTTCCCGATCTTTTGACTCCCGGTCTTTTGACTTCCTGTCCTTAAACTCATAGTAGTTTCGAATCCCAGAGGGAGATCTACGGAGATAGACAGAGTGAGAGGGAGATAGATGGAGTCCGTCTATCTCCCTATCACTCCGTCTATTTCCCTCTCACTCCGTCTATCTCACTTTCACTCCGTCTATCTCCCTCCATCTCTGTCTATTTCCCTCTCACTCCGTCTATCTCCCTTTCAATCCATCACCCTCTCACTCCGTCTATCTCCCTCTGGGAATTAAAACTACTAGGAGTTTAAGGACCGGGAATCAAAGGACCGGGAGTCAAAAGATCGCGGGTCAAAAGACCGGCGATGAAAAGACCGGGAGTGAAAAGACCGGGAGTGAAATGACCGGCCACGGAAACGAATTTAGTACTATATCATTAATGGAAAGCAATCTGACATACCTTGAACTGCAAAAGATTAAGGAACAGTTGAAGATGACCGAAAAGTTTTACTCAAACCACTTAAAAACACAAAAATATTCACCAATGTCGTTAGTGTGATCTTACACAATAGTAATTCCGTTTACCACTGTGCAGCACATCAGCGCGGTAATATTTTTAACGATAAAATCACAACATTCCCCGTATCACAACTAGCCCCGGTCTACCCTAAATGAAGCCCTTTATCCGAATAAATTATTTAATGTATACCTCACAAATCATATAAATATTGTATTTAATTGTTGCTTTACGGATGTCATTTAACGAGATACGAGTATAAGCTTACTAAAGTACTAGCTAATCATCCGGGCTTTGCCCCGGGTTTACAGTATCGAATTTTTCATGCTCATTTCACTCACTAATATTTTCATTCAAACTCAAGGTACTCTCAATATGAGTGATCAATATTCCCCCTTAATTGGTATGAATATATTAAATATAGATTTGATATTTTTCTAAGAATATTCAAAATAAGTTGTGTAATTTTACAAAAAATTAATACGGGCCTTTAGTCAGGATATGATTTGTATGGCACCCCCCTACCCTTGCCCCCCTCACTCCCACAAAATCAAAATTCTGGCATAAAGATGTTCGTCCTCAAGGTCTCTTTAGTATGTGTAGGCCTGACGAGAGGGACCAGAGAACCCTCATGGGGCCCTACCTGATGTTTGGGTACTATTCTAAAGTCGCTTCTTTAGAAAATTCACCATCTGTTACTAATTATTATGAATTTTAACAAAAATTTTGTATTACGTAAGAATTGTAAATAAAATATGTATAGTGATGTTGTATGTCCGAAAGGCATCCCGCTGAACACTCATACCGAATATGTAAATGATAAATACAATTTATTACTTGATTTATTTTGCTGACAAGGTCGTCGCTACGCCGCGGAAGCTTTGATATCCAGAAGCGTAAAATATAACACAGCCCAACACACATTTTGGTGCCTGCTATTTTTTAACTGTTTCTAGGTAATTTTTGGGTGTAGAATCCAAAACAACTGTCAGATTTAGTCTATCAGATTTTGAGGTACGCTATATTGACCTCTTTTAAAAAAAAATCATCTTTTTTTAACTCGTGTACATTTCAGGTTATAAGTATTAGTATTTGCGACAAAGGCTCATTAAAAAACAAAGAATACAAAGTAAGGTATTTAATTCACAAAGTAGATAAATATACATTCATGGCTTTTCACTTAAAAATTTTCTTTTATACGATTTTCTAGCATGGAGTTTAGTAGGACAGTCTCGCTGCAGACTCCAACAGTAGTCGGCCATCATGTGGGTATCCCATCTTCCTTGATATCGTTCTTCCATCGTCTTAATGTCCTGATGAAATCTTTCCCCCTGTTCTTCACTGTAATCACCTAGGTTTTGTAGGAATCGATCTAAGTGGTTGTGGAGGTAGTGAAGTTTTATGCTCATGTTACAACCGAGAATATTAAATTTAGAAAGCATACTTTCCACTAATTCTGTGTAATTCTCTGCTTTATGATTGCCAAGAAAATTTTGTAATACTTTAACAAATGAGCACCAAGCATTAGATTCAATCTCGTTCATTGCTGCGGTAAATTGTGGATCTTTTATAAGCTGTCTTATCTGAGGGCCATCTAATATGCCTGCTTTCAGTTTTTCCATGCTAATCCCAGGAAATTTACGTATTAAGTACCCAAAGCAAAGTCCATCTCGATTTAACGCCTTCACAAATTGCTTCATAAGTCCCAACTTGATATGCAAAGGTGGAAATATGATTTTCTCTCTCGAAACCAAAGGTTCGTTGATTACGTTTTCTTTTCCTGGAACCATGACGTTTCTTAGGGGCCAATTTTTGTTAACCCAGTGCTGATCCTTAGCTCTGTTGTCCCAAAGACATAAAAAACAAGGATATTTTGTGTATCCACTTTGCTGTCCAAGGAGGAAGTTTACCATTTTTAGATCGACACAAATCACCCACTGATGTTCTTCATATTTAATTTTTTTCAGGACTAGTGATATTGTCTCGTATTCCTCTTTCAAGGTGGTAGAATGACCAATGGGTATTGCGCCATATCTGTTACGGTTGTTCAAAAGAACACATTTTAAACTACGTTTTGAGCTATCAATAAAAAGACGCCATTCGTCTGGTGTGTATTCTGATAAACCCATTGCTTCTAAGAGTCTTCTTATATCATTACAGAATACTAGGTTATTTTCCTGAGAGAAAAAGGGCAGCAGATCCTTTTCTCTTTTACGATAAAATGTAATATTAGTACCCGGATTAAGCAGATTCTTTTCTTTTAATCTGGGGGCAAGTAATACTGAAGACTCCTTGGAGAGGTTCAGGTCTCTACTGAGATCGTTCAGTTCTTGTTGATTGAAACGTTGGTGCTTGTCTGAATCTGCTTCAAAATCACTATAGTTATCACGATAGCTATCGTTGTCTGATCGCACCTATTCACCTTCATCAGACATTGATGGTTCGGTTTCGTCTTCCGAGAGTCTAGGCAGACTGCTGAATGATGGAATGGGGATTTCGTCGGAATGCGGTACCGGTCTCTTTGCTGAATTAAGATCAGGATATGTCCATTTGTGTCTATTGTTCCGATTAATGCCTTTGATATTTACGATACAAAAATAGCAGTCATCGTAATGGTTCCTCGGTTCCCTCCAAACCATTGGTACTCCAAACTTTAGGCGCTTTCTCTTTCCAATTGTCCACTGTCGCAAATGTTCAACGCACGTTTTACACACCAAATGTGGAGCCCAAGCTTTATCCTGGTCTCCCAAGTGGACGCCGAAATAAGCAAGATTACACCGTTTCACAAAGTCAGAAATAGGTTTTCTGCTTTCTTTCAAAGTGTATTCGCCACATACGTAACAAAAAACGTCGGGGTGATTCACACAGCTACGTCTGCTTGTGGATGCCATGGTTTTAATTAACTGTTTTATGACTAAAGAACGCCGAAAACAAAAACAAACTGAAAGCACAACTGCAACTACGTAAACACAATCGTAAACTGAACCGGGTACGGCAGTGCTAGACACGAGGTAATATGGGCGGATGAGTTCGTGGTGGAGGAGTGGGGGTTAGGCAGGTATAAAAGGTCGAAGTTTTACGGTTATTGGGATTACCAAGTAACTCTAATTGCCTAATTATATAATCTAGTTTTAGGTACCACGTTTCCTGTAAAGATACCATTATTTCATTATTTGTGCCTGTTATTAAAACGAAAATCAATTAGCCTGTATCTCAAAAACTAGAGCTGCTACGAAAAAAAGCCAGGTATTTTTGGAATCAGCCCATCAAATATATCCAAAATCAGTTCTCAGTTTTCCGGCACCAAGGAAAAAATTTAATTTTGTTGGCTTGTGTAATATCCACAGCTGACCGACTGGGAATGCATCGAGGAATTCCCGAAATCGCGCTCTGCTTTTATTAAAACCTGATGCACAGTGCAACATTTTCAGGCAAGAACATTGAAATTAGATGCGATAAGAGAACGTAGCTCCCTTCATTACATTTCGGTATTTTGACATTTATTTAAAGTAACAAAATGTCTATAATAGTACTATTTTTCTTACCTGCGGCACATATACTGTGCCTAGATTTACTTTTGAGATATGCTGTTGCAGAAACATTTTTGTTACTACGTATATATATATGTCTGTGTGCCTACCAGTTGAAATACCATAATGCACAATAAAACGGAGTGACGTCACTCAATTTGCATTTCATTTTGTTTTTGGAAGAAAAATATTCACTATTGTGGTAAGAGAATATAAGGTTTACGTCAGTTGCCAAAACCTATAGAGAGAATTGAGTTCGTAGAGTGGGGCCCTGCAAGCTGCTTGTTCAAGGGCCCGTATTGGCCGCCTTTTGTTAATATAGATTTATGTAAAGTTGAATTTCTGATTGAAGGATGCAGTCCAAAATCAAAATTGGGGTATAATTTTTAATAACGATCACTCCAAGGTCATTTAATTAAAATCCGTGCGGCAGTTTAGGAGATGAAAGTTACGGCAGACAAACGGACGGACGGACGAGACGTGCCCGTAAGGTGCTCCGCTACTACCGCTTCTCTGGTAAAGAACGCCTAATAATGATACTTTTATGCATTAAAAAATAAAAACAATTTTAAACTGCATATCTGTTTACAACGTATAAAATTACGGCACATGCGCAGACGTGTGCGTGTTGAAGTGGATCGCTTTGCTTTTAGATCGACGTAATTCTTCAAATAAACTTTTTTAACCGTGAAAAACAAGTCGAAGGAGTGTTTTTCGTACTAAATATCGCCGTAATTACTCCTCTATATCTGTAGAGCATACTTATAGGTAACCATTTTAAAGAGTTAGCGTAAAATAAATGCGTAATATATATAACTGAAGCATTGTGTTGCTTAAGTATTATTTTGTTTAGTTAAGCAGAGATTCTCCGAACAACCTTTTAAACGATATAAAATGCGACTGGCAGAAAGTCGACAATTAGATGGCTGTATACCAATCTAACTTCAGTGATGTTTTTTGCGACTGGAAAATCGTTCCATAAATGAATTATAACCTTATTTCCATTTTATTGAAAATCTGCTTTTTGTTATCGACTATATCAAACTTTAATGCCGTCTTCGAAATTTTATCTTTTTCGTTGTTCCTAGTAGACCAGTCAAATTAGACATTTTAGGGGAAATAATTCATTAAGCTTCGAAACATGGCACATTTGTCAGTTAGGGCAACCTAACTAACATATGAAAATTTGACATGCCTGACGTGTACGCGTCGGCCGTTTTGGCGCCAAAATGGCCTTTGGTGAACGACCTGCGACTGGCCTTTCGCAAATAATTCGGAAACGGTCAAATCTACGGCGAAATTGTACGTAAACAAACATGTAGAGAATATAATTTCCTACAAGAAAGGTTCCTGGCAGTTTTTTCTACTGCGATAGCATAGCAAAAGATGAGCGTCTTTTGAGGAACGCAGGCCGCGCGCTGTCTTAAAATCAAGTGTTGTGAGCTCGTTTCCACACCGCCAGCTGTGGTAGAGCTCCAGACGCGTTTTTTATAGTGATATCCCCTTTAGGCACTAATTCACTGTTTATTTCAATTACTTAACATAAGTAATAACGAGCTCACAACAGCGCGCGGCCTGCGTTCCGCAAAAAAAGCTCATTTTCTGATATACCATCGCAGTAGAAAAAAACTGCCAGGAACCTTTCTTGTAGGAAGTTATCTGGGAATAACTTGTTGGGAACGATCGCTTAAATAAGAAGATATCCAATTTATAGCCGAACGCGAGAAGTTCATTGTTAGCAGTTTAGAAAACAGAAAATTTTTGTTTATCTAGACGAAAGCTTTACTGAAGTCCAGTAGTACTAGGATTGTAACTTCCCTTTTATCCATAGCGCGGCGAATGTCATCGGTAGTTTTTACAAGGGTAGTGGTGGTGCTTTGAGATTTTCGAAAGCCAGATTGGAAGGGATCTAACAATTGATTTTCGTTAAGAAAGAGTGTGTGTTCATGCGCTACTTTTTCTAAGGCTTTTGATAAGATAGGTAAAAAGTTTATTGGACGAAAACCGTTGACTTCAGTTGATTTCGATTTATTTGGTAGTGGCCTTATGAAAGCGCGTTTCCACTGCAATGGAAATTTTTCTTGAGATAGGGAGCAATTAAATATATTATTGGTAGAATAATATGTATCAATTTCTTGATATAGATAGTGGGAATGCCATCGGAGCCTTGAGCATTAGATGTAATTTTACTAAATGCATGGAGCACTTGTAATTGGGTGACAGGAATGAACTTAAACGGGTTAAAATCCTTATTTGATTTTTCCGCTGCGACAGTGATCGAATTAATAGTTTCCCTTTTTATTTTATCATCAATTACATTTGGGGGTGTAGAAAATTTAGAATTCAACGCGTCTAATGATATGTATGGAGGAAGTTTAAAATCATTTTGTTTGCCAATACCAATCGACCTAAGTTTTTCCAAATAATCGAGGGTGATTCTTTCGGACAAGGTGAGGAGGTGGGAGAAAAGAAGGCAGAGAGAGGGAGGCAGAGAGAGGGAGGCAGAGAGAGGAAGGCAGAGAGAGGGAGGCAGAGAGGGGGAGGAAGAGTGAGGGAAGCAGAGAGAGGGAGGCAGAGAGAGGAAGGCAGAGAGAGGGAGGCAGAGAGAGGGAGGCAGAGAGAGGGAGGCAGAGAGAGAGAGGCAGAGAGAGTGAGGGAAGCAGAGAGAGGGAGGCAGAGAGAGGGAGGAAGAGAGAGGGAGGCAGAGAGAGGGAGGCAGAGAGAGGGAGGAAGAGGGAGGAAGAGTGAGGGAGGCAGAGAAAGGGAGGCAGAGAGAGGGAGAAAGAGAGAGGGAGGCAGAGAGAGGGAGGCAGAGAGAGGGAGGAAGAGGGAGGGAGGCAGAGAGAGGGAGGCAGAGAGAGGGAGGCAGAGAGAGGGAGGCAGAGAGGGGGAGGAAGAGTGAGGGAAGCAGAGAGAGGAAGGCAGAGAAGAGAGAGGGAGGCAGAGAGAGGGAGGCAGAGAAGAGGGAGAAAGAGAGAGGGAGGCAGAGAGAGGGAGGCAGAGAGAGGGAGGCAGAGAGAGGGAGGCAGAGAGAGGGAGGCAGAGAGAGGGAGGCAGAGAGAGGGAGGCAGAGAGAGGGAGGCAGAGAGAGGGAGGCAGAGAGGGGGAGGAAGAGTGAGGGAAGCAGAGAGAGGAAGGCAGAGAAGAGAGAGGAAGAGAGAGGGAGGCAGAGAAGAGAGAGGAAGAGAGAGGGAGGCAGAGAGAGGGAGGCAGAGAGAGGGAGGCAGAGAGAGGGCGGCAGAGAGAGGGAGAAGGAAAGAGAGAGGAAGGTAGGGAGACAGAGGGATGGAGAGAGGGAAGGCGAGAGGGTAGAGGGGAATATTATTATGCACCCACCATATGACGGACAATATATTAGTACCTCAATAATGAGTGAGTGCTTCATGACAGATAGGATATAATACGCAGTTTAGCTTTTTACATAAATTGTCAGTATGCTAAAACCATTTAACAGAGGGTCAATATAGGCACCTAGAAATTTGAACTCCTTAGTGGAATTGATCACATCTAGGTCGAGGCAAGAATACAAGTTTTGGCACCGTTTCTGCGAGGTGGAGAAGAACATAGCCAGTGTTTTACTCTCATTTAAGGTGAATCTTTTGCCGTTACACCACTCGGACATCACCAGCAAAACCTCTCTGCTTCCGTCACATAGTGTTTTATCGATGGGATTAGTAACTAAAACATCCACGTCATCGGTATACATAATAACATTATTACAAACTTTAATCATAATGTTCTCAAGTAAGTCATTAACGAAAATGAGGAAGAGGACAGGGCAATAATTGTGAATAATTGTGAAGTTACTGGAACGCCATTTCAGTACAGAGGGGCAGCCAGTTATTCCAATAGATTCTATCGATAATGTGGAAGAAGGCAGAATTTTTAGTTCCAGAGCCTGTCGTTATACTTTCTTTGCAAGAAAAGCTGCAGATGACTATTACGAAAATGTCTAATACGAATAAAAGTGAAAATGTAAGGAAAAAACACTGAATACTATCCCATTGAAATTGTTCAAGACGAGATTACTTACTTCGAGGAGAAAATATAACAGTTAAATATGTGAAATTAATATATAATTAATACTTATATAATTATAATATAATATATATATTTATTTATTATAATAATTATAATTATGAATACGGATGGCAAGATAGTCTCAGAAACAAAGGATGTAGCATAGGTATGGGAAGAATACATTAAGGAACTATACAGCAAGCAGGCAGGATCGGCAAAAATAGAACTGGAAGATGATGAAAACATTGAAGAAGACAACTTAGGACCAAGTATTATGGAGAGAGAAGTAGAAAAAGCAATAGTGGAAATAAAGAAAGGGAAAGCCACAGGCAGTGATGGGATACCGGCTGAAGTACTTAAAGTCATGGGATCAGAAGGACTAAAAGCGATCACGAAATTAATTAATAAGATTGTGGCCTCTGGATTTTCGAGAAGTAACAATGATCCCTCTAAAGAAGATGCCAAAGACAATGCAGTGTAAAGACTACAGAACGATAGGCCTTCTGTCACACACTTCGAAGATCATTACAAGGATTCTTAATAAAAGGCTGAAGAAAAAATCAGAAGAAATGCTAGAGGAAGATCAATTAGGTTTCAGTAAAGGACGAGGACTAGAGATGCTATAGGGGTAGAATCATGTCAGAAAGGGCAATAGAGTACAGTCAAGATATCTGCGTATGTTTCGTAGATTGACAGAACGCCTTTGATAGAGTAAATTGAGTAAATTTGATGAAGATATTAAAGGATATAGGTGCAGACTGGAAAGATAGGAGACTGATCAGGAATCTATATGTGAATCCAATTGTAAAGGTCAGGTTGGAGAATGCGGACACCTGCGGTGTAAATATCGGCAGAGGAGTAAGACATGGCTGCTGCCTATCGCCGACCCTATTCAATATATATGGAGAAGGTCTAATGCAAAAAGCGTTAGAATACACAGGAGATTTCAAAATTGGAGGAAGGATAATAAGAAAAGTAAAATACGCGGATGATCAAGTACTTCTAGCAATAAAGGAAGAGGAACTCCAGAGAATGATAAATAGACTAGTAATAACAGGTATAAAATACGGTATGGAAATAAATATAGAAAAATCCAAGGTCATTCAAATATCGGGCAAAGAAGAGAATCTGAACATAAGTATTGAAGGAAAGCCTTTACAACAAGTTTCAGAATATAAATACCTTGGAAGCATCATAACAAGAGAAGCGGAATGTACGGATGAGATCAGGGCTATAATAGGAAAAGCAAAAGTGGGTTTCAGAAGATAGAAACACCTACTTACGGGAAATATAAGGGAAGATATCTGCAAGAAGTTCATAAAATTCTATGAATGAAGTATAGTTTTGTACGGGGTAGAAACGGACGCTAAGGAAAAATGATATCAAATACTTGGAAAGCTTTGAAATGTGGACTTGGAGGAGAATGCTGAAGATAAAATGGACAGATAGTATGAAAAACGATGAAGTGCTACAAAGAGTAGGAGAGAAGCGAATGATTATACAGACTATTAGAAAGAGGAAGGCAAACTGGGTTGGAGATTACCTTAGGAGAGAGAGTATGATTAAAGACGTGTTAGAAGGAAAACTAGATGGAAAAAGGGAAAATAGGTAGGAAAGGGTTTCAGCTGATAGACGATTTGAAAGGTAAAGAGAGTTATCAAGATATGAAGAGGACAGCGGAAAATAGGAGTATATGGAGAACCAGGTTTGACCATGAATAATCACGGACCTGTCAACGGACAGACTACCTATGATGATGACCTAGTGACCACGAGCGTCGAATCGGAGATGGCCTTCTCTGCAGCTGATATAATTTGGACGAAAATACGATCGAGACTTGCAGACAAAAGTATCAACGAATAATTCAAATCGCAAATAAATAAAATAGCATTACAAAAACTATTCAGTATTATGATTTATAATGCATTCAAAATGTTTCGTTATTTTATTACTGAATAGTTCTACGATTTCTACTTTCTATTTTTTGAAATTATATTTTTTCCGTTCCCATCTTCATTTTTTGAGAGTACATAATACCAGTTTTCATTTTTTCTTGTTTTCAGTATTTTCAGGAAAAGATATAAATAGCGGTATTAATACCGGTATTCGTGAAATCAATAACCAAAATACCGGTTTTATTTTTACCCTACTTTCCAGAATGGAAGTAGGCTTATAGTATCGTCGTTGTGTATGTCTGTCTGTCCGCCCCCTCCCATTAACTTTTGAACCAATAGACCGATTTTCAATAAACTTGGTGGAATTCTCTGGCTATGTGGGCCGAGCTCCCGAGGACAGTTTTGTCCCGGGTTCAATTCCAGAAAATATCCATCCTATTTGATTTACATGGGAAATCTGAAATCCATCGTGCAGGGTAATAATCTCTTGCACATTAAAATATCTTAGAATTGTAATATCAGAGCGAGTTTTATACTGTTCTCTGAGGAAAGGTATGAAGATTCTAATCTTTATTGTACAATTTTGCTTATCGATTGTATATCTTAGAATTTTGCATAAATACTGGTGATTTTGCAGCTTTTATCACTCATTATAAGACTGTTGCCAAATCAACAACTATTGTTGGACTTAGATTCTGTATCATTACATATCGACGTTTCTTAAGGAGGAAGATATAACATACTACTAGTTGGTGCTTGCATTCTGCAAGCATATCATCTCAAGATAAAAAGACATTCATTTATCATATTCCATCATTACAAATATATTTTTAGCTCTAAATATTTCATCTCCGGAACGATTTTCATTTTTCCCTTATGTAAAAATAATAGATTAAAACAATCCCAAAACTTTGCAATTTTAAGAATGTTATACTTTCTCCATTATGGGGTACTAATGCTACACATTTCTGCCAAATTTTAAAGTGGTAAAACTCCTATAAGTGAAATAATATTTTTCCAATTGTTTAAATTTTAAACATTTTTATCGGCCGCCGCAATATGTTTATGGAGAGTTTCAAATGTTTATTTGTGCAAATGCACTACTTTGTACATATCTTGAAAATTTCAGCTTCCTAGCTCATCCCCTAATGTCTAAACAGTTATCTATTTGTTTAAACTTTAAGAATTTTTAACTGCCAAAAAAATTAAAATATCAAAATTTGTATAATCCCTATTTCGTTTTTTACGAATTCTACTTATAGAAAAAATTTCAACTCTGTAGCACATGCGGAAATACATAAACCTTGAAAATTTGTTTAAACAATTGCGAATTTTTAGCGTCCGCATTGTTGCACTTTTTCAAGATTTTCGTTTTTTCTAGTCGGTTTTGCGCAAAATCCTACCTAAGAAAAAAATTTCGAATCTCCAGCTCATCTGGAAGTGCCTAGACATTTGTATTCTCCTATATGTTATATCCTCCTCCTCCTCTGTAAGAAACGTCGATATACAGGGTGTTTCAAAATTATGTATACACAATTAAAAAATTTATATTTCGTGAACCAAATATACGATTTTCACAATTTTTCTTTTATTTTAAAGCAAATTAAATTCATTTTTTTAACAATGTTTGATTATTTACAAATATCCATGGAAACGATGGAGAACATGCAGATGAGTTTCAATGAGAGAAAGTTAAATCTAAAATGGTATTGGAAATTTGAAAACGTCACAGACGTTCAGCGTGCATGGGAAAGAAAATATGGAACAAAAGCACCAACTCGTCTAACGATTACGTCTGCGTGATAAATTTGTGGAACATGGAACTGTGAACAATATCAACAAGACATGCTGTGGGCGAAAAAGAACGTCAAGAAATATCGAAAATGTTGAAGCTGACAGAGGTGCAATTACCCGCTCCCCAAGGAAGTCTACAAGACAGTGTTCACGTGAGCTACAATTGAGCCATACAAGTGTTTTTAGAATCCTAAAGGACATAAGATTGAAGGCATTTATACCTCGATTACTGCATTCAATCTAAGAAGATGATCCAGATTGACGAACACAATTTTGTGGGTGGTACATTCGAAAAAATGGTGAAATCGATGCTTTTAAAGATTCAATTGTATGGTCAGACGAAGCCACGTTCAAGCTGAATGGCCATGTGAATCGTCATAACTGCGTTTACTGGGCTGGTAAAAATCCACATTTCACATTGGAGAAAGATGTCAATCTACCAGGTTTTACTGTGTGGATGGGACGCTCCTCTCGTGGAATAATCGGACCTTACGGATTCAATGGCACTGTTAATGGAGAAAGTTACCTTGATATGTAAAACAATCATGCAGTACTTAATATCAGAAACATGTTTCCGGATACATTGGTGTATTTTCAACAGGATGGTGTATTCCCACATTTTCATACAACTGTGCGGGAGTACCTGAACAATGAATTTCCTGAGCAATGGATAGACCGCAGGGGGAGTGCTTTTGAATGCCTTCCAAGGTCTCCAGACCTCACTCCTTTAGATTTTTTTGCATGGGGATACTTGAAAGATAAAGTTTACGGTCAGAAACCGCAATCATTGGAGGATCTTTGGATGGCAATACAGCAAGAAGCACACAGAACTTCTACTGACTTGTGCACTGTAGTATGTAATTCTGTTAAAGAGAGATGTCGCTTATGTATCAGTGCTGGTGGTGGACATTTTGAACATCTTACTTGAGTTTTGTTCATTGCAAACATTATTATGCATTTAAGCTTTAAAATAAAAGAAAAATTGTGCAAATTGTACATTTGGTTCACGAAATATAAATTTTTAAATTGTGTATACATAATTTTGAAACACCCTGTATAATGATACTAGTAGAAGGTGCTTGCGTCCTGCAAGCATTTCATATCATTCATTTTTCACACAGATATTTCATCATGAGAAATATTTCTTTAATTCTAAAGATTTTTCCTCTGGAACGGTTTTCGTTTTTTCATTATGGAAGAATACTTTTCCCACATTGAGTTGATAATGCCACACATTTCTGCCAAATTTGAAATTTATAGTACAATTAAAAGTGAAATAACATTTATCTAATTGTTTAAATTTAAATAATTTATAAGGGCCAAAATATCAACTTTATGGATAAATTGAAATGCTAAGTCGTTTACATAGAATATCCTCTAAATAATATAAAAATATTAGCTCCCTATCTTGCGGCGTAGTGTCTAAGCATCTACCTATTTGTTTAAGTTTTAAGAATTTTTAACTGCCAAACAAATTAAAATATCAAAATTTGTATAATCCTTATTTCGTTTTTTTACGAATTCTACTTTTAAAAAAATTTCAATTCCGTAGCACATGCGGAAATACATAAACCTTGAAAATTTGTTTTGTTGTTTTAACCCCATTTGTACTTTAAAGTTTAATAATTTTTATCTTGGAAACTATATGCTGTAGGTTCGAGTTTTGGAAATCATTTTGTAGAAAATTATACATAGAAAAAAATGAAATTTTGAAAAAGTTAAAAAATTCGACCACTAATAATTCGCAATTGTTTAAACATATTTTTGAGGTTTATGTATTACCGAATGTGCTACGGAGCTGAAATTTTTTTTAGAGGTAGTGTTTGTAAAAAAAACGAAATAGGTATTATAGAAATTTTGATATTTTAATTTGTTTGGCAGTTAAAAATTCTTAAAGTTTAAACAAATAGGTATATGTTTAGATACTACTACTACCGCTACTTTTTCAAGCAGCAGGCGAGTAGCAGCCAGCGTCCTAACCACCGGCACCCCCTATCTCCTGTGTATTTTTTCGTCTCAGTGTTGAAAATAATTTCTTGGCATAAATAGGGCAGTAATTAGGCAGCAAAATACTGTATTTTTTATTAATATCTAATGAGTTCCAAATAAAATCAGTGGCAATTCTCATTGGAAAACAAACTAATTATTTCATTTTTCTGGTATTCAATTGTGCACGCTTCTGGGATTATTCCATTTTTTTGTTTAAATATATTGAATTCAATACCATGCAGATTCGTTTTTAAGGTGTAAATTCAGTTCTGCATTTCTGGTTTACAAGCAGTGCACATATATTCTTTATATGTAATATGTATTACTTTTTGAAAACTGTATGAAAAATGTAATTAATTTATGCTATTTCATGTTGCAGATTCACTTATTATTAATTTTTATGTAGTAATTTGTGAATAAAAATGTTTGTGGGCCACAACATATATTTTCTCATTTTACTGGATCGCAGAAAAAATAGTTTGAAAACCTGTGATCTATACCCCTACACACCTACTTACGTTACAACACTAGAATTATAAATTCTTGTTTCTCTAATCTTATTTAAGGCATTTAAGTGCTTGAAACAAAGTTTTACAAATGTAATTGCATAAACCTTGTTCATATTGTTTTTTATTGAACATTATGGACAATTTTTTTAATTCAATAGAAGATTTACAGAATGTAAAATTCTGTTTTTGTAAGTGCCGACAAACAATAACTAATTTCGAATGTTACTCATCAGTGAACAGTATCAACTAAATTAAATCTTTTATTGTCATGTAAAGCATAGTTTTTATGAAGGATGGATGTCTACAGCTAACAACTGAAAAATGACTTAACAACCTTTCAAACAAAAATAAGAATGTAATCCTTATTTCAACAATGCATAATGATGATAAAATTGATGAAAGGTCATAGGAACTATGGAAACAAGATATAATTTCAATGTACAACTTCTCTAAATCAGGTGTAGACACAGTGGATGAAATGTGTGGTATATACTCAATCTCAAGAAAGTGCAGGCAATGGTCGTTGGTTCTTTTATTTCCGCATTCTGTATAGAGGTGGGATCAATGCTCAAATGATTTTCTTATCGAATAACCCAACGAATAAAATTGTCAGAATGTTTTTGAGGGAAATTGGGTTTGGTCTTGTACACCGACAAAGTATGCACCTTCCAAGATCTCTCCAAAGCAAGACAGCAAAAATAGTTGGGTCAACTCAAAATACATCTGAAAAAAGAAGCACAAAAGCGTTTCAGGTGTGCAAAATGCCCACGAAATAAAGATATTAAGTGCAAAACTTTTTGTGTGGTATGCATGAAGAACATGTCTAAACCACATGAAAACAATTTGTGATGAATGCTTGGATTGTATAAGAAATGTAAACGAGTGCAATTAAATGCAAAAATAAATTTAGAAGTTTAATTTTTGCTTTTGTTCACCAATATTTATTTTCCTGCAAATGTAATAGCGTTAATAATCATTTGTTGTTAATAATCGCAAGTAATTCTTTTCATATGAAAATTATTTCAAACACTTCAAAGATATTTCTGCTTGATAAGTGCTTTTGAAAACTATCCAAAGGTCATTTATTGCATATTTATTGTTGGAAGTACTTACAAATTTATGAATAATTGCAGAATGGTATTTTATTGAGCAGGAATTTTTATACAAATCGAGAAATATAATGCTAAGTTCTGAATAGACTAAATCAAGGCCAGAAAAGGTTGTTTTATAAAAATTCAATGTCTACTAATAAACCAACTTTTAAATGTCCTGGATTAAATTCCAGAATCTAAATTGCATTATCTTGACGATAATTATGGAAAAAATACAGTAAAACATTTTATTTAAATATGCATTGTTTGGGCTCTCATGCACCTACTTAATTTACAATTTTAAAATCGGAAAGAAAAATTCATTTTTTGTGCCATGATACTTTATTTTCACTGGACGGTGCTTCTTTTGGTTTGGTATTGACTGTCTTACCTGTCATATACATGCACAGCAGCAAGGTGTGAACATGTGCATCCATTTTTTATTTTGTTACTCAGGTATTGTGTAACATAGTACTTTCCTTTTCAGCAGAGATATTAACTTTATTTAAATTTTTGATTTGTATGATTTTGGTTGAATTTACTTTAAAATGATCTAACAATCGATAATTTTGCTAAGGGCAAGTTCAGGAGGAGGCATTTATTGTACTTCATTGATCTCAGCATACGCTACATCCTATATTGATGCTTATAACATGGAAAGGATCCCTGAATTATTTTTGTGAAGACTTCATACTTATTCCCATTCATATTGATTTATTTTTTTGGCAATGTTTCAAGAGTTGTTTTTATTTTTTCTTTAAAAGATAATAACCTGCTGAAATGTACTTTTCATTGTGCAACTTTTTTTGTTTTTGCAATTTCCATTTTTTTATGTTTGATATATCACAAGAATGATACTTTGTATTCCATAAAAGCTTATCATATTTGTGGTTGGTTATTTTTGTCTACTTAAGAGTGAAACCTCTCTATGGTTCCTTAGAAAAATGATCATTAGATGAGGTTTCACTATATATTTAAATTGCAGGACCCCCAACTGTATAATGCCAAGGACACTGGAATGCCTAAATCTGCCATATGTGAATTTTCAATATATGTTGAATTCTAGGATGTCTTTCCTCGTTATGAGATCAAAATATCGTAGTGATATTGTTTTCTGCTCCAGAAATTAGACTGTGGGATATAGACAAAACTTCTAAGAAGTATTACTTACATTGAGATGTTGAGCACAGCAAAGATTTCATCAGCATTCATGTGAATAGGAAATGCACATTTGAATTTTTCTTACATACATCTTAGTAAATCATGAAAAGAAATGGAATCAAGGATTTCCCATGGTGATACTATTAGTTTGTATATGTGCTTGTAGCATGGAGAGATTGGTAAGAGGGTTATCTACTTGGATGGTTTTTATGATTTCTTTATTAAAAAATTAATCTTCTAAAAATTCTAGTCTCCTTAAGGTAATAGGGACGAGACATCAAAGGAGACTAGTATTTTATTATTTCTCAGATAAATGTTCATTTGTTTAGATTAATTCATGAACGTTTTTGAGTGTTGAATATAAAATAGTGAACTGTTGGTTTAGCTATTACAAATGGAGGTTAAGTTTAGGAGTTAATGGCTGAGATTTCATTGAATTATCATTTTTTAATCTTTAGTATAAGAAGTACATTTTTAGTACGGAATTACAGTGTGTCCTCGGTTAACCTCGTTAATTTATTCCTGAAAACAGCAACATAGAACAAAACAACGTTAAATGAACCAATATCTCCCATAAGAACCCATGTTATACAATATAATTGATTCAAAAACATCGGGTTCAAAACTTCTTGAAACATAAAAAGACCTTATATACTGCATTCTATGATATGAATGGTATCAGAACATAAATAAATCAATAAAACCATACCTTAACATAGAAACGGCATAAAATAAACAAATAGTATGACGACTTCATTTCAACACGCCCAAAATCGGAAAAGGCTATATTTCACAATAGTACATCTAGAGACGAGGAAACAAAATAGCACGCGGTCTCTTAAGGATTAAAGTCAGACGCAAACCATTGAACCAATAACTGTGGCCCACCGAGGTACTCTGAAATACTAATGCAGTCCACCATCGGAAAAAAGGTCGCATGCCACTGCCCTAAGGTTGCGTGAGCTATCCCCAACACTTCATCCATTCCATCATCAACCATATTGCCCATGGTAAATACTTTCTTCCTTCTTTTGGTGAAGCGTCTGTCGATGTACCGCCCTAAAATGTTTTTAAATTATAGAGAGATACGTCAACCCAAAAGTTTTTCTACTCAAATAAGGCAATCTGCCGCAACTGGATAACAAATACGCGCGAGTCATCTATGCAGTATTTTTACTGTGCATTATTTCCGAGACGATGTTAACTCGAATCATTGACGACATTAATTCAAATATGGGTAGTAATTTTTGAACACCATTATCGCAAATCATCGTTACCCGAAGCGACATTAAACCGATGATACAATGTAACTGCGTAAGCAGTTTATCTGCAAGTTGGGCAGTTATATCTTTGCGAGATTTAAATGTGCGCCTGCTGATAGTGCCTAAATTTTGTGTACATTTATGGGTAAGCAAGACTGATCAAGGTTCAAGTCTTTTGTTTGCCATTTCATCATATATGGGAGTTTTTAATTATGAGAATCATTGGTATGCATGCTTATTTTGTAATATTACAACTGTGTTAACTTAATTGGCTTTTGCTTGGAAGCATTCTTTATTTTTTAAGGTTTTATGTTTTGGTAGGCTATTAGAGATACCAAGATAATTTATTTTTTTAAATTGAGTATTCTTGCATAAGAAACTAAGAAAAATTCAGTAACAAAGCTTTGAGTTGGATGTTTAGAGATTAGTTGACTTAGATTATAAATTAACAAAAATTGAAAACAAAATAATTAGATAATTCCTTCCAAAAACGGTCCACATTAATGATAAGTACTAATCAATTTAAGAGGTACAGAGGAATGTTTTACATTGAACAGCATCAAAGTCTCAGTTTCTGATTTTGTTCAATTACCGTATTTTCTGGTCTATAACGCGCACCTTATAGATAACGCGCAAGTGATTTTCTTCAAACCTGGTACAAATGTATAGATAACGCGCAGTAAAAAAAATCGATTTGAAACAAGCGCTTCCTGAAAAAAATGAATCAATTAAAATTTGCTGCGGCTTTCCGTTATTCAGTTGTTTTCACTGTACACCACATGGTATTATGGAGTCTTGAATTAGCTTGGCGTCGGTATTGAAAAAGTTTTTAATTTACCATGGAAAACGAAAATATGCTAAAGCGAAAATCATACACTTCGCAGTTTAAATTAGAAGTCGTAAAATTCGCTATAGAAAAGGGAAATCGTGAAGCTGGAAGAAAGTTTAACGTAGGGGAATCTAGTGTACGAGAATGGCGTAAAGGCGAATTGGTGCTGAAAAAGTTGCATCGGAAAAAACGAGCAATGCGTTTTAGAAAATGCTTTTGGCCAGAACTCGAGGAAGAATTGTATGAGTGGGTGATACGAGGAAGGGCAAAAGGCATTAGGATTTCAACAACAAGGGTCTTATTGCAAGCGAAATGCATTGCTCAAGAGATGGACATCGTGGGCTTCAAAGCGTATCCTTCCTGGGGATTCCGTTTCATGAGGAGGAACAATTTATTTTATTTTCCGTTGTATAATGCGCATGATGTTTTTCCCGATTTTTATATTTTTTGTATAGATAACGCGCGCGTTATAGACCAGAAAATACGGTACATATTAAAATAACACTTACCTTAACATTTTTTGCTTCAATTACATCAAAAACTTTGATGAGGTAATAAAATCGAGATCACAAATGCTGCTGTTTCAATTAATGGAATTCATGTTACTTTCTAAAAGTTTCATTATATTCATAGTTTATCTGTACTCCATTAACATATACAACTCTATAAACATTTACGAAATGAAAAGTTGAATTTTTACATCGTTAAATAGTAACTGGATCATGTCAGTCATCTATTTATTACATGTTAATTTTGCACCAAACATAACCCTCAATTACTACTTTTTTCATTTGGAAATCAGTATCATTGTTTCACTCACTTAAAAAATTGTAAATATGTACAAATATGGCAGCAAAAATTAATAAAAACATTTTCAATGGTTGACAACAGCCTATGTAATTAAATGTTTATAAAAACACCTATCTCATAAATGCTTATGGAAGAAGAAATGCAAATAGATGTCAATGGCAACTAGGTGTTGAGGGAAGAAAGCTCAGGGAACACTTACCAATAGGAGAGCCGCTGAGGTGTCAGAGAGACATTGACAAACGTAGATTGCTGGACTTTTGGGAAGATCCCTTTGTCACAGCACAAGAGAGAGAGAACTGATGGCAGTGCCTTCCCCCAACACCTTGTTGCCATTGATATGTCATCTCTTTAATACATGTGTGTGTGTGTATGTCAATGATAATTGTTTACCAAATGAATTTGGCAGCAATAATTTTTCTGGGCATTACAACCCTAGTTTCCCATCGTAAGACCTTGTTAGGATGGGTCCTTGGCTTATTCAATACACATACAAAATGACATGTAGCTTCAAGGACACGATACAATGTCACTTTCCCTAGATCACCAAAGGTACCCAAGACACATACGACCTCAATGCTCCTACCACTTAACCAGACAAAAGTTCGAGACAGAATGGTAGCCAAGAGAGAGACAAAAAATATAAAAATTATCTCTCCAAATTAATACTATTGGCTGTAGAATGGGCTAAAACGTTGTCATTATTTTAACATTATCAAAGAAAAATGTAATCCTTCACACATGTGGCAAGAATCTAATAAATGATAACACTATATGCTGTACTGTTTACGATCTGAGTTAAATGTTAAACTTTCCCAAAACACGTAAATCTAAATGAACATGTGGGGAGGGTAAGAAATGCCATAACAACAATCTTAGTCTATGATCATTGTTACAAACACTAGCACATATACTCGCATCAGACAGTCACTAAAGATCCAATAATATTACTCTATCATCAAACTACAATAACACATTAAACTGTACATGCAAGTAACAGCTAATTCAAAATAGTAAGGTATGGCTTTTATTCATAAAAAACAAAACAACATAATTTTTCACCTATCCTATAACATGAGCACTAAAATGTTGACGGATAATACGCCATGATGTTCAAGGATGTCCAGGGCCCACCTCAAGACTAGACAGGCAACCCCCATCGCCCCACACCATCAACAAGAACGCAGCATTCCACAGACTGGGAAGGGGGAATACACATGGGACTAACAACATCCACAGAATGAGAGAGTGAGATGCAACAGCTATTGCGATTTCATGGATGGATATCCCCTGAACATATAAACACTGGAAATTGAAAAATGCAAAAATGAAGAGAAAAGAGCAAAGAAATCTTTTATGATGCTGACACTTTCACAAGAAATTTCAGGCGCAATTGACAACAAGGAATTTGGAAGGTGGGAATGATGGAGAGTCCAACTGTTATTGATAGACAAGAGAGGGAGCGATGGGAGGGGCATCGCAGAACAGAGCCTAAACAATTGGCACATCCCTCATTATCGGTGGGCAGGGCCAGGTGCAAGGCCCGACACTGCAGCATTTGGGCCGAGCAGGATCTGCAAAACAAAACACAAAGAATTCAATGGTTAGTTACAGAGAGAAAGAGAGAGAGAATGGTCGAATGGGTCACACAAGAATTACAAATTAATTAATCATTCAAAATTTCATTTGTCTGAGGCAACCACATTTGATCAGAAGGATAATTGAACTTTCAAAGTAAAATCATTTCAAATGAAGAAATCCTTCCAATTTCAGAAAACACAAAAAACTCAAATCCACACATCACAAAATATCTATAAGCTCATCCATCGAATTGCACAGTTTTGTTTTACATGCTTACCACAATTTAGTAACTGGCTTTGGGCATTAAAATGAGTAAAAAGTTTCAGATTGACCTAAGAATATGATATAAGAAAGATTGAAAATAAGGAATACTGAATGTGTCCGAATTACAGTAAAAGCTTGTTCAACTGGCAACTGTTCCATTGGTAAACTTGCACGACTGGCACCTGTGATTACTTTATAATGTTCCCTAGTCTGCCAATAGATTTTCACATGGTTAACAAGAAGAGGACATGGTAGCGGGATCACGGATTTTTATGAAACTTGGTAGGTGTATAGCTCTGGATTCCAGGATCACTGCAAACCTCCCTTTTGGGTGTATACGGCTGATAGTTTTTCCGAAAATCACGATTAAATATTGCAATTTCACATCAAATTTCTTAATGCACGCCTAATTGTTGACGCTCAACATATAGTGGGTGCATCCTAAACGTGAGGGCGCAAGTTCAATTCCCTCTTGGGTAGTTTTTTTTCTTTCATTCCTCCTACTTTTACAAATCCTTTTTCATATTTCGCATTAAAACTTAACTGGGCAGTCACATTCATATTTTTATTTCTATGTTGTTTGGTGGTGGTCCGGATCAACGAAGAATATGCAATTTAATAATTTAAACTTTGTTGAAACAATCGTTTATATGACTTGAGAAAAAAATCCAGTTGACGTGCAATTGCAATATTTAATCACGATTTTCGGAAAAACCATCAGCTGTATACACCCAAAAGGGAGGTTTGCAGTGATCCTGGAATCCAGAGCTATACACCTACCAAGTTTCATAAAAATCCATGATCCCACTACCGTGTCCTCTCCTTGTAAGACTGGCAATGCATGCCATGAAACTCATATTACAGTATGTTGTTCCATGATGTTCCCTAGTCTGCCTCAAGTTGTTTAATTCGTCACACAAGGCATGAAAACAAAGTAAGATGTGTACTTAGTATACTAAAAATTACTTTTGAGGCATTGCATGTCACCTCAGAATGCATCAAAAACCACAAATAAGGTCAGATATAGTGGAGGAAATAAAACTGATGATATATTTCAATAAAAAAATAAATTACCGTATTCACCCGAATGTAGTGCGATGTTTTTTCCTCAATATGTACCTTTGAAAGTCGCATTCGCACTATATTCGAGTACTTGTTGCATTCGTACTATATTCGAATACTTGTATCTTTAAAAAATAACTGCGTATCGGCGCGTTTCATAACGCGTGTTTCAGCACATATTTTTATAATTGCTACATTGTAAGTGAATTGGACGTTCATGTTACGATGCTACATCGTACAATTATACTCGGTAGGGGTCTGAGGAGATCATTCGTACTATATTCGAATACTTGTATCTTTAAAAAATAACTGCGTATCGGCGTATTTCATGGCGCGTGTTTCAGCGCATATTTTTATAATTGCTACATTGTAAGTGAATTGGACGTTCATGTTACGATGCTACATCGTACAAATATACTCAGTAGTGGTCTGAGGAGACTTGAAAATAAATCAAGGTCAAATTGCAGCAACCACAGCACCGGCACAACTTCACGCAGGGTCGCGACACTCAACGTTAGAAAACGAGGACCGTCTAAACGTGGCGTCACATTACCCCCCTTTAGTACATAATTCATGAGTTTACAGGTAATTTAAATGTGCAAAATAGAGAAAATTAAATGTTTTTCGTCTTTTTCTAAAATTCCTTTCAAAATACTTGGGTTGCACTACATTCGGGGTCGCATTATATTCGGGCTAATACGGTAACTCAGAACTTAAAGAGTTCAATGTTAGTGCAGCTGAATGAATGAAGTACACTTTTTTGCCAAGAGAATTGAAATCCTTTCTGAAAAGCCAAAGATTTAGTTTGCGATTCAAAATAACTCAGTTTAGCAAGCAAGAGGAATAAATTATTTGTGTTAATATAAGTGGTGGAATAGGTTATCTAAAGCAATCGGCTGAAAATAAGTAAATAATGTTGATTGATCAAATAATGAGTATATGATGAGGAGATATTTTGTTAAAATTTCTCAATTTCATCATAAATGGGCATTTACCTAGGTCAGAAATAAATAAAAAGTCAATGAAGCAAATCTAATTTATGTCCATTGATTAGTACAAGTTTGCAATCATTATGCAAGTGGGATTAATACTGGAGTTAATCTGGCATAACTTCAACCTTCCACTAAAAGCATACACTTGAGTGTAAGGGTGGATTAAACCCAGTGTGTACAAACTCACCTGCCTCTGCTGTTGCCTCTGCATTTCCTCCATCTGAGAGCGCTCAACCTCTATTATTACAGGTGCAAATAATAGGGCTGATGAAGTGAAGAAGATCCATGATGCATTGCAACCAAATTTATAGAGACCTGCATGAGAAAAGGAATAAGAACATTAATCACAACATAAACATACACAAAAATAGTTTAATGTTCATATCAAAATTAAAAGAGTGAAAATATCTGCAAATGTTGACAGGGTGTCTACTAAATAAGATTTTCAAAATTCCAATATATTTCCAGTATAATTTTTAGCAAAATTCCAGAACATTAATTATTTTTTACTTGCACACTGGAAGTCTTGAGCTACGAGGATTCTGTACCCTATAAATAATTTTGTAACTATTCAATTTTGCTAAAAAATAAATGAAAACAATTGTTTTTGGCCTCCACTTTCCCCTACAGCCAATCCTTTCCTCAACAAGTCAAAATTTATTTTATGATACTAAAATATGAAGGATACAGAATTCTCATTGCAAAAACAACACATCATGTAATATGTAATATTAACAAAATCAAAGGCAAACAAAGACAATATTAGAAAAAGGTAACATTATCATATATGTTTATGTCACAATCAAGACTAACACTACTTTTTTCAGTCTTAATTTAAAATTATCAATACATAAGAAAATTAAGAATTTAAAAAACTTAGCTTGAAGAGACACTAGTTGCCCTAGCTGTTTATGTCACAATCAAGACTAACGTAAGACACTACTTTGTTCAGTCTTTTCATTTCATTTTCTAATACTTCTGCCTCTTCCTTTGCAAGCTGAAGAACTTCTTTGTTTAACTACTAGCTTCCGTATTTCTTCTACTAGAGCTTCATTTCTCATTCCTGAAGCATTTTCACAGCATGGATCATCTTCTTTGAAATGTTCACATTCAAAACCCCTCCAAGTGCAGAAACAGCTTCATAAGTTGCAAGCTGAGCAATCAGACTATTCTCATGTAAGTTTTCAACTAAACATTCTTTGTTCACCGAAAAGCTTCTTTCAACAGCTGCATTGCTGTGAAATAAAACAAGAACTTTTTGTGTGAAGTGGATCAACTTCTTGGAAGCATTTTGTTTAGAATAAATGACCATGAGGAAGTGATCGAGTTGGTCATTCTTTGGACTGAAATTTTAAAGATACTTGGTCACTTCTTGCTTTGATGTAAAATCTAAATAGTCCCTTTTCACAGCATCAGCTTCCACACTACACAGTTGGTTTTTCTCCACAAGAACTTCCAATACATAAGTTATCTGGTATGTCCTAACAGATGGATTGGCCATTACTGCAGGAGTGAGACTACTGACACCTTTGATAAATTTGTAGTAGAGAGGGCTCTTAAGCACAAGCTTGATGCACACATCTACAAGGAATTTTTGGCAGTCACCTTTGAACTGAAGAACCCTGATATCTTTTATTCCTTTCAAAGCTGCTGAGGCTGCAAACCCGATCTCTATGTTCTGAATGGATTTCATGTTCGCCTGTTTCTTCAAATCAGTTTATCTGAAACATTACATTTAACTACTATCATGCCATAATATTTTCTTTAAATGTTGCCAAATAGGGACTTAACCATGGCAAGAAATGATACACGATGTGGCCCTTCCTAAATGCTTTGGTGAGCCAAACTACGTTTTCCTGAAAAATCTTCTAAAAAAACAGGGTCCATTGTATTGGCTGGTGTGTCTTATAATTCGAAAAATGTGGTACTTTTTCATTTATTTTTCTTAAGTGCTTATTTCTTGAATAATTTATTTAATTCATCCTTGAGTCTGAAATGACACCCACATATTTTTTCACTGAAAGTAACAGGAAAAATTTGATTGAACCAGATGAGATGAATGGCTTTAGTGTAGTGGTGTCCAACCCCATCGCTACTTGTGGCGAATTGGCAATTGATATGTGGCGAATTGATACTCACAGTCTACCATTTATTATTATTATTAAATCACATAGTACTAAATTTGCTTACATATGGTTGTGTAAATTTTACACTCAATGGCCCTTATGCAACATAATACAAAATATTATTTTTTATAAATAGGGCTTTACACAAAAACAAGGTTACAGTGATATACAATAATGATTCACGTCTTCTCACCCTCCCCTCCCCTGGATGCCACTGCTACTTAGTGTGGATGACAGTTTTCGTGGAATGAAATAAGTTCATAAAATGAGTGAAGGCTGTATTCAACTTTGAAACATCTCCAGGACTATGATAATAACTATAAAAGGATTTTGTAATACCTCAGATGTTGGTAGCTATTGCTTTCTGCTGAAGTCTTCATTAAATTATATACAGGAGTAAAATCATCTAAAATACCTTTTTTGTTTGTTTGTATGGAATTTCTGACTAATCCAGGATTCCAGAAATATGCTCGCCCTCAGGCAAGTTAAAGAAGAGTAGTGATGAGTCGATTTTTGGCCTAACCCACTGCGGAATGAGTTATGGGCGAGTGGATTTTTTTAAAGTGGTGAGTAGGTTTTAGTCGTATTTTTTGAGCACTGGTCTAATGAACCTCTTGGATTATTATAGCCATTACTCCTTCCACACTGAACACACTCACAAGGGAGGTAGAAAACTCGGTGCCAGCATTAGCCTACTCTTTACGAAGAGCACCAGAGGGGCCAACTGCTTAATGTCCCTTGCGACGGATGGAGCTAAAATATTTTTTATTGCATAATAACTGCATTACTTTATAAAACTATGATAAGAGAAAAAGCAAACTTTTATAAAGGCCCTTTAAAAATATATGTACAATGCAATTTTTGAGGAATGTAAGCCAAAATCTGTTTACAGGTGTGCTGCATTGATGACAATGTTTTTGATGAATCAGTTATTCCCTATAGGGTTAGATGGTATTTTAGGATATTAAATTTTTTTAATGAATTACAACTCATGTACATGGGGTAACCTGTTTGTACTAAATATTATTATTCAGAAACAACAATGATATGTACACTATCACATTACTGTATGTTGAATGATTAACTTGTTCAGTTAAGGCTCATTAATATGAATTTTATATCCTTGACTGTGAATAAAAGACAACCAAGGGAATCATGAATTAACACAAGAGAGGTACTCACCCTTTAAAGCAGACCAGGTGCTGGTAGTCACCGTATATGTTGTTTCTCTCACACGCTCGGGGAACATTTCAGTCAATCCCCAAAGACGCTCTGCAAGTGTCTCATCCAAATCCTGATTTTAAAAAATAACTGTTAACTGAAAGCTAAACGCTTCAAACTTGGAATATTACATTATTTAACAATGACTTTCAATGTCAAAACTCACTTTAGTTTAAGTAATGGTATGAATGTAGGAACATATTACCAGTTGATGGCTTATATTAAAACAATTTTGTGAATAATATTTGCAACAAATAATGCAAAACATAGGTCACTTGATATTACAGATGAATAGGGAAATTCCTATTACTATTAAAAAGTCGAGTAAAATTAAAGAAACCAGCCATCACGTGTTTTGATTCTCTGTCCCACAAAGTACCCCTGAACAGGTGCTCATTTGAATGCCTTCCACAAAACGATTGATTATACAACATATTTGGTTATATCTGCTGAAAAAATGCACCTGGGCAATAAATACCATTGATTTACTGCTTTTGCGATGCTTTCATTAACGGAGCTTAATTTTTTCAAGTGCTACCTAAGATTCTAGTAATTTTCGTTACAATTTTTTATATATTTAGTTTATTTTGAAATCTTAATGGTGATGTTATATATATATTAACAATTACAACTGAATAATCATTAGTATAAGGCTAGAATATAAGACAATTGTTACCAAAGGTTTTGATATGGTCTCATGTATATACACCAAATCTCTTTCAAGGTGGTGAATCTAAAATTCAGTCAAGTTATATACCAGTTGAGCAATGCAACAAAGCAGCCATCCTTGGCGGTAATTTGTCATAGAGCGCTTTTAATGGTTTTCAGAATCGATAATAAATTATGATGGCGACTTATATGGTTCACTCAACAGTTTTATTGGTAGATGAGTCCTTTATGTCTCTTTCAGATTAGGTTTAAACAGTTGCGTAACTTAATATCACATTTATTTACGAAGTATCCGTTTTAAGTCTAACTGGAGCTACAAAGTGCCATTAGTTTGTCAACAGTATGAAAAAACAAATTTCAATATCATCACTCTTTGACATAGCAAAATATATAGTTAATTTTTAACACAAATATACTGCTATAAATATGAATTCTAACGAATGTATAAATTACCATCGGTAAATTCTACATAAATACTAGTTTTAACTTGAACAACGATCAATGTCTTAAACTTACAAACAAAAATATTCTTCAAATCTTTGTAAATCTGCATATTGGCCTAACAAAAAGAGGGGAGACCTCCGACTAAATGAACATTAATTATTCGACCTTCCCATAACTACAAAGATAATGAGTGTAGTATTTTATGATGTTCGACGTCCATCAAAAAACCACAAGTAAACTTTTACTATGTAGCCTTATTACAAGGTTAAGATACGATAAGCATCCGAGCAAATTCTCCTTGTAATACGAAGAGATAATTTCAGTAAGACACATTCAAATTCAAAATTATCAATTACGAAACAAAATGTTACCACAATTTAAAAGTATACTACGACCGCTTATTCTCGGCTATGCATTTGAATCCCTTTCCGTATAAAATCTTGGCAATGAATACACAAAAATACTTATAACTTCATCCGAACTGAACCATTTTAATGACACGATCATCTATAAACCTAAATTGTTCTGAAAAGACTCCATATAATCCAAAACTGTACCTCTTCATCAGATTCATCGTCAGTATCCCCTACATCCTTCAATTTTTCTGGCGTTAGATCTTTACTGCTAGTGGCTAATGACTCCATCCCACTATCACCTTCCTCAGCAGGAGCCATAAGAAAACGGTACAATAAACTGCTCTTATGCGAAATCACACACAGTTATAATTCAATATAAAGAAACCCTTGGAGACCGAATACCCTCGTGTTGTATATCACAGGAAACTGCTTAAGTCAAATTTTAATTTTCTTTATTCAAATGGATGAGCAAACAAGGCATACGGTATTTATTTATAATGCAGAAACAATTCTAATTATTGCGAAAATATTTTTCATTTGTGAAATACTATAACGTTTAATAAAATAAATACATTTGGGCGGAACATTTGAATGTTATGCTTCGTCGGCACTCTCACCAATGCTGAGGTAACGTGAAATTAGTCTTAAAAATGGAAAATAAACAGCTATATACACTAAAAATTCAAATTACTTCTTTTGGCAATTTTTCCTATAGACAAAATTTCTACTGTATAAGTTAAACTACTTAGTTTAATTTTAAGTAATTCAAGTAAAAATTCAATTCCATCGGTCAAAAGAGATACGCTCAAACTTTTCAGTGGAAATTCAATGCGTTATAATATACAGCAGAGTTTATGTATTTCCATGGAAATAATTTATTAAAATTTTCATTTCATTATAATTAAAAATGCACATCTATTATAAAAAGCTGCTTCTTCCATATATGAGATAGAGAATGATATCAAACCCGACTTCTAGAAGGGCTACAAATCGAGAATTTGTCATGATAGGCCATTCCGCACAACTGACAGAAAAATAAAAAAATCCTCTTAAGGTAGTTTGTTCCAACCTTTCATAAAAAAAGTATGTAAATGCGCTGGGCACCAACCAATTGCATTTTTAAATTGGTTCAAATTGAGATACTAAATCGGGACATAAACTCTTCTATAACTGAAAGAACGATTTAAAAATTTTGATGATAAAATTCAAATCCATGCCAAATCGGCGGAAAAGAAGTTTTTTTGTTGAAAAACGTGAAAATTTTAGTTTTTTAACATTAAAAATATAAACTACTGTAGCTAAGGGTCTTATAGGATTTAAAGAGCTATATTACGGTGCCAGTGACTTCAACAAAATTGTTTAAGTGCTCAAATTAGGAGATAACTCGGTTCCACTTCATACAAAATTAAGTATTAATCTTTCCCATTGTTAAAAATTGCCAATTCGAGCATTGATTTGATAACATCATAATCCTAACACATAATTTATCTTACTTACTGAAAAAAACATTTTTCCTTTACTGTCGACCAAAGTCAGATAATGAAAATAGATTTTTGTATTTAAACTATTTATGAAACTTGTGTAAATTAGTTTGAAAATAATAAACAAATGAAACGAGCCACCTGATTGGGCTGCATAAGGAGTTAATGGTAGAGACCCTATACAACTAAATAGGAAAAACCATACGCAAGGCATAAATGAAGGCATGACAAAGATCTAAAAAACTTTTATTTCAATAATCAGATTTATATAACTGTACACCTACAGCTGTGCAAATCTTATAAGTTGGTAAACATTTGCCATCTGACAGACTACAGGAGTCACTCCTGTTTCACACACATACCCATTATGGAAACTAACCAAATGCTTTTATTAAATTAGCAGGTTAGTAATATATAATATTATAAGAAGACCGATTTAACGCTTCTTACAGGATCCATTTATTACTAAATTTTTAACACAAAAAAATGTATTCCAAACACAATTACTAGTTTCACGTGGTGGTTGTCATTTTTCTTATTCATTTAGACAATATCCAAGCAAAAAAAACAATGGCCACCAATGTTTCCAACATCCCCAAAATTGCTCAAGAGTCTTGGGGGAATGAGTGAGCAAGAAAGGGACGATAATAGAATGTAACACAAGGCTAGTAACAGTAAGGAATTATTGGAGAACTAAGATGGTGCTTCCTAACAGGATTATGTATGGATAACTGTAGTCGTAAGAAAAGCAAGACACAGCAACCACTAAAATGGTAATATCTTATGGGTATCTTCTCATTCGTATACATCTTCTTTATCAGCTACATAGCGGACAATATCACCAGGCTTAAATAGCTTCTCAGCATCTGCATCAGGAATTTCAAAGCCTGCAAGAAAAAATTCTATTTTACTTCACAGAAAATATTTACTTGTTCAGTGCCACTGAAACATTTATGCATCCTTCTAATGATGACCACGATGCAAATATGAGTCCAGGGCACTAAACAAAAGCACATACATTTAGAGGGTCCACGAATCAATGGACATCGACTTTTATTGATCTAAATAGGCCAAATTGATAATTGATCTCCAAGCAGGAAATTGGGAAGTGGAGTTTAATTAGATAAAATTAGGAAAACTTAGAAAATTATGCAAACCAATTTCATAACTCCCCTTGTAAAAGGAAAAAATTGCACTCTTTCAACATTTTAGCTGTAGACCCACTAGTTAAATGCTGAATATTTTGTTCTGTCAAAAGAATTCTTTTATTTCTTCAGTAATAACAAGAGAGGAAAGATACACGCATCATGCATGCGTACAGTATTTTCTGATGCATAAGACGTGCCTTTCTGCTGCAAAAATGTGTCCAAAAATAATCTTATGTCTTATACAGCGAAGGTTTAAGATATTTCACTTAAAATTTAGACACACTTCAAATTCTCTCAAGACTGTTTTTGGCATAGAGGTAGGATTTCTATGCAGTATATACAAATTCAAACATCTGCATTCATTCTGCAAAATTCTAATTGTTCTTATTTAAAAAAATAAGTTTCAATGAATTATTTGTAGCTGATCAGCAATATACAGGGTGCCCTCCACTAACAACATTAATTTGTTCCTGATAATCATGATGTTGAACTAAACAATAATACAGGGTTTTTTACATACTTTGGAATCATAGGAAAATTGACGGGACCTAAAATATGTTGTAAATAGCGGGAAAACATACATTCCGATAACATAAATACAGATTTTACTGTAGCTCACATTTTTGGATTTTTTCCTTCCAGAGACGAAAAATTTGGAATAAAAGTATGGCTTATATACTAGTAAATACAATATATTTTCTTAATTATTATACTAATAGATTCATTTCAGTCAACTTGGTTGTTTTTTTAACCATTGATGAATCATATGTAACTAGTTATCCTAAAATATGTTTATTTAGTAAAAAAATTTTCAAACTCAAAAATGGCCTTTTCAGTTGTGCATCTTATATACCCGAAAATACAGTGTATGCAAGGCAGAAGCGTTCATTACAAATTATGTAATCATGTAAAAAAGAAAAATATTAATGGTTTTGTATATTGTCTTAATATTGAAAAACAGTATATCAGACATGAAGCCAAGGAAATGTTGAACTCTTAAATTACTGATTAACCTTCTAATCTGTAGTAACTAATAAAAAAATCAAAAATTATTCAAAACATACCTTACTTAGGTTAGGTAATTGCAATGTAATCTTTACATTCATGTTCATTCCTTCGTTGGAAATTTAGCATTTTTTACTTTCTCATACAAAAATTCAATTTCAATATTTCAACAGAAATACATGTTTTAAGGTCCCCTGAACGCATTTTGACTATTTTCTCGATGATGTGTGCATGTATGTGATAGAAATTTTGTGGGTGCTCTAACTCAAAAACTAATAATCTGATCAGCATAAAATTTCATATTTGACATTTTTGTTAAAGGGACAAGAGTTGATTAGTATTTGGTTAAAATTGGTCACCCGGAAGTGGGTGTTTACTCTTATCAATTATCCATTTTTACTTTCTCCATATATGAAGTACAGGTATCCCCCGACTTACACGAGGGATGCATTCCTGGAAATCGTCCCGTAAAGCAAAAATGCATAAATGGAAAATATTCTTCCCATTGAAAATAATGTAATAGGCATTGTTTACCTTCCTGAGCAGATGTTCTACTTAGACACGTCTTTAAAGTTGATTTAATGAGCGTTTTAATCCATCAAGTGTGTACAACAGCATATGGCATTCTGTGCAATGTCCACTTTTACAATTCCTTAATTGTTGTACATTGAGTTTCTGTCATAAATCACATTTCAAAGGAAATCATACACTGCACAAAGAAGTTAGAGATTATAAGTTAAGTGGAGATTCACAGAAATCGGTCTGCAGCTCGATTCTTTGAGGTAGGTAAGTCTAGTGTTTGTGAGTGGCAATCCCAAAAGATGCTGCTAAGTGCAATACCCTCTAATAAACGGGCACAAAGGAAGCGGAAAGAATTTTGGCCTGATTTGGAGCAAGATCTGAAGGACTGGAGAGGAGCGTTAGATGGGGCATGTCGACTATTTCGAATAGGTGTAAAGCGATGAAAATAGCTCATGGAAAAAATTGAGGCAATTTCACTGGTAGTAGTTATTGGTGCTAATGATTCATGAAGCACCACAATTTATCAATATGTGCTATAACTTCAACTGAACAGAAATTGTCTTAAGATTGGCAAGAAAAAACTGAAGAGTTGAAAGTGTTTATCAAGAAGGAAAAGAAGGGGATTAAACTAATCCAAATAGAAAACATGGATGAGATTCCTATGAGTTTTGACATGCCTTCAAAATTTACATTTGATGTAAAAGGAACCCAAGATATAAAAATCAATACAGCTGGGGTCGAAAAATGCTGTTTCACAGTTGTGCTATCAGTGATGTTCGATGTAGGAAAGCTTCCTCCCACGGTTACTTTTAAATATAAAAGCATTCTTAAAGAGAACTTTCCTAAAGGCATTGTAGTATGTGCTAATCCAAAAGGCTGGATGAACTATGAAATGCTCCAAACCTGTCTGAGGTATAGACAAAAAGGAAAGGTTAATTTTTTAAACCTCAATCACTTCTTGTGTTGGATTTGGCTCGTGCACACATAGCAGATGATGCAAAAATTATGCAGAAGGAATATTCCTGCATTGGAGTTATTCCTGGAGGCCTGACGAAAGAACTCCAACCACTGGATACTTCTGTAAACAGGCCATTCAAATAAAAAATCAGGAGGCATTGGGAAAAATGGATGGCAGATGGGGTGCATTCCTACACCAAGTCAGGAAGAATAAAATGGGCATCATATGCTGAGATTTGTGGATGGATAGTTGAAAGATGGGCCGGCATAACTCGTGTGTTATTAATGGTTTCAGGGCATCAGGGATTCATTCCAAACCAGTTGCTATGGGGAATAATGATTTTTCTGACGATGAAAGTGAAGATTCTTCATTTGAAAACTTAAATGACTCACTTGTTAATAAAATCAATGATTGTGATTTGAACTGTGAGATGGAAGATGAAGATTTTGATGGTTTTGAATGAATTAATGGCTGTGAAATTTGTGAATAATTTCCAACTGTATTAAAAATTTGTTAAAAAATTACAATTTTTTTAAGAAAGTGTGCCTAATTGGCATGATTTGTTTTCATATTCAGAGAGGAAATGGGTCAGTTTATCCAAACAACCATGTTGGTTTTGTATTTTTCAATGCATACTGACATGGTAATGCGTTATGAAATTTTTTAATCCAGAAAAATTTCCACCTTAAAGTGTGCATGGTACATTGAAAACATTAAATTTTTCTGTGAAATCTGCTGAGTTAACGTATGTTAAAGAAGGTTTCGATACATGACAACAATTTAGTGAATACGAGATGGAATAGTCAATTCACATAAAAGTTATCTTCTACATTATTTTTTCTAGAAAAGTGGCATTCCTTATAGATAACACAGACCAAGAAATTATGAAAATTTCATGAAAAAACCTTGTATAACGCACATGTTATACATGAGAAATTAGGGTAAACATTAATGCGAAATTTTATACAGTAAACTCTTGATTATCCGGCTTAATGAATGTAAGAGGAAGCACGCATAATCGAAAAACACAGATAATGCGAAAGTGATTTTTAAAGGAATACATGCTTCAATTCTCACGAACAAAAAGGTTAGAAAAGAAGTGACTGCGCTGCTGGCCTCGATGTAAAAGCGATTGCACTACTGGCCACGAATAAACAACTGATTGATGAAAACCGCATGGTTTCCCATGATATTCATTAACATTGAAAAAGCAACATACGTATTTACATACTTTGGAGAATGCACAAATAAGTGAAAAACATGAATAATGCAAAAATGGTTTATTTCAAAATATATGCTTAAATTCTCATTACAATGGTAAAGAAGGCTTTTATAATGGTCCTTTCAAAAAGTTTGTAACTTTAGTTTGTTTTGAGGACTTCTTTACACTTTCTTTTATGATTGTTCATATTTTCCTGGCTGCTATGACATCGCAGTAATCAAAATCATTTTGTCCCATATAATCGAACAAAGTTTCGACACACTGAAGAGCCGTACTATTTTTAATGCGTTCAATTTCAGTCCCTTCACTTTCATCACTGCATTCTTTGTCTCCGCCATCCTCTTCATTTTCTTTCTCTTGCGTTACTGCATTGACAATATCCTCGTCACTCATATGCTGGAATCCAGATTCAAACTTATCACAATCATTCCATTCACTGAGATTCTCGCAGTCCACATCCTCAAAACCATGAAAGTTTTCTTCAAGATCAGGAAGAAGTTTGTTCCAAGATCAAACTAGGGTCACAGGCTTCACAGAGTCCCATGCTTGAGAAATACCATACACTGCATCTAGAAGCGACATTTTTTTCCAAAATTTCAATAACTTTTCATCCTCTTTAGCTAGAGCCTCTAGAAGATCAGCCTGATATTGTCGCTTCATTGATGTGATCACTCCTTGATCCATGGGCTGTAATAATGCCATGACATCTGGAGGCAAGAATTTCATGCAGATAAGACCATCAGAAGTTAAAATGGCTGCATTTGGATGCGAGGGAGCATTATCTAATAACAACTGCTTTTGGTGGTAGTCCTTCGTTGCTTAAAAGGAACGAACGTCAGGCACAAAATTCTTGTGGAACCAATCGATGAATATATTTCTGTCCATCCATGCACCCTTCTGGCTGTAGTAATTGACAGGCAAAGTAGCGCATTTGAATGAGCGAGGTTTTTTTGCCTTGCCTATCACAGTAAGTTTCAACTTGTGATTGCCTGCCACATTTCCACAGCATAACACTGTGATTTGTTCTTTGTGTAATTTATGGCCACGAGCATGATTTTCTTTCGGAAACACCAAGGTTCGTGTTGGGAGGCTTTTCCAATACAAACCTGTTTCATCAGCATTAAATATTTGGGCAGATTTCAACTTCTCTTCCTTCACAAATTCTTGAAATTCTAATCGAAAGGAATCAGCTGCTGACACATTACCACTCAAGCGTTCTCCTTGAATGGCAATTTCGCATATACCGTATCGGTTTGAATCAAGTAAACCACCCAGATGAAGCATTCAAGTTCCCTTCTAGCCCTAGTCATTCATGGAAATACCTCGCTTGCTGTGCACACATAGGACAGGAGACAGGAGTTCTATCAGCTCGCTTTTGATCAAACCACAGAAGTAAGGCTGCGTCTACTTTCTCATGGGTTGATTTTTTCATACTCTTACATTTTGAGGGACCAGCACCACTGTCAGAAACTACAGCAAACTTCATCAACTTAGTTTTGTTTTTCTTTCTATCACGAATGGTTTGTATGCCAATACCATATTTGTCTGCTAATTTATTCACAGATTCTCCTTTTTCAAGTCTCAAAATTAATTCAAGTATTTTTATAAGAGGAAGAACACTTTTCTTCCGTTTCTCTGCCATTTTAACAAGGGGTGGGATAAAAGTTTATCACTACAAAAAACAACAATACAATTAGCTGCACACGAGATGAAACAACAATAGGAGAATCTATAATCTGATCACCCTTACTGTGGCATACCGGTAAAAGTGACTGCGTCGCCGTGAAGAAACATGACTGACGGAAGTCGCATGCTGATTCCCGGGATATTGTCATGAAACTCACTAGCATTAAAAAGGCAATATCATCTATTATTATTTATTCTATGTATTTACAAGCTTATCATTTTTGCACATAATAAAATCTTTAGACATTAATATTACGAAAATGTTGTCTCACATTGATGAATTTCTTTGCAATCAGAGTATTAATAAAATTTCGAGGCATAAGGAGAGAGACAGCATGGATAATCTGCAAACTGGATAACCCATGCATGGATAATCGAGAGTTTACTGTATTTGACATTTTTGTTCAAGGCACAAGAACTGATTAGTTTTTGCTAAAATCGGTTAACCAGAAGTGAGTGTTTACTCTTGTCACGTTAATTTTTTTGAAATACATTTCCCTCTCTTTATGCGGGTTCGTTTTATGTGAATTCACTATTATGCGACAAACTTATTGCTACCGGAATTTCTTTTTATGCATCTTTGATGCGCTCTTATGCGGCCAGTGCAATACAAATAAAAGAAAGTTCTCCACTACACCACAAGGCGACCATTCTGTCTCTCATTGTCTCTTATGCTGTGCGTATTAGTACTACAGTAAAAGAGATGAGAGTGGAGAGGATATTGTAGAGTGGAGATGAGACAGGGATTTCATGTGCTATTGTTTGAGCACACTTGAGAAGTTTTGTCTCCTTGCCCGCGGAACTTGTGTTGGTCCAAGACAACCCTTCAGCACTTTAAACCTCCACCTCACCCACCACTCATCTGCTTCCTTTTATTGGCAAGTATACTCTAGTGTTGTTTTGTTTGTATTTAGTGCATAAGAAGTTATTATGGAGTGAAAGAAGAGTGTCTTGGAGGGGAGTTAGGATTGCTTGTGGAACGTATCACTATAATTTACATGTAAATATGGGTTCTGTTTATGCAAATTCGCTTTATGCATCACTTTCTTGTAATGCAACCCCTGCATAAAGAGATGGAAACTTGTATTTGCTTTAATATTTGATGAATATAAAAAAGTATTGGAATAAAAGTTGTAGGAAATTTAATTTTCTACAATGTTTGTTCAAAACATTTTCCTATATAATGCATTAAGAGATATTTTTAAAATTAATTTTTTAGCTGCCACCACCACACCACCTACCAGCAACTATTGTAAACACTTTATGCTTAATTATGTCTTAGTAATGCTCCTTTTTATTTCCTTATTTGTTGGAGCTTCGTGGCTATATCCAACATCAGAAGGCTAGTTTGTTTTACTTCTGTTCTTTGTAATGTCTTTAGATAAATAAATTACAAAAAATATGATTGAGTAACATTTTTATTTAATATTGTAAATACTATTTGAGAATTTATGGGATTATGCTAATAAATACGGTATTATTTTACGTATATAAATACCGGTCAAAACAATATTCTAAAAAACGTTTAGAATATGACATTCAAGAACCTAAACTATTAACATAATGTTTCATATAACGTGATTTCGCAAGACAAGACGATTTCAAGGAGCTTAAAGTGAAGTACTGAAGAGAAAAAAATCACTCAAAAAAAAAACTCGGGACCAATGCCACCGCAGTGAAGGTTGAGCTGAAACTGAAGCCCACTGCCTTTATCAGCTCATTCTCAGCTTCCCGCAAGGGTGGGGATGCCTTCAGAAATTGTGGAAGCTTGGACGCAAACACTGCGTCGACAGGGAGGCACGCTTGGATGCAGCATATGCGTCCGCAGTCCCGAAAGTGTTAAAAAAATATTTGCTTTAATACTTGATCAATGTAAACAATTATTGGAATAAAAGTTGTAGGAAATTTAATTTTCTACAACATCTGTTCAAAACATTTTCCTATATATTGCATTGTTTAAGAGATATTTTAAAAACTATATTTTTTAGCTGCTACCACCACACCACGTGGAGGCAACTTTTGTAAACACTTTATGCTTAATTACATCTTAGTAATGCTCCATTTTATTTTCTTAGTTGTTGGAGCTTCATGGCTATATCCAATATCAGAAGGCTAGAATATGAATTTATTTCGGTTCTTTGTTAAGTCGGAATTTTTCTTGCAGTTCCTTAAAATAGTTGTATTTATTATCATTTAACCAACTTGGAATTTTTAGAAATATTACAAGTATGGAGAAAGTCATGTGGTGGCCACATCAGATATTTTCACTTACACAACACATTGTGCATAAAAGAAAAACAAACATTTACATAATAGCAGATCGTGTTTATTTCAGTTGATAAGAAGATAGTTTTCGTAGGCAACGATGAAAAAAACCACGCAAGAAATTTTATTAGTTCAAAGTAAATTAGGATGTTCTCGTTCGATTTTCTTGAAAATGGCTTCTCCTTTGATAAAACTGTAAGGGGAAATAAATATTCTATTTAACTAGTTCTACAAATTTCGTTTAAAGACTTTCGGTACCACTACTATTTTATGAGATATGACTGAAAGTTCATTTTATACAATACATGTGTAAGATTTCCAAAAAAACTGAAAAATAATCTCATAGGAACTGAAAATTAGATTTATTGAAAGAAATATGGTAAAGTAGCATATATTTAACACAGTTACAACCATTTTTGATTTAAGACACAAGTTTTGATGTTTAGCTTCATCCTCACAGAAGCAAAATATATAAGAGAACAATCTACAGGATTATATTAGCCTGATGGTAAAAGGCAGGCTACTCCTATTAATCTTGCTCAGGGAGGTTTGGAAAACTGATGGAGCAGACAAGCTAATAATACATACATAGTACTTGCAAACTTAAAGAACACTGAAGGTCACGGGCTCTACTAATTTGTTTTCCAATTTTTCTCTATCATTGATAAACTATGAACTACAAGTGGTATTTATGGTATGAGAATTCCTTGGAATGACTAACACATACAGAAACATTTCCTGTCAATATAAGTAATCAATTCGAGACGTCAACTTTGGGAAACCAGCCTGCATTAGTCCTGGTTTGCAATTCTTGTTATTAATTTATCATTTTAGGTCCTTAATAACTGATACAGTTGGACTCTATCGTTGTCATCATTCTCCTGCTTAATATGCAAACATTCAAATAAAATATTAAAAAAAATGTTTTTCAGTATACACACTTTTATGTGCTCTAAAAAGAAATTTGAAATTTTTCCCAAAAATTCAAAGTCGGAGTGAAAAAAACTGGTTCGAACCGGTTCAATGGTGGTTGCTGGAGCAAAACCAGAATCGAACCAAAATTTTTTGTTTTGTGTGAATCGGAACGAAAACCGAAGCAAAATAATTTCAGTTCGATGCCCTGATTTAAATAATCTTCATAAGGTAATAAAGAGACATTCGATAAGTAAAGAACATTCACAGTTAAATCTTCAAGAAAAACATATGGAAGAACTCGAATAGAATATGTTTTAGATAAACAGTTGGAAATTATGCATTGCCAGCATATTGAAACAGTAAAGAAAAATCGGGAAATGTTAAAAAGACTTATTGATATTGTTTGTTTTTTGGGAGAACATGAACTTGGCTTTCTTGGTCATGACGAATCCAGTGACTTTGTAAATAAAGGTAATTACGTGAGCTTGGTCGAATTGGTTGCTAAATAGGACGAAACTTGGGGAAACCATTTGGAACATTCCACAGTGTTTCACTGCACGTTCAGTGCAATACAGAATGATTTAATTTCTTGTGTTGCCCAAGTCACACTGCAATAAATTAAACAAGATGCGTTCGACTCCCTCAAGAGCAGTTACGGAAATTATTTCGACATAGCTGCTTTGCGTTCTGAACTTGCGGTTTTATATCAAATAGAAGATAATGATAAAAACAGCATTAGCGATTTAAATCATTTCATTAAAGAAAACGATTTAGACAAAGCTTACTCTCAAGTGACAAAATTATGTAAATTAGTATTGACAATACCTGCGACCAGTGCCTCAAATGAACCGAGTTTTTCAGTTCTCAAACGTATCAAAACATTCATGAGGAATTACACAAATCAAGAAACTCTTTAAATTATCAATTCCATCAATCGAAAAAGCACTTATCAAATAACTTTCTCAAAACCCCAGGTTCTATGATGATTTCATTGCAGAATTAGCAAAGAAGGAAAGAGGAATGCCTCTGCATTTCAAATAACTAGGTAAGATCTGATTTAGGAAATTATGCTTCCATTTACCACATCTAGCTCATTTCCCGATTGTTCTGTATCTCTCTCTCACTCTCAACCAAGCATCCCTCAGGAGAGGATCAAACATGTCTAAACTGAATAACCAAATGTGTTAGTCGAAAACCAGCCCTACTTTAAAAACCGTGTTAAACTGATATCATGTTAGTTGAGGATTGGGTGTACATGCAACCTCTCCAGGCAAAAGTATACTACGGTATAATTTAAAAAATACAACTCAAACTAGTACTCAAATAATTATTTTTGTAGTAGAAAATAATATTATTCATAATTCTATCATATATAATGAGTTATTTTTGCATACCAAGTAGTCAATTTCGAGAGAGATTTTTGACTAAACCTGCCCAATAATACAGAAGATAGGAAAGATACATTGACAAAGAAAAACAAGAAAGAACTTATGAAAGCCCATTGTATGAACAAGTGCATACAACAAGCAAGGAACTTCATTATTAAAACATTTTTTGAATTACATTATCTTCATATATTAAAAAGATCAACTAAATACTATTTATTACAAAATATATTGCATGCTGAATTTGACAAATAAATTTGAATGTATTTAGAAAAAATTTTTTCATTTCCTGTATATTGTGATGACTTTCAGACAGTATAATTGAATTCAGAACTGTAATAACTGCTTAAACTTGACATTAAACTTACCAAATTCATCTTCCATAGCCATAATCACCTCAACATGATCCAAGGAATCCAGGCCAAGGTCATTAATGAAGTGGGAATCTAGAGTAAGCTATGTAAAATGAAGACAAAAAATGAAAATAGGTACAAGAATAACAATGTCTTTACTACACTAACAACTCATGAATAAAGATCTAGATTAGCATGGTTTACATTTAAGTCATCTAACAGAAGTTATGCTTCAACAATGATTTCATCTCATTAGTTTTAGCTAACGTATCAAAGCTGGATCTCAGTGTAAGAATTTCGTTTAATGATTAACAATGAAACTGATTTTAAGAGTTAAACATTTCAACAAGGTAAAAATAAAAAAATTATCAAGCCCAATTACCCAAGTCATATTAGAATTTGCATTGTTATAATTTTGTTTTTGTTTTAACAAGCTGTAATTCTCAATATAGAATTTTTATATTCATAATAAGATAAATGGAATAAACACTACTACACTAAGATCAAATTTTTTATAAAATTGTAACTGTACCAGGCCTTTAAAGAATAACTTAGAAGCTCTTTCTAAAAACTTAAAATACCATATTTACTCGCATGATTGCCCCAATTTTTCACATTATTTTTTGCAGTAATATAAGGGTGTGGCAAATGCCTGATTTTTCTCTTTAAAGTAAGACAGTGATCTTTTCAGAATGAAGCCCACCAATTATTCAATGTTAAACATTTACTGGAATTTTGTCCCTGCATAACCTAAAAAACTGTTACTTTATTTTAACAAAACAAAGCATAAACGATGATAACCATCAAGTCAAAGTAAAGAAGGGGCAAAGTTGTTTCCGAGTGATTTAAATGCTCCTTCTGCATGGTAAAAGTTATATTATCATTTTTAAATTAGTTTAAAATAAGATACAAACTTGACATTTAGATGTACCATATATACCTGAATATAAGACAACTCCTAATGAAAGGAAAAAATTTATTATGCACACAATGACAGAGGTTTATTATACCATTGAGTAATGATTTTTTCAGCGAAATACACAGGAAGTCTTTGCACTAACGATGTTCTTCGCTGTAGAGATAAGCCATTGTGCTGCATAAACTGGGTGATCCATCTCACATGCCCTGAATTGCTGCCGTCGAATCTTCAACATTGACCCCAATTCTAGTGCCTTCATTTGTATACTCTCTCATGAGACTGGCCATCCACTGTTGCACTTTTCTTGCACATGTTATTAACTGGTCCTCTAAATTTTTGACATCCTTCCTTCGGCCCATGAAATGCTTTCCAATTTGAACTTGCACACTTTAGCATTTCCTGTGATTTTTTTCACCGCTGCACAATTGCCTTGGTGACACCAAACCTTCTTGCTGCTGCACAATTATTAGTTTTATAAGCATATTTTGCCACTAATAGTTTCAAGTTTGCATCATAACTATTATGCAATGATTTCAATAATTGTGAAGGTGTAGAACCTCTCTTCTCAACATGATCACCCATATTTTTACATAAAACTGGATGGTTAACAAATCGTGAATGCTTTAATTCACATGGAATTTATTACAGTCATAGATGGTTCCCTTTCTCTTCGGTCAACACAGTATGATATTGTGACAGGATCAAATTACTTATGTTGGTGTAAAATCTTTCGCCCATTCAACCTTACTATGTAGAAGGCCAGCTGTGAAGTTCCATACATATGCAGGAGTTGCAACTTTGATTATACAAAGATAATTCACTCAGTAAGCGTCTATACATAAGTCGTGATCATAAAAGCAATACCCCAGGTGCCTATGGGCATGTATACATTATGTCTCGGGACAGGACACGGGGCTTGCCTAATGCCAAGTTCTGGGGGGCTGAGAACAGTAAACACTCTCCGCAGACGAAGTCCAATGTTTACACTTCCTCTCTCGATTCCGAGACTTCTCGCCCAGTTTCTGTTCAATATTGATGGAAGAAACCTCTTTTGGCGATCGTTTCTAGTGCTTCCTTTATAGCGATTTTTATGAAATTTTTTGAGGATTTACGAAAAACATGACATTTGTTAAATATATATTTTATGCTATCTTATGTCATGCATAAATTGCTGGAGAAAAGACATAGCACACCAATCGCTTATCTGTCGAGCCTGCACCAATGCTTTCATAGTTCTCGGTATTGCAAAAACTATTCAAGTTATTGATATTCAACCTTCTTAAAAAAATATTTCAACTCTAAATCGAGAGAGGAAGTGTAAACATTGGAAATGTCTGCGGGGAGTGTTTACTGATGTCAGCCCTCCAGAACTTGGCTTTAGGCAGGTCCAGTGTCCTGTTCCAAGGCATAGTAAATGCACCTTATCTCTGCCTTCGACTCCTGTCACTCGTATTATTACACACCGCATGATTATAAGATGACTAGCGATTTTTCAGTCATGAAAATTGGAACAAAGCCTCATCTTATATTCAGGCATACACGGTATGTACAGCCAATGGAAACATCTTGTCCAAGAGAGGAAATTATGCAGAGCAAAAAAATTATCTTTTATTTCTTTGTCATGATTTTGGTGGGGCAAATACACGATGGAGGCAATCATGCAATTAAATGCGGTTTCATAAAATTGCTTATATACCTTATTACAGCCAACAAAAAGAATCAGTATGTATAGTACTTAAGAGACTAAAAAATGAAAAAGATTAAGGGCAAAGAATGAATTAATGAAAAAATGACTGTAAAGATCTCTATACATTTTACAAGTAATACTCATAATCAGAGACATAGCTGGGAGATAATGGCACCTACCACAAAATTTAGGAAACACCTTAGTTGTGTAGAATATAATTTTTCTTATGTTTCCATAAAGAATAAAAGCGTTTTATTATAAATAACTTTAATAATTGAATCTAAGGAATTTGGAAAACTTCGTGTTAAGTGATAATTATGTTTAGAAAAAAGGAACTATGTACCTTCCACAGAAATTTATTTCACGACCAGTTTTGCTAAATAGTATGATGCAAAACTGGTGATGAAATAAAATTCTGTGGAAGTTACACAGTCGTTCCTTTTCCTAAATATTAATAATTGAGTATTAAATAAATACTTGTTCATGGGAAAATAAATTTTTGGCATCTTTTGCAGGAATGTTGGATACCTTTTGAAAGCAACTATTGCTAATGCCACCTTCGCCATACCCTAGCTATGGCAATGCTTATAATAACGATAATGATAATAGTAATATTAACAATAATATAGACAAAACCAAGTAATCATAAAATCTACAAAAAGTAATACTTCTCAAATATTTTGTAGAATTGATATATTGCATTTATTTCTTATCTTGAAAAACTTCATGCAAAGAAGCACTGGGTATTTCAGTAAATCCACATTTTCACCCTTTTACTTTCAAGACAGATTTTCAGATTACATGGATAGCTCTTTTTAAAGAACCATAATACACATTTCATTTTTATAATCATGGCAGATGCATTTTACATGCCAAAAATTAAAAATGTCTTGCGTTCACTTTGTGCTAAAACACACAAAAGAAGAATGGAGAACAGCATATTTATCAAAATTCAGATATAATATAGAAGAATACCAATTATCTAGGGCCCTGCAAAGCTTCGAGATTTGATTCTATATTGAAAAGACGATTCGTAAATTTCGAATCGGCGGACAATATATCGACCAATGAAAGTTTGATATGTTCTGATTAAATTATTGGTCTAATTTACACCCTCAGTGTAACACACAAATATAAGGCATTGGTGGGGGAAATTTTGTCTTTTCTCTCCAGTGTTGCCAGTTTAGGCTCAGTTAATGCAAAAAGACTGGATAATTAAGTGTAATTTTCTTATCAAACTAAATATTTAAAAAAATCTAGATATTTTTTCGCAATCTTTTACTTAAATTGTATATCTTAAATTTTTATCTCAAATGACTGTATCATTATTTTTTATTCATTTTAATTTCAAAATTCAGACCCTTCAACATGTCAGAAGTTCGATTATATTTTGAAATAAGTGACAAGGCATTTAAGTGCAAATTGTGTTTTCAAATATTGTTATCACAAGCCAGTGGAACAACTTCCCACTTAGTGAAGCAAAAGAAAGATGCGAAAAAGAATGAATGAAGTGGCCTGAAGAAGAATAATTGAATCCCAATGCTAAAAAACAAACTATCATGACACATTTTATGAGAAAATCAATTGATTCGAAAACAAAGCATTTAAAATCAGAAATAGTATATAATTCATGACCATCATAAGAAGGCTAGCAATGGAAGCAATTATATGGTTAGCACATTACATTACATATCTGAATCAGAATGGATCTTACAATTGTGATGCTTGTCGGTTGTAAACCTAGAATTTCTGAATGCTGACCATACTGCAGCCATCACCGAAGAAATTATTAGGAATCAATTAGAAATGTATGGGATAGAGATGTCTAGAGTTCTCTTTGCTACTACAGATACTATATATACAATGCCTACTTATTCAATGGCAAGGCTATGCCGCTCACCTTCTGCAGCTTTCGATATATACAGCCATGGATGCTCAGCCATTGATAAAGAAGTTAATCAGCAATGTATATCGTATCACTGTTTTTTTTTCATTCTTCAAGTTGGTCAGAGCGCATTAACAAAGCATCAAATTGCTCAAAATTTGGGTGAGTCATGGCCACCACTTAACATCATCACCCGATGGAATACAACGTACAAATTGCTTGATTGCGTGCAAAGGAATTATATTGCATGATTCATAAGGTAACAGCAGAGGCAACATCCATATTTAGCTCCGAAAAGTCTGTTACTAATAGTCTCATTATTCCCTGCACTTCAGTATTAAGAGATGAACTAACAGCAACATCAGTGCCTGGTGTAAAATTGTTCCGTAATGAACTCATGAAGCATTTGAATAGCAGATTTGACATTTTCAAAGACCACCTTATGGCTACAACATTTCTTGATGCAAGATTTAAACTTGTCTTATTCATGGAAAACCAAACTATAAAGCATTTTTTGGAGGAATTCAGATTTAGGAGCATTCCAGCAAGAAGGAAAAGACGAAGAGCTAATTGTAATGGATAAAGGTTCTAATAATGGATGTATAAAAAGCAAAGCAGAAAAGGCCAACCTTTTGGATACTTTGTTTTCAAAAATTAATTAATGACTCACAAAAAGAAGCATCGTCAAAAATGGACAAAATGTCCACACTTCAGGAGGAAATACACCAATACACAATGCAATATTTGATGGACCGCAATAGTGATATAATATTTTACTGGAAAGTGTCGAGTAGAAGTTGAGGGAAATTTTTTTGCAATTCAGGCTACAAACATCATCAGAATGGGTAAATTCGGTGGTTGGCATGTTATCTGACTTGCAACATTCTCTATTTAACCATAATGCCATGACTTTGATATGGGCCAAGAAGAAGAAAGATTTATTATTTGATATTTTAAAGAATCCTAACTTTGTACGTTTTATTTTAAATAAACTACCTTATCTTGTAATTTTGTTATAATTTCAACCTATATGCTAATTATTATGCTATGTATATTAAATCACAAAACCTAGTACAGTTTTCTGATACAACGTGACGAAAACATCCCGTCACCCTGAGGACTAATTGTGTTGTGTAGTGTTTTTAAGTGACTGTTTTTGGTGTTTTTTTTTAAAGATTCTTGACACAAAACAGAAAAAACAAAAACTAAACTAAAGAGTGATTAGAAATAAAGCACTTCAGCCTAGAGAGACTTAAATGTAAAAAAACTGCCCAATTCGAGATTCGAATACTTGACGATGATTGAAGATTCAATTCGTTCCATAATTTGAGATTCGCAGGGCCCTACAATTATCATTAGCTGTTATACATACCATATTTGCCCCATTATAAGGCAATGTTTTTTCTAAAATGAAAACCAAAAATATCTTCTATTCCCCCTCTCCCACACCAAAAATCAATTCCCTTATGTTCTATAGTCTATTCCACCCTTAGAAGACAGTATTATGCTAACGGTGCATGCAGCTGCAAATTTCTCCAGCATTAGAGCTTATGTCTTTGCCTAGTATTCAACATTTTAAGAAATAAAACTTGATGTAGCTCCCTGGAAACCAGTAAATGTACATTTTATCATAATTATTCATTCATGTAACACACAATTATACTAGGTAAAAAATAAAGGATTGCATTTGCATGAGCTGTTTGCAGCATTATCATTTTAAAATAGCAAAAAAATTGTCGGAATAATTTGCAATTAAAAAGCATGATAGTTAATATTAGTATCAACAATGTCCCGAAAAATGTTTTCTTTTGCGTGTGGCTTCTGAAATAAGGAGTCATCTTATATTCAAGGTCACCCTAGAATCACAACTCAAATAAATATGCGCTAATTCACAACCAAGAGTAAAATTTACCCCAATGTTTAGAAAAAGGCTTTAAAAATTAAAATACGAAGAATTTCATTTGCAATGAATTAAGAACATAAATATAAACAGGTTCTTCTTGCAGAAGAATGAGAAACTAAAGTTTTCTTGATAAAGGGAGTAAAATTTACTCCTGGTTGTGATTCTAGGTTTAATTGGGCAAATATGGTACTTTTAATTTACAACATGAAAACAGCAAATGATGATCCATATGTGGAAACTAACTATTCTGCCTATTCAAAACATGAACGCTACCACTTCACTAACAATGTAAATATGGTATACTTCCAAATTCACTTCAAATAAATCAAGTGAAGAGAGTGAACTTATCGTTCACACATTTTCCATTTCATTCATCTATCAAAACTGTAAAGGAAAACTTTGTTTTGTTTCAAAGCAAACCTTTAAGTTAGGAGTAATATATACATCTATATTAAAGCAAAATTGTATGTTTTTCTGTCCACTAACTTCTCCCACATTATTTGACCAATCTCCACCAAACTATGCACAGTGACCTCTAGACAAAATTCCCACCAGGTTTTCCAAGAAAAGTTGTCTGAACCTTTTTCTTCAAAATTCATTTAAGCAGCAGAAAGTACCCACGGGGATTCTAATAAACAAAAAATAATGATTTATAGAAATAAAGTAAATATGCACCAATGTTACCCGCTGCTTAAAATTATATAGCTATGCGAATTTTCATGACGACAGCTTCAGAGATGTGGATTTGTATTGTGGACAAACAACCAACCAAACAAAATTTCAGATTTATATATTAAGATAGAGGGTTATATGCCATCTACTGGTGAGTTTAATGTCTCTTAGTTCCCTTATTTTTTGGTACTCAAGATGGCTACCAAATGGGACAAAATTTCATTTGTTATTCCATTTCAGCTGAAGGGCAATGAGGCATTACTTTTTCTTTGAAGTATTAGTGTTCAACTCCAGATGCAATTTTTCCTCTGTTTATGGGATTCGCATGTGGAGCAGTCTTGGGAATTTCTTGAATTTTAATCTCTGAATAAGTTCCTTAATTGCTACCTCACACATAATATAAGACCCAGGGAGAGGAAAATGTATTATTTTATTGGGCTCACCAAAAGACATTCGTGTCAACTGATGTGGAAAAATATATAATGGCATGTTTGGCACTTTCTTGAATTTATATCTCCGAAACCATAAGTTGTAATTATGTCTCTCATTGACTTTTTTGTGGCGAATGCTGTACTTTCACTGAATAAATTATCAAATCAGTGCTTCACAGATCATGCAAGTTTGTCATAAATGAAGTTTAACTGGAGAAAAAGAAAGAACTTTGTCACTCCCACAAATTTAAATTTGTGGAAGTGACAAAGTTCCTTCTTTTTCTCGATGAGTAAATTCCACAGGGTTGAGCCTGACCTCATTCTTGAAATTTAATGAATTTACCCAGGCAACATCAGGAACTTCAGCTAGTACAACCATAAAACGAAAAAAAGCTTCTTAAGAAAACTCTCTTTTAGCTTTAATGTTTATACTTATTCATGCCAAATTCCATTCAAATGAAACAACCTGTCAAATTATTATTTAGTCATTATACAAGAAAAACAGCAATAGTGAGATTTCAGCACTTCAATTACTCATTCCCTATACCATTTACATAAAACAGCATATAAAACAAATATAAATAAAATTTTCTGAAATGTCATTATATGCAAAGCTTAATAAAATGCACAACTAAATGACTTAATCACAATAATAATAACTCTTTAGAGCAGTGGAGCCCAACCTCTTTACATGGCAGGCCGCATTGGAGGACACGAGAGCTTCAGCGAGCCGGATGAGTGTTTACATTAAAAGTTACCAAGGGATTCTGTGGTCTCATATTAGCGAAAATCAAGTCAAAATAAATTACTAGTGTTAAAGCTCCACCAGAAAAGGTTTCGAGATGATAATTATACTGAAAAAATATAAAAGTCTATATCAAATTTCACGAATCACCTTTCCATCGTAGCTTCACAGGCCGCATAGAGTGCTCTCGGGGGCATTTGGCCTGTGGGTTGGGTACCTCTGCTCTAAAGTACTATTTCAATCAACCACCTTTTAATATAATAAAACAATAACATTCAGACTTCTATTACAAAACATTTCTGATAGAGATATAACGTGATGAGGTAGTGAATCTTATCTATGGCAAAATTAAAACAAAAAAAATCTTAAATGCAGACGCCCTACAAATGAATACAATGTGCTAGGTACCAATCAAGCTTATTGAAATGGCATAGCAAGTTATACCATTTGAAATTTAGCTTAATGTTTTTCTAAAATTAAACAACAGTTTACATAGAAAGTTTTGAATGAAACTCTTAACAAATTTGTAAAAATAGGGAACTGACACGCACACATTCATTTTTCGTTATAACTTAGGCTTTAAAAAGAAAACTGGCTGACACACAATAAGGAAGTTAAAAATTAGTGAATGCGTCTCAGGAGTAAAATTTGTCGTTGTAAATCCTACTAGAAGAATACGTGATATGGGTGCAAGAAAACCATTCTATTTGTCGCAAATATTTAAACTTTTTTAGTAGGTCGCAAAACAAAAAAATAAATAATGCATGCGGAGTGAAGAATTGCCCTTAACACTGGCTAACAGATATCTAGCAAATAACCGCAAGCTTTTAGAAATATTTAAAAGATTCGGCAAATACAGTCTACCAAAGGGAATACTGATAACGATACTAAATCAACTTCCAACTACATTAGTCACAACAATATTTAACGGAATGTTTAAATTATTATCATTTTTCCTAAGAACTATAATTCTTTCCCCAAGCAAATGGCACATTTTAGGGACTGTACCATTTCATTGTAAACTTATATACCTTGTTAGGATCGATTTTATCATACAGTTTGAGCACTAATAACACTCTGTCCCGAATCAGTTCTAGGTTCATAGGATCCTTACTGCTGTACAGTCTTATTGGTAGCAGAGTCCTCTGAAAAGATGGGAAAAAGAAACACTTGAAAATTAAAAATATGTACCTTGTCGGCAGTGATTTTGTCATACTCCTTGCAAACCCTCAATACTCGTTCTCGAATCTCTTCCATTGAAGGCTTTGCAACGGCGAAGTTACGCCGAAAAGCAGGATTCTACATGAACGAAAAATGCACCCAAGTTTTGGAATCACTCTAAGATCTAATTTAACACAGATTAATCACTCCTCTTCATCGTATTTTACGCAAAGAATACAACAAATTATTTTTAACATACGCAAATTTAATAATAAAATACATTACAGCGAAGGCACCAAATGAGAACACCGGACTCACACATACCACATTTACTGAAAGTAGAGTGCTTGAATTTGTTGAATTAAATATTTTTGTGTGCATTGATTTCTGCAACCCTACTACTGAAGCTCGATAAGAAGAATTTCTAAAAACACAAGAACTCCTAACTAATACACCTCTGACTCCTTTAACCAGGGCTGCCATTTTTCCCTCTGCTATCAAGAAGAAAGACATCCCACAATTCTCTACGAATTCCACAAAACACTTGAATTATGAAATACAACCAATCTGACCAACTTAGATGATTTTAAATTATCATAATTGAAATATGACACACGCATCATATATATATGCCCAGGACCGGTCCTAGAAAATTGGCGGCCACGGGCAAATTCATTTTTGACAACCCCCTTTAACATTATTAACACTCAGTACTGTGAGAAATAATTGTTAATTGATACAAATAAAAAGGCAATAATTAGATGAAAAGTTTCATTTAAAAACATAATGAATTCATTTTAATGTTTGAAGTTTATTGTATCTTTTAACAAATTTCTATCAATCGGAAGTTTATTTTCCTTGCTTCATCAGCGATTAAAGTCGGATAATAATAATAATAATTTTATTCGTCCAAGTGATCTGTTAATACAAATATAGGATAAGTCAATGATAATATATGTGTATATATATATATATATATATATATATATATATATATATATATATATATATATATATATATATATATATATGTATGTATGTATATATATATATATATATATATATATATATATATATATATATATATATATATATATATATACATATACATAGATATTCATAAAAATGCAGGAATAAGTCACAATAAAACATACAAAGTTAGTCATGATCTAGTTATACAAAAATTCGTCAGTTGAGTAAAAACAGCATTTAACAAGATACTCCTTACGTTTATGCTTAAAGGATCTGTTTTTGACTATTTTTTAGCATAGCAGGGAGCTTATTGAAGAATATTGATCCAGCATAAATTGGACTGTTAGCACACATTTTCAAAGTCTGTGACGAAAGGTGACAGTCCTGTTTACTTCTCGTATTATGATCATGTATATCCGAATTAGATTTTAAATTAAGAATTGATGCATTATTTTTAATAAACAGAATTCAGTAAAAAATGTATACACTGGGGACAGTGAGAATGTTGAGGTTTTTGAATAAGTTACGGCAACTATCTCGTCTTTTTGCCTTGGCTAACATAAGATTCTTACAGCCCACTTTTGGAGTTTAAACAGACGTAGGGAATGGTGAGAGTGACCCCATACCATAATGCCATATTTTAGATGGCAACTGAGCAATAAGGAAAATGAAATTCCAATAATAATACGTTGTCGTTTTATTGAAATATTAATGTTATAATTATCGTGAGTTATTTCGATTGAAAAAACGTACAAGTTGAAAAATAATTTATTTAATGTACCTATTTAATTTTTGTGTGCTATAGAATTTTCAAGTGAAATAATTGCAAGATCAACCAGTCTTTCTAGTGTCATCGTTGAACGCAAGTACGTTTTAATTAATTTTAACGGTACTTACGTATTAACGGGACTACCTAAACGCAGTAAAGCCCTTTATAATCAAGTACGGTGATCCTTTTTCTCGACTTTTCGTCATTCGTCGTGGAGAGGGAAAAGGTTGACCGTACTTGATTATAGAAGGTTTTACTGCGTTTAGGTAGCCTCGTTAATACGTGAGTACCAATAAAATTAATTAAAACGTACTTGCGTTCAACGATGATACCAGAAAAGCTGGTTGATCTTACGATTATATCGGAACAGGCAGACAGATTTGTTACTAAGTACAGGGATGATTTTAGTGATAAGTTGAAATATCAGTTACTTTCAGTGAGACATTTTTTGGGAAAGCAGGTTTTTGAACCATGCAAACTGTTTTTGAACTTTTGAAGTTACTAATAATGGAAAATAATTCGCTGGCTCTGTCTTTTGGCGAATTGTGATTGGCGATAATTCTTTTTCTAACCATTTTGATAACAGTGGCTTCCACAGAGAGATCATTTTTCCAAATTAAAATTAATAAAAAATTATCTTAGGAATAGCATGTGCCAAACTAGTTTAAGCAGTTTATCTTTAATAGCAAATGAAAACACAACAGCAAGAAAACTTGATATAAGTCATATTATAAACGTTTTTGCTGAGGCAAAAACAAAGAAAATGACTGAAATAATAAGGAAAATGAAATTCCAATAATAATACATTGTCGTTTTATGGAAATATTAATGTTATAATTATCGTGAGTTATTTCAATTGAAAAAACATACAAGTTGAAAAATAATTTATTTAATGTATTTAATTTTTGTGTGTTATAATCAGGGCCGGCCTGAGATAAGAGCGAGCCGGGCAGCTGCCTGGGACGCCCAAGTATTGGGGGCGCTTATTATCAGATTATCTATCGATACATTACGTACGAATGAATAAGTGTTGGATACAAATTTATATGGCAGAGCAGGCAGGAATCTAGATGAAATTAATTCTTCTTTTAAATTTTATCAATTATTTAAGGAGCAATGAATAAATGAACATGTTCTTTTAAAAATATCCTAACAAAACTTTACAAAAGGGGCGTTGGAGTGGTTTCTCGCCCGGTTTGGCCAGGACAGTACCTAAAGTAAAGTAAAGTACCTAAAGACTAAACGAAAATAGTTTTTTGTATCGGTTTTGGGATGATTGATCCCAAGGTTTTGGTAATTCTGACAATGCACAAAAGGAATTATAAGAAACACTTGATAAAGATCAACGGAACTAAATAACTATACCCATTATTTTCTATATATAATTAGCCGAAGTATGGGGGGTAGATGATCTGGATTTTTCAAATGGGTACCTCGGGGGTACTTTCATAGGTAGAAGGGAGTAGGTACTTTAGATATTTACGTAATGGAGGACCCCTTCTCTCGCCTCTCTTATACGGTCATGGTATTATGGTCTTGCAGTAGATGGACGTGTAAAAAACATGTCCTAAAGAAAACTGAAATTGCATGTCGCGATTGAAACACTAAAATGATAATGCAAAAGTTCACATTTGAACTATTTGTGACAACCTCCTTGATCATTTATGAAATAAAATTAATGTTTTGTGAGTAATAAACAAATAGTAAGTGTTTTATTTCATTTATGTCCAGTATATATAGCGAAAACATATAACTGAAATATGGACCAAAATGGACCACACTTGATACTTAATACTTGATACTTAAATTTGGACCTAGGTATTTCAAAGGTTAAAAAAACATTAATTTATCAGAGATATTTCGTTATTGGAAATATTTTCTTAATTCAAGAATTTCACCTCTGTTCCGATTTCGATCTTTCCTTATTAAACAATATTTAATTATAACAATGCCTTAAATTAAAATTTTTAAGAATATTATACTTTATCCAATGTAAGGTACTAATTCCACACATTTATGTCAAATTTTGAAATTGTAGCAAATATAGAAGTGAAATAATATTTATGTAAACGTTTTAATTTTATCAGGGCCGAAATAACACTTTGTTGGAGATTTTCAAATGTTTGTTAGTTCCAATGCACTATGCTCTATATAACTTTAAAACTTCAGCTTCCTAGCTTGCCCCGAAGTCCTAAATTTACCTATTTGTTTAAATTTTAAGAATTTTTAACAGCCAAACAAATTGAAATATCGAAATTTCTATAATCCTTATTTCGTTTTTTTACAAAGTCTATCAGTAAAATAAATTTCAGCTTCGTAGCACATTCGGAAATACATAAACCTTAAAAATATGTTTAAACAACTGTGACTTTTAGCGGTCGCATTTATGATCTTATTCAAAATTTACTTTTTTTCTTTGTATAATTTGTTACAAAATGTTTTTTAAAACTCGAACCTACAACTTATAGTTTCCAAGATAAAAATTATTAAACTTTAATATTCAAATGTAGTTAAAATAACACCTACAAATTAGCAATTTTGAAATTTTCCATTCTTATAGTTGGTATAAGTAAAATTCTATAATCCTGCAAAATTTCAGCTTCCAAAAACCTATTAGATTGGTCTACACTCTAGACTGGACTGGACTGATGGAGAAACCAACAGATAAAATGAGACTTCTCACCTAAGTGACATTGGTTCGACTAGAAATTCCGAAATTTGCGTTTTTTGCCATAAGAAAAGCATTGTGCCATTTTTGTAAATTAATTTTGGGCACTGGCCCATAAGCTAGAATAATGAAAATTTCAGCTTTGCTAGATGGCCGCAATATCTATTAGGAATTATCCTGACTTTTGCTTACAGTGTCCTGGGTTCAACTCCAGATGCCCCGGAATATCGCCCATAAGTTAGCATGGGAAAAATGAATGTTTTTTCAAGGTGAGATGAAATGCTTGCAGTATGCAAGCACCTTCCACTAGTATGTTATATGTTATATGTTACTAGTAGAAGGTGCTTGCATTTGCATTCTGCAAGCATATCGTCTAGCCTTGAAAAAAATTCATTTTCAGACAAATAATTCATCATTACAAATATTTTTTTATTCTAAAGATTTCACCTCTGCAGCGATTTTCGTTTTTCCCTTATGTAAAAATAATAGATTGAAACAATCCCCAAACTTTGCAATTTTAAGAATTTTATACTTTCTTCATTATGGGGTACCAATGCTACACATTTCTGCCAAATTTTAAAGTTGTAGCATTTCTAGAAGTGAAATAATATTCTTTTAATTGTTTAAATTTTAAACATTTTTAACGGCCGACGCAATATATTTATGGAGGTATTCAAATGTTTATTTCTGCAAATTTACTACTCTGTAAATAACTTAAAAATTTCAGCTTCCTAGCTCATCCCGTAGTGTCTAAACATTTACCTATTTGTTAAAACTTTAATAATTTTTAACTGCCAAACAAATTAAAATATCAAAATATCCATAATCCCTATTTCGTTTTTTACAAATCCTACTTCTAAAAAAATTTTCTGCTCCGTGGAAGATACAAAAATAGATAAACCTTGAAATTTTTGTTTAAACAATTGCGAATTTTTAGCGGCCGCATTGTTGCACTTTTTCAAGATTTTCCTTTTTTCTAGTCGGTTTTGCACAAAATCCTACCTACAAAAAAATTTCATTTCTCACGCTCATCTGGAAGTGCCTAAACAATTGTATCCTCCTATATATATGTTATATGTTATCATTATACGACGTTTCTTGCAGAGGAGGATGAGGATATAACATACTAGTAGTTGCTGCCTGCATTCTACAAGCATATCATCTCAACATAAAAAAACAATCATTTTTCATATTTCATCATTACAAATATTTTTTTAATTCTAAATATTTCACCTCCGGAGCAATTTTCATTTTTCCCTTATGTAAAAATAATAGATTAAAACAATCCCAAAACTTTGCAATTTTAAGAATTTTATACTTTCTCCATTATGGGGTACTAATGCTCGACATTTCAGCCAAATTTTAAAGTTGTAGTACTTATAGAAGTGAAAAAATATTTTTCCAATTGTTTAAATTTTAAAGATTTTTAACGGCCGATGCAATATGTTTCTGAACAGATTCAAATGTTTATTTGTGCAAATTTACTACTCTGTAAATAACATAAAAATTTCAGCTTCCTAGCTCATCCCGTAGTGTCTATTTGTTAAAACTTTAAGAATTTTTAACTGCCAAACAAATTAAAATATCAAAATTTTTATAATTCTTATTTCGTTTTTTTACGAATATCAAAATTTCTATGATCACTATTTCGTTATTTTACAAATTCGATCTCTAGAAATAATTTCAGCTCCGTCGCACATTCTGAAATACCTTGAAAATTTGTTTAAACAATTGCGAATTTTTAACGGCCGCATTGCAGAACTTTTTCACAATTTTCTTTTTTCTAGTCGGTTTTGCACTAAATCCTACCTAAGAAAAAAATTTCGAATCTCAAGCTCATCTAGAAGTGCCTAAATATTAGTATCCTCCTATAATTATATATCGACGTTTCTTACAGAGGAGGATATAACAGATAACATACTAGTAGTTGGTGCTTGCATACTGCAAGCATTTCATCTCACCTTGAAAAAACATTCATTTTTCAGACAGACATTTCATCATTACAAATATTCTTTTAATTCTAAAGATTTCACCTCCGCAGCGATTTCCGTTTTTCCCACATGTAAAAATAATAGTTTAAAACAATCCCCAAATGGTGCAATATTAAAAATTTTACATTTTCTTCATTATAAGGTACTAATGCTACACATTTTAGCCAAATTTTAAAGTTGTAGCACTTTTATAGTAAAATAATATTTTTCTAATTGTTTAAATTTAAATAATTTTTAACGGCCGTCGCAATTCATATATGGTAAAATTGAAATGTTTATTGTGCAAATTTACTACTCTGTAAATAATTTGAAAAATTCAGCTTCCTAGCTCATCCTGTAGTACCTAAACAGTTATCTACTTGTTTAAACGTTATGAATTTTTAACTGCCAAACAAATTAAAATATCAAAATTCGTAAAATCCGTATTCCGTTTTTTTAAGAATTCTACTTATAAAAAAATTTCAACTCCGTAGCACATGCGGAAATAAATAAACCTTGAAAATTTGTTTAAACAATTGCGAATTTTTAGCGACCGCATTGTTGCACTTTTTCATGATGTCCTTAAAAATTCAGCTGAGGAACGAGGACGATTACAAACTCATCCAGCGGGAACTGCTGGCACAGAAAATTCAGACATCCACCTGGGCTCCAACTGGCGACAGACTGCACACCTTTCTGATCCAGGATCTTCATTAACAAGACGACCCGAAGGACATCCTTGAAGACCTCAAGGAGCTTGGAGTCCCCGTTGAGAAAGTCCACGCCATCCACAATAAGGAAAAGAAGCAGACTGGGCTATACGTTGCGGCCATCCGCCACCATCCGGGCTGGAAGCTGGCAGATATCCGAGCGATCCGCTACCTTGGGCATTCAAGAGTCTACATCCGACCATACAAGTTTACGGAACCACAACTCTGCTTTCGATGCTCAAGATTTAATCACAGCTCCACGCACTGCAACGCAGAACCGCGCTGCTACATCTGCGCAGGCCCTCACGAGGGGCTGTCCTGCAAGCACCCGAAGACCTCGCCTCCTTTGTGTTGCAACTGCGGTGGGACTCACGGCCATGGCCCGGGAATGTGTTCACTACGCCAACGCCAAGCAGGAGAAGACTACGCGACATCTACCAAAGGCGCAGAGACCAGCTGCAAAGCGCCTCAAGCAGCGGAATAAACCTACGACGACGCTGATTCCTCCGCAACCACAGCAAGTAGCGCCTGCAGTAGCAGCCCCCAGAGCACTCAGCACGCAAAACGCCTGGGGAAGGGGGAATACGCCGAGACAGGCGCAACCGCAGCGGTCGACTCCCGGTACAAGGTTGTAACTCGGCTTTCCGGCACTGCCATCACCGTTGCCTCCACCTCCTCAGCAAATGGCGGAGGAATTAAGAGTTCCCCTCCGCAAGGCATGGAGACAACCAACGGCACAGCTTCATCAAAACCAACTAGAGGTCCTTTCCGCCTTGGTTGAGAGTCTGGTTAACATTACCACCATCCTGCAACAGCAGTTGACAACTTTCACTGCGATCCTCCAGCAGCTTACCCTAGGAACCAACCATGGGTAAGCCGCACAACGACTTTCTTGTCCACGCAACCTGGAACGCAGGTGGAGCAATACAGCGGAAGTCCTCAGAGTTGCTGGCATTCTTAAGGAAGCAAAGAGTGCTAGTGGCTCTTCTGCAGGAAACGCATCTCTTCTCGGGCCGGAAATGGTCAATACCAGGCTTTCGCATCTTCCGGACGGATAGGACGGCGGGGAGCAATGGCAAATGCGGTGGAGGGACGGCCATTCTGATAGCAGATCACCTCCAAGCAGCTGAGATTTCACTCCCACCGATGCAGACGCTTGAGGCCACCGCAGTCAAGCAGCTCTCAACTCAGAGGGAGGAACTAGTAATTGCATCCTGCTACATCTCACCGAACAAGCGATGTCACCCGGCGGACTTCGACGCTGTATTCGGTTTGGGACTTACAACTTTGGCCGGAGGGGATTAAAATGTGAAACACATATCCTGAAATTCCAGACGAGACAACAGCAAAGAAATACGACTTCGCGACTGAGCAGATCAAGCGGGAGTCAGCGTTGCAGGCCCCTTCGATCCCACGCGCTACCATTCGAATGGAGTTGGGGACGTGCTGGACATACTCCTCCATAAAGAAATTTCGACCTCGATTGGAGTTCACTCTATCAGTAGTCTGGACCTCCGGCAAGCGGACTGGGTGAAATTCCGTTATCACTTGGCTGACAGCCTCCCAAGCACACCTCTACCTCTGCGCAGCGCCCGTGATATCAACAGCTATGTGAATTAAATCACTCACCGCATACAGCAAGCAGCAAAGGCTTCCATTCCAACAAAGAGGCCCAGACCCACCTCGATCTGCCCAGACACATCCTCGCGGCAATCAGAACCAAAAACCGTGTCCAGAGAGGGTGGCAACGTACTGGATGTCCAGATATCAAACGACGTATCCTGCGGATGCAACATGGCATTCGGGACCAGCTTCAGATCCACAGATGGGAGGCGTGGGACAGGAAGATGGCTGCCCTTTCCTCCAAGGATGGTTCCATCTGGGCGTTAGCAAAGCACCTGAGATCACCCATGCTGAATGACCCTCCGCTGACCGGCAACTCCGGAAAAGCGATCACCGACACGGAGAAGGCGAACTGCATAGCAGACTACTTGGAACGTGTCTTCACTCCGAACCCCGGAAGAGACCTTCACCTACCAGGAGGCGACTGCGACCAGGAGGAGCTAAGCGAGGCGGCCACCATCATGGAGGCAGATTTCATCGCCGCCCTAAAGACTATTCGACCGCGGAAGTCACCTGGGATCAACGGCATCAAAACTGAGATGCTGTGGAACCTGCCCAGAGCCATCGGCCCACACATATTGGAAATCATCAATGGCTGCATACGACTTGGTCATTTTCCAACCTAATGGAAATTGGCCAAAGTCGTATGCCTCCAGAAGCCAGGAAAACCACCAACCGACACAGCCAACTTTTGACCCATATCCCTGCTGAACGGACTCGGGAAACTGATGGAAAAGATCATCCTACCACACATATTGAAGCATACTTCGGACATAGAAATCCTCCCAAACGAACAGTTCGGGTTCCACACTGACCATGCCACCACTCACCAACTTATACGGGTGTGCGACTTTGTGACCGAGGGTTTCAACAGGAACTGCTCCACGGCAGGTGCTTTCTTCGGTATAACGAAAGCATTTGACCGTGAATGGCACGAGGGTCTCCTTTGGAAACTTCACTGCTTTCGTTACCCAAGATGGCAACGAGAGCTGCTTCATTCATACCTGTCAGGGCGAACCTTCCTGGTGTCCTGGGGCAGAGAGACCTCCTCTAGCAGAGACCTCATGGATGGTGTCCCTCAGGGATCCGTACTCGGGCCCATCTTATTTAATATCTTTACCGCTGATGTGCCAAGGGACTTTGGATGGAACACCATCACAGCCTTCTATGCTGATGATGCGGCCATTCTCTTCCATTCAACACAGAAGAGCACGGCTGCCAAATACCTGCAGCGCGCTACGGACACCCTCATTAAATGGTACCAGGACTGGAGGATGGAAATTTACCCTTCGAAAACGCAGACCATCCTCTTCTCCTGGAAACCCTCTCAGGATCCGGACGGGATCATCGTAGACTTCACGGAAGCCAAATGGAAGGACAACGTCACCTACTTAGGAGTTGCACTGGATAGGTGCTTGACCTTCCTAAAACATGCAACTAACATGGCCCTCAGAGCCACTACGACAAGGATATTGCTAGGGCCGATCCTGCAATCTCCACATATCCATGTACGGCAGAAGATTGACATCTACCTGGCAATCATCCGCTCAGCGATGCTGTATGCCTCGCTGGCCTGGAGTGGCAGACTCTCCTCGGCCGGGAAACGAAAATTGGAGATCGCTGAAAGGAGCTGTCTCCGCACCATCCTCTCACTTGGGTGGACTTTCCATAACGACATCCTCTATACCTTGACAGGCATAACACGGATTGAGGAATACCTCCCACAAGCTGCAGAAGAACTCTTCCATCAACTACGAAGTACATCGGCGAAGTACAGCCAACACCGTGGTACAAACATAAACGACCAATATCGGCCACTGGTCTTCCGTCCCACCAGCCTCTCCATAAGAAAAGAAAAATGTAGGGCCAGGATGGACCATCCCGAGGTGGACAGGCACGGAAAACAATAACTTTTGAACCTCCACTGAATGACCAAGACTGCGTCGAACAGTGATATAACTGCCGTCCTGAGAGGGGACAGCAAACGAGATCCATGGCTCGACCAATCATTCATCCACCAAGACGGAAGAAGACGCTACGACCCAAATGACTACGGCCTCGACAAGAAAAGAAGGAAAGGTGGTGGCGGAAACAGTAAGACGCGTTATGGCTGAGCACTCGTCGAGTCATTGGAGACTGGAAGTTTTGGGGTGGAAACAGTTTGTAAGGGGAATGAAGATATTAGTCCAAAGAAGCAGCCAAGATAATGTAGTCGCATTGTCGAAAACATTTAAAAAAATTTAGTGGTACAAGTTAAATTCCACGAATGCACATAGATATGTATCTAGAGGGAGATTGATTCCCAGTTCGAGATCTAATCGAAACTATTCCGTTGTCGGAGGAAGCCGTCGTTTCGTAGAGAAAGCCATGCAGAATCAATAGAGAACGTCCCCAAGCTTCATCCTCGAGGGACCTCCTGCATCTCTCAACCAGCCAACCACAGTGAAGTGAGTGTGTTTGTGTGTATGTGTGCAATGGTCATTCTGTGATGGTGATGTGCGAGTGCATCAAGAGGATTTTCGGTCGCCACTGGAACGCAGAGTCCTTCCGCCGATGGAGGATTTGCCACCGCACAGGTAGGGGCTCTACGATTCCCGGGAATCAAGTCCTCCAATCCCGCTCTCTTCCAGCATAAGTGGTGTAGTGAGTAAGTCATAGTAGGCATGGTATCCCTCCGCTAGGGCCCACCGAATGGGCGATAAGGAAATCTCTACCTTAAGGTCTGGGGGAAGGGGTAAATTAGAGTGAACACTAAAACTTAATTTAATTTTAGTCTAGAGGTAATGATGTCTAGTTACAAGGATTTCCTACAATGTAAACTGGTCGCTTGGCCAATACTCCTCACAAGATGCGTGAAATAAAATCGTTCTTCCAAAAGCTGTCCTCTTTCTTTCTTTCCTTGGCGGCACCTGTTGTCACACATGGTGCCGTAACATGGTTTTCATAGGGCTCTCTTGCTGCAATTGCTGCTCGGGCAATAAATAGTTGCAGTTTGGGGACGAACCCCTCCATTCTTAAAAGGGGAAATGAGCCTATTTCACAGAACCTCCTTGGGTGGGCTAGGAAGTCTATTGATCAATTTCTCCCTATCACTGTCAATGTAGAACTAAATGTAATAAATAGTAATAATATATGGCAACTGCCAGATGAATATTGGTTATTATTCTCTTAATTGCATATTAAATTTTTATCTCCAAATATGTTGGACAGGTCACCGCAAATCAGCCTCCATGCCAGCCCTGGAGGCAACTTCCAAGTAAGGAACCTTCTGCCTATCGCCAGCCACTCCGCATCCAATTAGCAGCAAACTGAACCTAGCAACACCATCATCTGTGGATGCATGGACTTCGAGAATGACAACCTAACATGGATCAAGGAAAAGTTGTAACTTCAAAGAGCTCCTCCAACAAGATACGGATGAGTATCGCCACTAAACTCGCAAATGGCTGTACCTCTTAAATGATTGCTAAGAATCTAGAGAACGCTTGTAGCATGTTCTCTCTTCTTTCAGATTCACTTAATTTTTTAATTTCAAATTTCTCAAGTTTTTATTGGCAAGGCATGCATAATTTGGTACATGCCTTAAATTTTTTCAAATTAAATATGGACTCTGTTTTGGCACACTCTAACCTGGTGCTGACTAATATATAATCATTCTATGCTCTGATTAAAGCCTTTGTAACTTTCGAGTTTGCTAAAATTTAAAACAAAATTATTGTAGTGTATTATTAAAGAATAATTATTTCTCTTTTTTGGCCTTAACAATTTTTTCCAGGCAGAAAAATGCTCTCCAAAAAAGGTCGAGGATGAATCCAAAATCTAATGAAGAGATCTACAAATTTTGAAGAAACTACTTTAGCGGGCTCGGCAATACTCGTAGATGAATGGACATTCCATCACACAAAGCTTGAATTGTCCAGGATTGGTTTGCAACAATTTTCCAGAATTCATCTCTTCACAAGAAAATTTTGTAATTATTCTCCTGTCAATACATGCCATGTTTTTTCCTCAACAATCTTTATTTGATGGAATAAAGCGATCTAAAGATCCTATGCAGACAGGCATAAGCTGTAATGTTGGGAATAATTTTGAAATGAGAAAAAAGTCTGCTATGACGGGGAATCGAATTCGGGTCTCCCACTTGCTGGGCGGATATTCTGCCACTGAACTATCTTAGCAGATCAATTTTCTCGTTTCTGAACGCGGATGTTTTCTTGGTTGGGACGGAACTAGCCAAGCTAGTATCAAATTGCCCCAATGGATGTCCTCAAAGAGATACACCGAAGAAAACTCCTCCCTCTCAAATGGTGAGATTGCCAAGCAAGAAATTGATGGAATAAAGAGATCTAAAGATCCTATGCAGACAGGCATAAGCTGTAATGTTGGGAATAATTTTGAAACGAGGAAAAAAACATCCGCGTTCAGAAACGAGAAAATTGATCTGCTAAGATAGTTCAGTGGCAGAATATCTGCCCGGCAAGTGGAAGACCCGGGTTCGATTCCCGGTCATAGCAGTCATTTTTCTCGTTTCAAAATTATTCCCAATCTTTATTTATTCATGAATAACCAGCATATATTATTATACAGATACATAGCCAATGACTACTAATAATATATGATGAAATTTTTCACAATGTGCTTAACTTCCTGCAAATTATGAAATGTGTGCTTCATAAATTTACATTGAAAATCCGTAAATTTTATTGAAAATCCATTTAATTTTATTGAAAATCCATAAATTTTTTTGAAAGTCCAAGTATTTTATTTCTTAAAAATGGTGACTTCAAGTTTCATTAATTTTACTATCAGCATATCAGCTCTTACTTACTGCTTGAAGCTTAACTGTTCTTAGTTACGAAGACATCCAATGTATATATAATTTATTGATCATCGGTGAACAAAAAGTTTGAGCAACCTCCACCGTTCATATAGTACCATTGACATAAAATTTCCTTAATTTGTAACCTAAATGCAAGCAGCCGTGAGGAGCAGCAGCACATAGGTTACAAAAATATTATTGAATTTTACCCTTTACTATGAACTGTTTTTATATATGGTCAGTAGAAGGGGAGGTAGGTATCTTCAGCCACAGTTATATAAGGTAAAAAATAATTTTTTACTCAACGGAAAAAACCACTTCTGACAGCTGGTGCAATATGGTCAATTCCTCTTGATTCGATGTAGGTATTTAGGTCTCTTTCCCAATAACTTGCTCACTCATTCTGGGAGCAAGTAACGACTATTTCAAAGTTATGCAATTTGTGAACAGGTTCAATAACAGCCATGCAGTGCCAGGAGGCTGTAAGTTACCAGAAGTACTCTAGGCATAATGGATAACTCAAGTATGACCCATCAACCTGTGAGCATGAAGATCTTTCACAGTTGTTGAAAATTTTCAATTAATCAATATTTAAAAAGTTCTACTTCTTACAATGAAGTTTTTAAAACATTCTTTCTCTAATGAGGAACTGAAGGAAACCCAAGACTTCAAGAAAGTGAATGAGAACTGAAAATGTCCCTTTTTGACAAAATTTTTATTTATTACCATTCTCAACCATCCAAACAAACATCAAATATACTATTCATTTTTATGTTTCCCTAGTCTCTCACCCTCAACAATCTTTCAGCATAGTATCTGGCACTTTTAACTGCAATATTTTATCCATGGGTACTGAGCAAAGTAAACTTGTCACTTTTTGACGTATATAACTTTAATGAATTAGTCAAATTTCCAACAACGATATCCCCCCTCTCTTCCTCACTTTTAGATGTAATTTTTACAGATTAGTACATATAAAGAATACATATTAAAGTATTTGATCCCCTAATTTCTAATCACTTTGCAATTACCTCAGTTTTTTAATTTAAGTCCCACCCTGAATGTCTGTCCTGTCCACAGATTAATAAGATTTTTTTCATAGCAGAATACTCGAGTTTCTGTAATCTCTATGTAATAAGCATGATTGGTTTACCATGCTCCATCTCTTAATGTTAGTTTCAACAATTTCTACTCGGCCTACTTTCTTATTTTAACTGTCTTCCCTGTTAGCAAATGCAAGCCCAAAACCAATAAAAAAGTCTGGGTAACCAATGAGTTAAGGTCCCTCTCTTGGAAAATAAAAATGTTTGCTTTCACTGATTAAATCTCAGGTGATCATAAGATTCATAATAGATATAAAAACATTAGAAGTCACTAAATATACCTAATTATAAAGCTAAATAATCAATTAATGATTTCAGGATAGCCACAGCTACAAACATTTCAAAAGAAGCATGGGAAATATTAAATGAAGTGAAAGGTTATAAAAAAGTGAGCATGATGCCATCCATGCTAGAAAAGAATAAAGTGACAATATCTGACCCTTTAATACTTGCTAATTCCATAAATGTTTATTTTCTTGGCATTATTCCATGTAACCACAATCATCAGTCTAACTTTACAGGTCTTGCATATCAGCCTAAAACAATTTACCTCCATCCATGCAATACTAATGAACTCACAAAGTGCATCATTAAAATAGATTTTAAAAGCTCAGCTGGTTTGTATGAAGACTTGGGAATACTTCTTAAAACCAGCTACCCTTTTATCACTGATATTTTACTGCTAATAAATCTTTGCAGCTAAGAAGCTTTCCTGAAGCACTAAAAACATCTAAAATCATTCCCATTTATAAAAATAAGGCAACAAAAAGAATATTGAGAACTATAGGCCATTACCCATTTTGTCCCAGTTCCCTTAAGTATTTGAATCAATTTACTGCAGTTGGCTAATGGAATACTATCTAGAAAAAAAACAATATATCATCTCACTCTCAGAAAAGGTAAATCAACTGATTCAGCCCTTCTGTTAACAATAAATGTTATCTTAGAAGAAATTAGCAATAAAAAGAAAGTCTTAGAACTTTTCTTCAGTCTCACAAAAGCATTTGATGCTGTCGATCACAAATTGTTACTATTAAAGTGAACCGCTATTGGTATTCTGGGTGTGGTCCATGACTGGCTGTCCTCTTACCTAACTTACCACCAGCAAGTCATATCCCTCAATGTTGAAGGACAAAATTACCTGTTGAAGTCGAGATCCATCCTCTATGGTGTGCCACAGTGATCCATTGCTGAACCTATAATGTTCTTAATTTTCATTAATGATTTGCCAGAATATTTAAGATCAGGACTCTAACTCAGTAATGTATGCTGATGGTGTTAGTGTCCTGCTAAAAAACCAGAACACCACCACTTTGTCTAAATCAGAAAGTGATTCTCTGTCCAAAATGACTGAATGGTATAAGTTAAATGATCTTAAACTGAATAGCAATAAAACCCAGATTGTGTGCTTCTCCTCTTCCAGACAACCCTTCAATATTCCGATTCCAAATCAAAATACCCTTGTTACTACAATGGAATTTAAATTCCTTGGCGCACATATTGATCCCCATCTTGATTGGAATTGTCACATCATTCATCTGTCCAAAAAACTAAATTCTGCTTTTTATCTTGCCTCTGTTCTTAAGAGTAGTCTTAAAAATGTTCTATTTTGCTCATTTCTACTCCATTGTAAAATATGGAATTGTTGATGATCAGCATATGTATTTAGACTACTCTAAGGTTGAATGTAAAAGTCCCAAAGCAATGGGCATTAATTTGTGTAATAAACTGCACACCTCTACTCAGAAGATTGACAGTTTCAATTTATTTAATAGAGAACTGTTTGTTTTCATTCTGAATAAATGTTATTGTAGTATTTGTGAATTTCCCTAATTTCTATTTATGTAAGGTATCAATTTGCAAAAATGTATCCAAGGGTGTTCATAGATTAAAATCCAGGGGGGGGGGGCCTTGTCACCCCCACTCCACAATTTTCATTGATCTCATTGTCTAGCTTATTTTACTTGTTGTCAAAAGAAAGAAAAGTAGGACATTAAAAAGCCAAGTGAATCTTCCTTATAAGGACCATAAATAAAGCATAGGCCAATCAATGTGTAAAAAAGGATAAAATGAATTTTTGCCACTTGAGGATCAAATAAATGGGGTTTGAAGATTTGAAAAAACAAGCAGTGAGATAAAAGCAGAAATATTATTAATTTATTGAAAAAAACATAATAAAAACAATCATACAAAAACATTTAGGTACAAAAATTAACGATTCTCTAAACTGCTTTGTTACATTAAAAGTTAAAGTTAAAAAATAAACGTGTTTTTAATGTGATAACTGACTTATTTTTCTGTAAAGAGGAAAGTAAGATTTCTTTTTTCTTGGCCAAATTTATTGATAATTTTTTCACAAAGGTTCATCTCCACAACTTTCTCTCTGTGAACACTTAAAAGGCATAAGCTGCTGAGTCTTTCCTCTCCCATCGTCACCCTCAACTATGTCTTCACTTGCCTTAAAGTGCTGAATGAACGTTCAACCGTACAAGTGGGTGGTGGAATTGTCAAGTAGTTAAACATGGCTGCTTGTACTGAGGGAAAGAAGTCAGTGTGCTGTAAGAGTTAGGACATTGTCCAGTCAGCTCCCCATGTTTTCTGTTTCCAATATTCAAACCACAGTAAACTTTCTGCTTCAAAGTTATAGTTTCCACGATATGTTTGTTTTGGAGCTTGTCTGGGAACAGTTATTGTGATTTCAAGCTCATTGCAGGTTTTCAAAATGGAAGAAAAAATTTCCTGAAACTCTTCATTAAAGTTTTGTCTGTGTTTTTCTAAAATTCCCAGCAGGACATTTTTATGTATTGGTGAACATCGTGCAGGTTGGTAGATACAGACTGCAATTTGTTTTCCACTGGTACAATAAAAGTGGAGTATCTTACAATGATTTTCAAACAAACAATGAAGACAGGGGAGGAACTTGCCATTGAAAGCTATAAAGCTCAAGCGTGTGTTTTTGAAGTTGCTTTTTGGCTATTACTGAGTTCTGATTTATGGTTGTGAAGCTTTCGTGAAAAACACAAATAGACTTATACTTTTCACTCCACCTCATTTCACTAAACAATGGAACATTTGGAATCAATTTCCAGTGAAATGGGCTTTCATGAAAAAAATTAATTATATCTTTTAAAGTATTAAATTTAAAACAGGGTTTACACTTTTAACCGGTCATTCAGTGAGATGTTTTTTCCTTGGTATTAAAATTATAAAATCCACTCAACTTTTGATAAAAATTTCTGAAAATATGCAAATCCAGGGTGAGGGGCCATTGCCCCCCTCTGCTCCCTCCTATAGACGCCCTTGCATATATCTATTTTTATTTTTATGTTTAACTAATGTTTTTTGTTCTGACATGTCCTATACCAACAGTGTTTTTTTGCTGTATGATCTTTGGCCAAATAAATTATGTAATGTTATGTTGAATTATATTTCATTATTACAGAGAATTAAATGTAGATTTTTTTGACTTAAGGTAGATGCAAATAACGTTGAAAATGTAAATGAAATGATAATACCTCTCCATTAATAGGGTTCAATGGTTTAACAATACAGGTTTCCCTCTCTTTATGTGGGGGTTGTGTTCCAGGAAAGTGATGCATAAAGCAAATTCGCATAAACAGAACCCATACTTAAATGTAAAAAATTGGGATACATTCCACAAGCAATCCTAACTCCCCTCCAAGATGCACTTCTTTCACTCCATAATAACTTCTTATGTGCTAAATACAAACTTAAAACAATTAACACAGTAAATTATACTCGCCAATAAAATGAAGCAGATGAGCACAAGTGTTGGCTGTTGTGAGTGTCATAATAGTGGTTTAAAGTGCTGGAGGGCTGGCTTGGCCCAACGTAAGTTCCACAGGAAAGAAGACAAAACTTCTCAAGTGTGCTCAAACAGTATCACACGAAATCCCCATCTCATCTGCTCTCTATAATATCCACTCCACTCTCATCTCTTTCACTATAGTACTAATACGCATAGCATAAGAGATAATGAGAGACAGAATGGTTGCCTTATGGTGTAGTGGAGAACTTTCTTTCATTTGTATTGCACTGGCCACGTAACCACATAAGAGCAAATCAAACACACATAAAATGAAATTCCAGTAGCAATAAGTTTGCCGCATAATAGCGAATTCGCATAAGATATTGCAACTAAGGATTGAATGGAGGACCATCTTTATGCGAAAGTAGCCACCCCAGATCCAGTACTTAGGGTTCATCTGCCATTTCTATTTCATAACCATTCTGAGAGAATGAAAATTTTTGCAACTGTGGATTGCAATTATTTTTGACCTTGACATATTAGTGTTGAAAATTAAAAAAACTTAACTGTAACTTTTAAGTTGTAGGTAGTATGTTTCTTGGATTTAATGCTGGTTTCATACAGGGCCCACCCAAGGGTTATTGGCAGTCTAAGCAAACTTCTTCCTCAGGTGCCTCCCCCCTCCCTCTTCTCCCAACTCATCCAATATAGAGGAAAATTAGAAGTCTAGAATGAACTTTTATGTGTGTTAATTTGATATAAGAAATGAAATGTATAGCAATAAAAACAAATTATTATTGATATTTTCCCTTACTCTAAATTATCTCTCACACAATTATACTGTACATGTAAACTTAAAAGAAACTCCTAATGAGCATTTGTGTAGAAAATTAGAACTTTTCTTTTTGTGCTTTTAATTTAGATAATTCTGCAAAAAGTTCATCGAGACAAAATTTTACAGCTATTACATCATGTTCTATCGACACACTGGTTAGTACTACAAGTTTCTCTGGCAGCATGGCAGAATGAAGGCATGTCTTCATCAATTTTAGCTATGAAATGCTACGCTTCCAACTGGCAACAGAAACTGGGAGAGTCAAGAGAATGTAGAGAGCATGAAGATGTTGGGAAAACTGCATGTCAGTACATGTTCAGAAATAAACTTCAGTACATCTTATGGGTAAGTCATTTTGAAGTCATCCTTTGGTACACATTGAATTTTTGTTTAGGTTCCTGAACGTATTCCTCTTTTGCGTCATATGCTACTTCTTTCTCTGAATTTGTCCTGGTTTGGATTCAAATTTTGTTGGTAACTCCTCAGCTAGCTCACCATCTACAACCAGTGTCATTTCAAATCACCCCTGCAATCCTCCAGAAACATTTTGGTTTGTTGCAGTTGTAGGATAAGAGAATGGATGTTGAAGTCCTCTGCTTGAAGATACTTACCATTCAAGTTAATCTCAGTATCGTCAGAGATTTCAATTTGAACTTAGAAAGGCAATTAGCAACAGCTTTGGCATCTGATGTATTGCTTGATCATACTTTGAGGGTCGTATCATCATATATTTAAATTAATGCATCATAGATTCTATTTACAAGCTCATAGCATAGAGACTTCAAGCCATCAATTCGAATCTCCCATCTTGTTTGAATCAATGGTTTCAGAGTTAGAGAATGCACATTGTAACTAATAACTTCCCAATGACATGTTGAACCTGAGAAAGACAAAAAAGCAGCACACTACTTAAAAGAAACTACTTGCCTCAAACAAAATCTGGCAGAATAATTGACAACCAAATTCAGAGAATGTGTACTGAAGGAACAATACAGGCCCGAGGAATATTTTCTATGATTCTGCTTTGTAGACCCTTCAAAAGCATTGGATATTGGATGATGTTAAAAGGAGAGAACACTGTAATCCAGTGTTTGCAAAGTATAGAATTCTGACTATTGTATCATTGTATATTTTGGCATGTTTGTAATATGTGGGAGAAAATATTCATAACTTAGCACAAGTGGATGATGTGCACGAGTACAACACTAGGCAATCTGGTAAATTATTTCTGCCCTTATGTAGGAAAGCTAAAACATTGAATGGTTTCCTTGGGTTGAGTCTGAGGTTATACAATGCTCTACCTGAAAAAGCCAGACTGAAACCATCCGATCAATGTGCTAATATTGTTAAGGAATGGTTGTTATGTAATCCCCTGTATTCTGTTGATGAGTTTTTCTTATGACACAATGGCATTGGCTTATAAATTGCAATGATGTACCTCCTTACTTTTGACAATGCATGACATATTCACATGTTTTAAATTGAATAAATATCTTATCTTATCCTAGCACTTCCATTGTAATAGCCTTGGATACAACAGTTCACAGCAGATGATGCCATGCAGGGGTGGCCTGAGGAATTTCGGTGCCCCGGATGAGATAGCACTCCAGCACCCCCTCCGTTAAGGTTTGTTGAGATATTTACAAAGTACATTTTAATTTATCCATCGCTCTGTAAGAATTATTGATATTGAAAAATTAAAATGAATGTCATCAAGATTCTATCCTGTTCCTCGATATAAATCGGCACCCAATATTTATTCACTTGCAAGTACAGAATAGATAAATGATCAGGATAATGCCCCCAAAACTTTGGAGCCCCAGGAAGCTGATGGCTTTCCCATAGCTTGGGCCAGCCCTGATGCCATGCCTTCAAGCTCTTGCAGAATAATCTCAACCATAATATCACAAGTCATCTCCTTTAACATTACAAACCCCAAAAATTGTTCCTTTTTGATCACCTCGTCTGAAGATTTTGCAACATCTACAATGCAAATTATTACTCTCATCTGCTCAACATGACTCACATCTGGTTTATAGTCCAAAATTATTGAAAAGTACTTTGCAGAATGGGCAGCTTCTAAGATTTTCTTGTCAGTAGCATTTGCTAGTAGTCGAATCAATTCATTCTGCAGCCCTCTACCAAGGTAATTAGTGTGTTTCATGACCACTTATTCTATGCAGATGCTCCTTCATGGCTGGGTCACGCAAAGTCAGATATTCAATCAATTTTAAGAAGTTTCCATAAACTGCACTGCATAATTTTTCTTTTGTCCCACAGAATGCCAGGTTTTGCCCACCAAGAGCTCACTAAAGCAACCAGACTCTTCAATATCTGGTGCAAGAATTTTTCTTCTTGCTTGATCATCTGTAAATTTTCTTCATCAATAATTTTGTGTATTTTTGAATTGCATTTCAAGTTCCTCTTAATTTTGGAAAATTTTCGAAAGTTCAGTTCAGTTCATGGGATGACAAAATTGAAGTTAAGTTTTTCCAGTCCTTGGAACTGCTTTCATTAGGAGATGTACCAATTACTTGTCTCTCAACAGATTACAGAAGGTGCAATACATTGAATAATTTGACACTGAATATTTTAGCCACTGCCAATGCATTTCTTCTCCATTGGTGATTCTCCTTTTGTAATAACAGGCAAAGAAGTTTCTTCTATTTACATCTTTAGGGAACTGAAATTCCTGAACTTTTTCAGGTCCATGATGCAATAAAATTTGTTGCAGATGACCATCACATTAAGGCCATGTCTCAAGGTCACCATACTGTAACCTGTTGGCAAATTCCTCAATTTTCACACATCTGACTTCTACTCCCTAATTATCTTTATTTAACTCAAATTCAGCTCATCGGTCTGCAGGTGAATACAGTTCTTCGACTTTTGATCTTGTTGTTGTGGCTGAAATCGAATATGTATTTGCCCTCTCAGCTTTTAATTCCCGTTACAGAGGTCCAGGTGACTTGTTTCTTTCTCTCATGACATTAATCTCGTGAAAAACGTTTAAGCTGTTTCAAATAGTTTATCAACACTGAGAGCAATAAATCCAAGTAAGATTTCCTATAAAAGTCTCTGGTGATGATGAACACAACAACTTTAGCACAATTAGGCATCTAAAAATCTTTGAATTATGTACTTACATGCACCTGCTTATGCCAATCAAACAGTATGGGATTGCATGAGGTTAAGATGGGATGCTTGCTGTAAAAAAAAGAATTAGCATTCCTTAGTATAGTAAGACTCATTTTCCGAAGTAGCGGAAAATCAACATAACTTTTGTGATAATAGCTATGGCTGGGACTGAACAAAATGAAAAGTGTTTGTGAACAATGTAACAAATTACCACATGCCGCCAGTTGCATAAGTGACCATCCTTCTATGAGGCAGAGATAAATATATTTAACAACGTCGTCTAAAACAGCGAATTATAATTTCAATGAATAACCATATTTAAAAAGTAGTTGCGCTTTGTTTTACAATTAAATTTTCAAATTATTACTAATATTTCTTGGCACATTTTTTCACCTGTAATTATGGACACCATATGCCGTGGCATGCTTGCACGTGCTCTAGTGCTGGCCCTGTTTACATAGATTTAAAAATACGTTCCATCCTAAACTTTCATTTATCTAGAATAGAAATTTTTAAATATAGGAAATACAATTCACTGCCATCTAATTTGGTGCACCTACAAGAATTCCACCCTTGCCCTTGCTTTCATAGACATTTTTTATTGCATCGTGAAAAATTAATCAATTTAAGAAATATATATGCTTATCATATGCCTTTTTTCTTCAGTGGCTGGTGATTTGTATTTAATAATCACTGCAGGATTGAATCAAAACATTATTGAATTTTAACTTGTGTTATAGCTAAATTATAATATTAATTTCACTTTATTTATATCAATCTACTGCCTGCAGGCTACATGCGACCACCATGATCATTTTATAAAATCCAAAATGCTATGACCCATAATCAACTTGTAAAATTTAACACAAACTTTCTTATTTGTTAATTGAAATGATGGTCACAAAAATTAAAACAAAAAATCAGTTAATTTTCACATTCATGATTCAATGAAATCTCTATATACATAATTTCCGTTGTATACCATTATGCTACCTGCAAAAGCAATCACAACCAACAATGCCTAAGTATATGCAACTTTCAGTGCAGCCCATCAAGTATAATAGTTTCCTGACTCCTGATTAAGCGTATAACTCTAAATTACTTGTTTTCCTTCTTTGTATGGACACTACCAATGCAATATACAAATTTTTAAGTAAAAATTCATCAAGACTGATTGAAATAAACTAAAATGATACACAGCATTATATAAAGCATTCCAAATAGGGCTCATCCCATTAAAAAAGAAATCAAGGTACTTTTTTTCTTGTTGTAGGCATATTCCACTTCAATTATGCAATTCCAGATAACCCACTTGTCACATCATCCTCACCAATAAAAGGTGAGAGTATCCTTCTGACTGACCAGTGGCGGCTCGTAGCTAAAATTAGTGGGGGTGCTGCTCCAGAAAATTTTTAGCCTTTGTTTTAAAATTGTGTAAAAGGAAAAAAACATGTATAAAAAGAAAATTTATTCAGGAACTTGATAAAATCTTAACAAAAAAAACCAAACATTTTTTACTTACTTTAACTTAAATTGTTGCAGTTCAAGCTTGATCTATTCATTTAAAAATGAAATCCATTCTTCTTGTTTTAATTTGCGCAAAAAGTTCAATAATTTTCTCCTTGATCTCTGGATGACAATTGAGGAAATTTTTCTCCATTGAAAGTACTGCAAGCGCATTTAGTCTTTCCGAATTCATAGTGCTTCTTAAAAAAGTTTTTATTCTTTTCAATGTCAATTTTTGTGTTGATTCAATTTGATGTAGTCATGGGAATTGTCAAGAGGATTTTTATCAGTTTTGTAATTTCACTAAAAACATCATCTAGATTATTTTCCAAGATAAATTTCAGCAGCTCAATTAATTTGCAATATTCATGAATATCAGTCCTACAATAGAATAATTTTAGTTCAGTTTCAAGCTTTTCTTTGTCAATCATGGGATAAGCTTCAGTGGTCAGTACTATCTCTTTTGTGGGATGTTCATTCTTAAATCTAGTGAAGCATTTCTTGTTGAACAATTTAGCAGCTACTAAGTGTTTAGTGGAAGAATATCTGTCCATTATATCAACACATATATAGTCACACACTTCCTTAGCTTCTGCCATGAGTGTCTTTGAAGGATTCTCACAGTACTTTGAGTTTCTCAATTCTAAAATAGCAGTTTTGAAATTTGTTATATATTCATTAACTTTAAAGACACTAATTTCTCGAGATTGCATTTGGTTGTAAATTATTTCAACTTGAGGCATAATCTGATGAAAAAGCTCTAACCAAAACTTGAAATTATCATCATTCAGGTATTTTAAAATTCCTGTTGCTTCTGCAATGGTTTGATCTGCATTTGATGTTGACTGAATTTCAGTAAGGCAGTTTTTTAAAGGTTGCAAATTTTCATGAACTCTGTTTATGGTCCGTATATTGAAATTCCACCTTGTAGAGGATGGACGTGGAATGCTGACGTCCATATGTTTCTTGAGAATGGACACACGTTGTGGTGATCTTGAGAAGAATGTTGGAATAGCCAGAATGTTAGAGAAAAATATTCTTGCGTTTCGTGTAATACTTGCTGCATTTCTCATTATTAAATTAAGTTGATGTGCATAACAGTGAATGAAATGTGCATTACTATAAACTGCTTTTATTTTTGCTTGAACTCCTGCTTTTTTGCCTTTCATGACATTTGCACCATCAAATGTCTGAGCTATCAGTTTTTGTCCATTTCCTTGAAGGATTATGTCCAATTGTTCTAAAATACGTTTTGATATGCCATCTGCAGTTTGATTTTCTGGAATAAAGAATCCCCAAAAACGCTCAAATGTTTCTTCATTCAATACGTACAGTAGAACAAGGACCATTTGAGTGTGTTCCGAAACATCTGTTGTGTCATCAGCCATGACAGCTACAAAGGAAGCTTTTCTAATTTCCGTCCTTATCTCCTCATGGTATATTTGTAGCAGGCAGTCAAGTATCTCATTCTGAAGGGTCTTAGAAACACCTTTGAAGACTGCACTGGTTTCTAAGTGATTCTTCAAATCTGAATCTAATTTAGATGCAAAATTTACTAATCCTCTAAATACCCCTGGATTTACTGAATCGTCTTTTTCATCATGTCCACATAAGGGAGTTTCAAAGTTTCCACAAAAGTAAATGCAGTCTATTATTTTGGACAAAATTTCACGGTTCTTTTTAACTTTTATATTATGCTCATTGATTGAAAGTCTGTATGCCTCTCTAAGTTTATCCTTAATACTTACGGTTCCTAAAAGTGACAGTGAAACAACATTATCAACGTGCTTTTTTGACTTCTCATGCTTTTCAGTTTTTTCTTTCATTTTGTTTATATTTCTAAAACCATCTTTTGTCCACGGTACATCACCTCCAAACAGCAAACACGGGAAGCAAAACAGTGCATTTTTTACTTCACAGCCGCAAAGCCAACTTTTCCGTTGGTACCATTCAGAATTAAAGCTACGAATATATTTCTTGTTGTTGCTTTTGCCTGGCTGAGATATTAGAATATCAGGTGTTGAACGACCTCTTTTCTTAACTGTAACTTTCTCAAGGAGAGATAGCTGTGAAAACTTAAGCTGTTGAAGTTCACTTACAGTCACAGAACTTATTTCTTGGGGATGCAAGGCCATGGTTAAAGTTTTCTGTTAAATAAAAGAACCGAAAAAAAATGAATCAAATAGAATAGCTGGAAGCAGAATAATAATCTAATTCTACACTCTTCTACACTTTATCACATTCAAGAATATGGTACACGGTTTTTAAGCACAACACACGCTGAGTAAAAAAAAACTTCCACCATCACGCCAGAGCCGGCACTGCGAGAGCAACAGTGCTCTCTCTACCTGGCAGTCCCGCCTTCCTCCCCACCCCCCTCCTATGTGTGCATGCGCACAACAGTCAAACACCACATCGCTGGCACTGTGAAGCGCACAGTTCCATATAAAGATTTTTGTATCTTTTTCATAAACTGGGGGATGGCTACTGAAGTACTGACATTAAGCTTAAGGAATATATATTGTACTACAAAAATAAAGAAAGAATTAAAGAAAAAAGGACTCATTATATTAAATGTTATCGATAATATCAAGTGGAAATAGGGGGTGCTGCAGTTCCGCAGTGCCTATACACGAGCCGCCACTGTGACCGACACTTGCCAATTTGCAAAAGGAAAATGAGATGCTAATTATACTAAATGATGAATCTACCTTAAGCTATCCATAAAAATTTTCATAATTCCTTATCTCATCTTGCTAAATTTGAGCCCTATCCTCATTACAAAGATTTCCTTCCCATCTCTCCAAAGCTAATCTTTTAAGTAAGTTTAGGTTTCTAAAATCAAGGAAAATTTGAAAACTAGCATCTTTCTATTTCTATGAACAGTACCATAACTAGGGCTTGGCAAGCCGGGCATCTGGCTCGGGTGCAAATAAGTAAGGGGTGCAAAAAATCAAAATAATAAATAAATAAACTGGAGATGATTATTTTTTGAAAGAGGGGGGGTCACATATTTAGTAGTTGCCCTGGGCACTAAAATAGCGAAAGTCATATATACACATGTGAAGACTTGATCCAAGCATGAAAGAGAATACAGTTAAGAAGTACCTTCATATCAAATTTTTATAGTGAAATCGATGTTGATGCATTAAAACCAGAGGGCCCATATGCCTCATTTAAAATCATGGTTGGTTATGATCTTCTTAATCAACTATTGAATCCTAATGTGTGGTCATATAATGCAATTGTTAATAGGCTCACATTCGTATAAAACACTCATGCAAAAGAAGACCGTAAAGTGAAATCTGTAACTGAGAACATTTTAGACAATTGACCAAGCATGGATTGTGGTTATACAGTCATGGGTTCTGTTAATATAAATTCTGATTGTAGTAATATATGTTAGAAATATGCTGACCTTAGAGTGCTACATTGGAACATTCAATGTTTAAGCTATAAGCTAAATGAAGTGAAATACTTTGTAAATGCCCACAACATAGATATCATTTTATAGTTGAGCACTGGCGGATCAGCAATACTGATAAATTGTGCTATAGGTTGTAAGCCTCTTATGAGGATAAACGCTTTAGCAATAGAAAGGGTTTGCTAAGTCTCAGCAGTTATTCTAGCTAACTAAAGTGTGATTGTTCTCTGTATTTATAGACCCCCATCTTGGGAACTCATTGTGTTCATCGAAAGACTCTCACAATCAGACAAATTATTTATTTATTTTTATTTTACTTTTTATTTATTTTTTATATTAGCTCATGAACAGCCTTAAGGGCCTTTTACAATGAGCATAATAACATTAACAAAGACGAACACACAGCCACGCCCTCAGCAGGATTCAAACCCATGGGAGCCAGACACGCTAACCCCCCCTCTACCAAGGCATCATGTGTATATTTAAACAAAGCCTCATCAAGCGGAGGGGTTAGAGCCTTCCACAAAGCGGTCCCAGGTTCAAATCTGGCTGAGGTAGGATTTTTCAACCTGGAATCATCCCATTCCCTACTTGTGTGATTTGAGGAGACTGTGCAAGTCAGCACTCCATCCTTCGGAAGGGACGTTATGCAGTTGGCCCCTTGGTGCTCTTTATAAAGAAAATGCTGGCACCAGGTTTCCCTCTTCCCTTTTGTGTGTGTTTGGTGTGTAAGGAGTAATGGCTATAATAATCCAAGAGGTTTATCAGCCAGAAATACAAGCCAACACCAACAATAACAGCGGCATCATCTGTGGTGATTTAAATGTAAATGTAGTCAAGGATTCCAGTGAATGTGGAGACTTAAGAAACTTATTTGTAAACTTTGGGCTACAGTTTACAATCTCTGAAGTTACTAGTGCTGGGAATCAGCAAATTGGTAGTTATATTGACAATGTTGTTACATCAAAACACTGTGGTAGGTAGACTGTGTCTGCCATTAACTAATTAATATCTGATCACGATGCCATTGTTTTCCATACAAATATTGAAACACTTTTTCTAACTTAATTGAGCCAATCAGATTAATTAGAAAATTCAGTGAAGTGAATATATCATTCTTCTACATTCTTTTAAAAGAATTACATTGGCTAGATGTAGGAAGGAATATTAGTGGTACCCACAAAAACTTATGCAAAGTCAGAAATCTGCATGTTCAAACGTAATCTTAGAGAGGAAAATAATGTTACACAGCAATTATTTTCAATTTTTTTGTTATTAATGCTTTAAAATTGTTTCGTTTTATTTAAATATATGCATTTTTAAAAATACAATTAATACAACTATTTATTTTATTTTTACTTTCTCCATAAGTAGTAGATATAGGGGAAATTATTCCCTTTCGATACCACTAGTTCTCGTTTCATAAAAGAGTGAATGATCGTTAGCTATTTCAATAATTACAGGGCCGCGGCTAGCATGCCTGGCGCCCGGGTGCAAAATATTTCTGCTGCGCCCCTCTCCCTCCGCCCTTCCACTACATAAACACTAGCGGAGTTAATTGTTCTTTGTCCGGTTTCTGGAGCGTTGTTTCCGATTTAATAATAATTAATCAATAAAGATGGAAGCTTGATTTAAACAAATGTTTTAATATCGCTACCCATTACAGTGTCGATCGAACGAAACTGCTATTTCTTCTTAAGAGAAGTTTCATGATGGGCAACTATTTAAATTAAAGACAGAAACACGATTAAGGGGAAGAATTAACGAAATATCATGTTGCAGTAGAGTATTGATATAATCCGAGGGAAACGGGATCATAACCAACTCGAATTATACGGAATAACTAAATATAAATTTGTAAAAAATATTCACGTATTTAGGTATCTTTATTATTAATAGCAATTACAAAACACAATTTAATCTTCTTTGGGAAATGACACAATAATAAAATAATAATAATAAATTAATGATGAAAAAACCATCGAGATTATTTTGTTTCTTTGCCAAACATCTTTTTTCGTTGCCATGTCTCTCAGAACTCGACCTCGGATATTAAGTGGAGCTCGGATTACCAAAACTCGAATTAACGAGATTGTACTGTACTTTGATTCATTCTTCGGTGTTTGGCGTTCCTAGAATCCCGGAGTTGCAAACGCGTTGCAGTCATTTCGCGGCATGATTGAAAGCTCTTGAAAACATTGATTCACTATTTAAATGGAGAAACGAAAAGTTCACGGAATCAAAATTTCCGTAGTCTCAGGCTATGCAGCAAAAAAAATATTTTATTCGAACATATATAATAAATTCAGAAAATTTGATCGAAATCGGACGGGATTATAAGAGTCCGAAGATAAATCGAAACGATGAGACACGTACTTAATAATTAATTCGCGAAAATATAGTCCAGAAAATGACAAACTGTCATTCTTGGTTTTAAATAACTCGAGAGTTATTTCGAGCTCTTAACAACTATCAAAGGCGTTAATGTCACATGCTTTCCTTATATTATCAGGTAATTTAGAACGTAGATCCATAAAGTGCTTCTTTTCCTCCTTTTTTACTAACCGGACGAATATCTTTTATTTTGTCCAAAAGAAATAAATGCATCACTATGGCTATCCAATAATTAGAATCTTTCCTGCAAGGACTGGACAGATGCATCCAATATGAAAAAATAAAAATTTATTTTAACATCCTGGATTATCTCATCCTTGTTTTTATCCTCAAAATTGTTTTTCGAGACAATATACCGGAAAATTTCGTATCAGCCATTTTCCACAATTTCTTTCGCAGTTACTAAAACGTCATTAAATCTATAGTCCGAATGACACTTTCTAATATGTAGATCCAATTTAAAATGTTCGACTACCATGCAATTAAATTTTACTCGCTATACTTAACCGATGTAATGGGTGGTATGCATAAAAAGCAGCAAAAGCAAACGCGTATGCAAATGCTTCGATCCGTATGCGACCTTTTGTTTCGAAGCAGATGCTACGCATGTTGTAACGAACCACTATTGAGGAAATGTATTGGAATGGTTTAATTTCAGTAGCCAAAAACTGCGATATAAAAAATGCACGATTTATGATCAGCAAGCAAGAAGAAAATCCAGCACCACCTGAGGTGCTCGCCTCTCGATCATTGTTAAACTTCTAGAATCAATTGTTGTCCCAACCCGCAAACGTGTAATATATATGAGAGCATAGATTGCCTTAAATTATTCTCGCGAAAATACGTAATCCTAATGGGACTGGGATTTAGTTTGGATTTTTTTGCTTATCTAAACGACTATATAGATGTAGAGTAAGAGAGAGGGGGAAGTGGGGAGGGAAATAGGAAGGAAGGGATATAGAATGGAAGGTACATAGAGAGTACGGGAGGTATAGAATTAGAAGAGGACGGGAGGAAAAAGATAAAGAGGGAGAAGGAGAAAAAGAGGGACAGCTATGGATTGGGACAAGAGGGAATGAGAGAGGGGGGAGGCGAGACAAAAGAGAGGCAGAGAGGGAGGTAGAGAGAGGAAGGGAGGGAGACTGAGGGAGGGAGACAGAGGGAGGGAATATTATTATTTATCCATCATATGACGGGCAATACACAGTATAAATTATAAAAACAATAATGAAATTCAAAGTCTCAATAGTTTAATTTTATAAGAAGAAATGAGCTATTATTATTTATTATTATTAAACATGCAGATTTCTTAGTGACTTCGCAAAAGTTTTTACGGGTAACACTAGTAATAATAAATAAATAAACGAGAAAATATTTAAGACTAGCTCAAATTACCCGCCGTTGCTCGGGTTTTTAAGTCAAGACAAATAATAATGACGAAGATTTGGGAATAAAACCAAGTAACGAAAACTAGTTAATTTTTATTTTAGTGCTTAATGGTATGCAATATTTCTTTTCTTCCCATCTATTGCCTAAATAAATAAAAATTTAAATGAGGTTGTTATAGAATTAATTATTCAGATACGAAAATGTTTAATAATCAGTCTTACACAACGACCGAAAACGTATAATCCACAACTTTTACTTGTGTTAGTAAGTACAGAATCTTACCTTCCTTGCAATTATCCCAAAAGCATTAAATATGTTCCTTAGTAAATGTTGAACTCGCTTATACGCAGGGCCGACTTCATGGGTGTGCGATCGGTGCGGTCGCACAGGGCCCCGCCCTTGGAAAGGACCTGCGTCTCAAAATTGTAAAAAATCGTAACACGTAATAGCTAAAAGCGGGCGAAAGGGTGGTCTCGTCCAAAGGAGGGCCTTAATGAAGATTTTTAAATTCTTGTAATTTTTCATGCAACCAGTACAGTAAAAGGCGCAGCCTCTTGGACCCTAGGAATGCTCGCCTTGTGAGGCCCCATGGGGTCCGATCCCAACCAAGGAATGTCCTTTTTCTGTTAACCTTTTGTTTACGGTTCTCATCTGGGAACAAAAACTTGAGTTGGGTACCAAAGCACCATTCCACGACCCGACCAACCCCAATAACTCTCGTGGGCCAAGGGTCATTTTCAGCGTTAATTTATATTTCTATTTTGAAAGTAGAGGCTGCACCGAGAGCAGGCCCTCAGAGAGCCAGAGAGAGGTCCGGACCGCTTCCATATTTGTAGGCTCCTCACCCCTTTACTTCCCCCCTCCCATATGATTCACCTATGACCTAAGCTAGGAGACAGACGATGAACTGTTGAAGAGACGATGGCCAATTTTTGAACCTCCCGAACTTTGGGCCCGGGCCAAATGGCGCACAAAGGTTTTTAGCTGGAAGAAGCAGGTAGAAGGGCGTTGATTATCGTAGGGAAATAATAAGTGCAGTTACAATTAGGTACGCCAAATAAAAAGTCGGCTCGTTACAATAAAGCAATCTCTTTAATGTTGTATGTATAGATTATGCATGAATACAAGATTATGTAAAGAAAAAACGTTTCAAAAGATGAAAACCACAAATAGTTTTATAATTCGTGCTTGTTAAAAGACATAAAAGTAGCAGAGGTGTGAGAAAAATGAAATATGCATATTGCCTTCTTAAGTGAACGTAGCTGTACCAGTGCGAATAATTCGCACATAGAAAAAAATAAAATATTTAGTAAACAAATATTTATTTACATTTTCTGACATTTTCAATTATTTCTTGCAATCATAATGTTTATAGCATCTTAATAAGCAATAAAAATTTACTTTTAATAAAAAGAGGAGATTTATATCAATGCCGGTTCATATGCATTCGGAAGCTTTTTTTAAAAAGACCCAGTCGGTATGCGGAAAAGGAATTATACATGTTGCCTTATTTAGTGAAATGCTATAGCTGTAAGTTACATAAAGCAGTTAAATGCAATCTATTAATTTAGATAAAGAAATCAAGAAAAACCATCCAGAAAAATTGTTTAAAGCAACCAAACATTGGACTGGATACACATAAATTTAACCTCAATGATATCCTTGAAATCCTCCTTTAAACATAAGACTTCTCTGTTATTTATGGAAATTAAATCAGGTTGTTCAAGTTTTCTTTCTATTTGGTCGTAGTCTGTTACTCATTTATCCTCTGATTCTCACCCATTAAATGTCTCGATCCCAATTTCCCCCCGCAAACCAAATTTCTAACCCTTTTCTCATCATGTACGGAGGATACATAAAACTTAATCCTTTTTAATAAAGGTGAAATACTCCTTTAGCCAAACAATTAGAGGGTTACAAAACCCAATGCATTTCGCCCACAAGGTGGGCATCGTCAGGGGTAAAACCTGTTTCAACAGTGACTGGGAGCCAACTGCAAGGTTTGAAACGGAAAGTATTAAGAAAAAACTAAAGACATCATTAAAGGATGTAAAACCATCATTGATAATAAATTAAGCTACAAGTTAATAATTTCAAACCCAAACATACCAAAATTGTACTGTCTCCCCAAAATACATAAAGATGACAAAGCCATGAGACCGATTGCATCAGGAATAAATAGCCCAACCTATAACTTGGCCAAATGGCTTAATAGTGAATTTAAACAGATGTCCTTTCCCGACAAACACTCTGTTAAAAATACCTATGACGTGATAAGTAAACTAAAAGACATAACATTAAAAGAGTCTGAGATTTTGGTCTCATTTGATGTTAAAAGCCTCTTCCCAAGTGTACCTCTGGAAGAAACATCCCAAATTTTAAAATCACTGTTACTAAAACAAAATTTTTCTGATGAAATTGTCCTCGAATATCTACAACTTACTAATTTATGCATGTCACAGAACGTTTTTCTATTCAAAAATGAAATTTACAAACAAACACAAGGCATTTCTATGGGAAACCCCCTATCTACTTTTCTAGCCAACATTTTCATGTCCTCTTTTGAAAACGATTGCAAAGAAAAATTTCATTACTTTCCAGATATATGGTTGAGGTACGTGGATGACATATTCACAATCTTTGATTTAAAGAAACAAAATGTAGATGAATTTGTTAATCAGTTAAACAACATATATCCTTCAATTAAGTTCTCTTATGAACTTCAAGAAAACAACACCTTGCCATTTTTGGACTTGCTTATCATAAATAATAGACAACACATTGAGTTTGACATTTTTAGAAAACCTACACATACTGATAACTTCATTCCTAACAACTCCTTTCACCCTATGAACCAAAAAATAGCTGTTTCAATTTTTAACACACAGATTATGTAACATCCCCCTCAATAAAATCAGATATGCAAAGGAACTCAAACACATAAAACAAATTGCCGCTAAACTTGGATACGATAATAATTTAATTAATAAATTAGTGAGAAAATATAACTTTAATAAAACCTTGTCCAATGCCACTTCCCTCAAATTAGACAACAAAAAAGACGACAAATATGTAAAATTGCCTTATTTTCCACCATTAAACAGAGGCTTGAACAAAATTTTTAAACATAAGAATTATACCATAACATATACAAATCCTTATAATTTGAAAAATTTACTGGGCAGTACAAAGGACACAACAGAATCTTTGAACAAGTCCTGTATTTATAAAATAAAATGCTCACACTGCGACAAAAAGTACATAGGACAAACAAGAAGGAAACTAATAACACGCTTCAAGGAACACATGGCTCACTATAAATATAATCGTTTTGAAAAATCAAGCGTTGCCAACCACATCTTTGAAACAGGTCATAGTATACACGTAAACGATTTAACATTGATAACTTCAGCCAATAACTCACTAAACTCGTTAGAAAACCTTCACATTTACAAAAACCGCGATACACTTATGAACACGGACACAGATTTCAACAAGACCCTATACAAACTGACAGATTTAAACGACACACACGCCGAAAAATCTTTCCGCGCTTCACTTGTTTCTCGGTCGTCTTCTCAATACTTTCCGTTTCAAACCTTGCAGTTGCCTCCCAGTCACTGTTGAAACAGGTTTTACCCCTGACGATGCCCACCTTGTGGGCGAAATGCATTGGGTTTTGTAACCCTCTAATTGTTTGGCTAAAGGAGTATTTCACCTTTATTAATCTTAGCCAAAGTTATTGAGCTACTATCAATTAATCCTTTTTAGGTAGAAATTTTATCAAAATCCTATTCTTCGGCAAACGCTGGCTGGCCACCGTGTTTGCCAGCGTATTTTCCGCAGAAATGATCCGACAATGTTGATTTTTCTCCATTATATTTCTTTGATACATTTCGGCGACCATTATCACCTGCGAATGATTTGATTCCTCCTGAAGCAGGGATACGAAGAAAGTATCGATACTTTACTCATAGCGATAATTTCCTTTCGATACCAAGAACTTTTGTACTCGATTCTTTTCTTTCAATTTTCTACTCATATGCGTATATTTTTCTCAGTATCGAATCAAATGAGTACATGAAGTAACAAAAGTGAGGCACAATTGAGGGATGTAAAATCGTCCACGTCTAGGCGCGACTATTCGTGTAGTGTACAAATCTTCACGGGGTTTACCATGGCACCTCCAAAGAGTAATATTTAGAAGTTTTTCAATAGAATTAACAAGGACACTGCTTCGTGTAAAACTTGTGGAAATACATCGAATATGAAGACAAATTTGAATAAGCACCAACAAAAGTAAGTTTACAGTTACGTTATAAATATTCGTTTAACTTGATTCATTTTGAATCGCCATTTTAATGAATAATGTGACATACTGGGTGGTAAGCATTAAAAGTAGCAAAAGGAAAAGCTTTTGCTACGAAACTTTATGCATGTGAATCGTAGCAATTGCAACAAAACCGAAGGAAAAGCATTTGCTACGTTTTTATGCATACCACCCACTGTCTGCCAATGGATGCATTTTCTATTTGCCTATACTAATAAATATTACAATATGGCTCGCTTCGTGCATACGTGCACTTAACCATCTGAAATTCATGTTGCTTGAAAATTAGTGTTTTACTTATTTTGATAGGGCGATGCATTTACCTCCTGGCAAGAAGAAGCAAGATGAAATATTGGTGTCTGATGCAGTGGCTTCCACTTCAAAGGATTTCCCACCAAGAGTATGCGTAAGTAAAATATGACCTATTTCATTGAATTGATGAAGTTATTATTAATGTGTGATCATTTTTTCTGTAACATAACTTCGTTAATCTTGTGTTATTCGTTTTCGATGTCTTTTAGGACACTGTTAATGATCCAGTTCGTTCTGAAGCATCTGATGAGGTCGTGGCAGAAACTCAGTACTTACCACCTCCCACAAAAAAGTCACAATTGACGATTGCTACATCCTTTCAGAGAATGATCTCATAGGTAATTTGCGTTTACTATGTTGATATTAGGGATATTTATTGCTCGATCTATTTATTATTTACGTAAGTTATAACTTGTGCAATTTTTCAGAGGATGGTAATCGTCATGAGCTCATTACAAAGTGCTTGCTGTATTTTATCTGCGTTGATAAGTGGCCCTTCGAAACAGTCAATGGTCGAGGATTTTGTCGACTGTTGAAGCACTTAAGCCCCACCTACAAGCTCCCCAGCGTTGACACACTAAAATCACTCTTAGGGGGTGCCGGTGGTGTAGTGGTTAGGACGCTGGCTGCTACTCGCCCGATGCTTGAAAAAGTCATTAGGTACGAATCCTGCGCAAGTAGGATTTTTCCAAGGTCGCCCGGCCCCCTGTTTGTGTGGTTTGAGGAGACCGCACAAATTCAGCTGTTCCTTCCTTCGGAAGGGACGTTAAGCTGTTGGCCCCCATGGTGTTCTTCGTAAGAGCAGGCAAATGCCGGCACCGGGTTTCCCTTCTCCCTTCCCCGGCTATTCATTGCACTACCTCTGAGATACCCATTTGTGCTGTAAGAGAGGCGAATTGGCTGGGCATTCAAACAAACAAACTAAAATCACGACTTGATGAGCTGTACGAGGTCATGATAAAGGTTTATTCTGACAAAATAAATGATCCTAGTGTGGGAAATGTTGCAATTACTTTGGACATTTGGACTGAAATGATGTCATGCCGTAGTTTCCTGGGTATAACAGCACATCATTTGAACGGCACAGACATTGTTTCTAAATGCGTTGCAACCAAGGAGCTCACGGAGAGTCATACATCAGTCAACTTGAAGCTGTTTGCACGAAGTATTCTAGCCCCAAAAGTAAGGTAGGATGTGCAGTCACTGATAACGCCTCCAATATTGTTGGTGCGGTTAACATGTTTCTCGGCAAGGGAAAACTCCTTACCTGTTTTGCACACACACTTCATTCGGTGGTAGAAAAGGTAACATCTGAGGAAAATGTACAAAAAATCACTAGCCAGGTAAGACAGGTTGTGAAGTTTTTTCGAAGAAGTGTTATAAATAGTGACTTGCTTCGTTAATAAAACCCCTCTTAAGTTGATTTTAGATGTAAGAAAAAGATGTAATTCTGTGTATTATATGTTAGAAAGATACGTTGCCTTGTCAAAATTTGTGCATCAGATTCTCCTTGAAAATCCGAAGGCTCCATTAGCATTAACTTCCGTTGAGTTTGACACTGTGAAACATATGTTGAAGTTGCTTCAACCATTGGATTACATTACCAAGGAGATTGCGAGGGAAAAATTTGTAACGCTGAGCCATGTGATTCCACTTATCCATTGCTTAAAAGCACAGTTGCAATCTATTGGAATTACTGCGGAAAATGACTTTGTTAGACAGGAAAAAGAAATACTGCTGAGCGAAATTAATCACAGGTTCACTCATACTGCGGAGTCTCATCTGTTAGCTATATCCAATTTATTAGATCCGCGATTTAAAAACATACATTTTATTGATATCAAGGCTTGTGCAAAGGCTCAACCTAATATCCGATCCTTGATTAGAAGTGAGGCATCAAGCAGTGACACAGACAGTGATTCTACTCTGAATACAGAATCCGAATATGACTTTTGGAGCCACCACAAAGTATTGGCCCATGGCAAGCAAAAAAAGAAAACAAATACCTTTGAGGAAAGATATGAGCTGTCTGTGTATTTATCAAATCCAGTTTCTCCTCTCTCCTCTGATCCTTTGAAGACCTGGGAAGATATTAAGTGAGTTTTCGCCAATCTTTACAAGCTCGCACGAGCATACTTGACAATTCCTGCCACATCGGTGCCTGCAGAACGTCTCTTTTCTAAGGCGGGGTAACCGTAACGCAAGCCAGGAATCGGTTAACGGGAAGCCGCCTGGAAAAGCTCATGTTTTTGGGAGATTGCACAGAGGAGGAGTGGGAGGTGTAGATTTTATTGTACTTTGAAGAATGTGTCTTAATTTTTTCAATAAATATAATATTTTTAATTGTTTTGATTTGATTCCTACTCATAGACGAATGTGCCTTTCCTTATGTTCAATAAATGTAATTTTTTGCTTGTTTTGATTCGATAAGTACTCATAGACGTATGTGCCTTTATTTATATTCAATTAATGTAATATTTTTAATTGTTCGGATTCGATACTTACTCATATCGGTACTTCCGACCTGATACTTTTGTGGTATCGATACTTTTCATTCGATACATCATATGAGTATGGTATCGATTCTTTCGTTCCGATTTCGTATCCCTACCTGGAAGGACATTGTTCGTGCGTCTGGTGTGGTCCGATGACAGGTGAGACAGTGCCAGCTGGCGGTGTGCTTTCCGACTCGAGACGGGAAGACGAAAAACTTTACTGTTCATATACAATGTCTTTGGGAGTGGTCAAATTTAAATACATCTGCACCATGTGTTTTAACTGAGTGTGTCACACTGCAGTGTCTCGACCGTTTCTTCTCCAGTCTGCTAGAAGATTTTAGTTGAAAAGGACGTTTACGTCGAACGCAGATAGTTTCCTTCAAGTACAGTGGAAAGAAGAAATCAAGAAAGTTTCGCTTTTATATTTAAATATACGTCATGTTAATTTCAACTGAACATTCTATATCTAAGCCGATTTTACACTAAATTTTGGAATCAACATACAGTGTACAGAGTTTTTATTTTTAAATAATGTAAATTGTTATTTTTACTATCTAATTTTTAACCCAAGATATATCGAGCCCTCGGCATTATAATAAATAATTAGAATGATAGGCCGCGCATTCTTTTCTTGAACTCGGCCCCGCATTCTTTTCGGCTAAAATGCAGTATAGTAGACCACTTACCTACGCACCGTCTCTTGACCAATAACGGAATTATAATTTGTTAATTCACCTTAGAAACGTATTAGTTTTGTGCATTATTGTAGACCACTAACCACCTAGCGGGGGTTTAAAGGGGGTAGCAACCCCCTTTATTATAAATAATTTTTTATAATAAAACAAAGTTTTTCCGAACGTTTGAATAACATTTATTTTCAAAAATAATTTTAAATAATATAATTTCACTCGAGTAAGGTTCTAGTAGAAGAAACTGCATGTTATTACATATGTGGTCATGAATCTCAAGAACATTAAAAACTTGGGATGGAATTGTATGCTCTAGGGATGCAACCGGTGGAAACACGTTTGAAGATATATTCAATTTTAACTTAACCATACGTTATCCCATGCAAAGGCTAATTCTGTGTGTCTAATTTGTCACGTAAATATTTTAAAGTCAAACCTAAGAGACAATATGGGTTCTCGGACTTTGAAATCGAATTTGGCGATAAAAAGTGTTGGTATGACACGGAAAGTGTTAATATAATCTAATAAGTATAATTGGCTTAATTGATGCATACAAATGCTCAGTTGAAAGGAAAGCAAAATGTACATATAGATGTTCATGGGAGGAAGAGTTAATGATTAAAAATGTTGGTCTAAATTAAAGAAATGTTATAGAAGTTTTCTTATTTTACCTTCCAAGATATCATTCACTTTATTCATTTGCAATGTTAATGAAAAACACATTTCGCTGTCTACAAGTATAGAGAATATGCAGAATGTATTAAAAGTGTTTATAGAACGAAAGCACTTCAAATTTCACATTAAAACTGTTTTCAACTTATCTTTTGAAATAATTAGCCAGTTTGATAGTTTTTTTGGTGATTGTCCTTCTTTGAATAAACTTAGTGTTTCTTTCTTCCCTACTTTAGTTTATATTAGGTATATATTATTTCTTTTAATTAATCTTAGGTATTGTTTATAAAGGTTGTCAAGTAGATTGTTAATCCAACAATACGCTCATTCCCGTGTTATTTAAATGGGAAAAATGAAAAACATTTTCTAAATGAAAAATGGAGTTCAAGTCGCTTTAAAAACCTTCTCAATTTGCTTAACTTTTTATTGGCACCTTCATATTGCATATGCGTTCTGTAGTTGTTGCGTTATAAATGCACAAACAAACAAATTCTTCAAAATATTTATGGTAGAGATAAAATGGCAATGAGTGAATAAGTTGAAAAAATTACAATATACACACAAAATCTGATGTTGCCACCACATGATTTTCTCCATACCTGCAATCTTTTATATATATATAATTACACAATGTCTGTCCGTACGTCTGTCTGTCTATCCGTCCGTCCGTCCCCCCTTTTATCTCCTGAACGATTTGTCATAGAGAAATGCTTTCATGTCTTTTACGTATTCTTTCCGGGTGTTGCCGAGGCGAGCCTCATTGTTGCCTCCGATTGATTTAGCGCCTATTAAACCTTCAAATAGACGAAAGAATTAAGGTATTCGTTTCGCGCTTTTTGTAGCAACGTCTAACTTAATAGATTGCAACGCTAAAAATTGCAGATTATTTTTATTCAGTAAACTGCGTGTGAACAGTGGGCATTTTTAACGATTGGCCAAAAGAAAAATCTTCTTTCTTTATTTCAACACTGGAATGTTACCTTTTTCGTAAGGGAGAAGCAATTCAAATTGCAAATATAAATTATAAAACAAATATGAAATTCAAAATGTCAATTGTCTAATTTTATAAGGAGAAATGGTCTATTATTAGTTTTAATACGTACTATTATGACAACTTGTAAGACGTTGCGATGGGCTTGTGTTGAGAAGTTAAATCTTTCTAGTTTTTGCTCATATGGAATTTGTTTATCCATTTTTAGAGCCACACATAATCTAAACAACTCTCTCGAGGAAATTTTTTTCGTAGCATTGCAGAAAGTTCAACCAAAACCAAAATCTAAAATAAATGATAAATTTTTCCACTAATATAATGCAAAAAAAATTATAAAAATCCATGTCGTCTTTGGAGATAAAATAGCACTTTCGGTATTCGAGCCATAGACCTCTGCTTTGTTAGGCTGGCACGCTACTTTGCTGCTATCCGATCTATGGATTTGTAAAATACAGCGCATTATTTAATTAAGTGGCCGATAAACCTTTTCCACGATATTAACTGCTTTGAATAGAAATAATTTCGAAATTGACCCTTCACAATTTTCATATGTATATCGCTACTATCGCTGTACTGCAATTAGTCTTATCTTTTATTGCTATGGACCGCAATCGACCAAAATATGCTTTTCGATCGACCAGTCGATCGCGATCGCTGGTTCACAGCAACCTAGCGTAATTATTTAACAGATTCGTTTGAGAGAGCATGGATCGAGAACCTCTCGCACAGTGAAGCCCAGCCGATATCTATCTACATCTATATATTACCCTGCAAGTCACCTTGACGGTGGATGGCAGGGGGTGCCGCGCACCAAGTTCCTAACTAATTATTATTCACTGTTATCTATTGTGGTCACGTATTGTCCTATGGAAAAAGGACTCCTTATACCTCTCTGTCCTACTATCTATTTCGCGAATCTTGTCCTCATTTTCCCTCCGTCCGATATATGTTGGTTGTCGAATAATATCCTTCATTTCATTTATCAATATCTCCGACCTATATTTATCTAGAAGTTTAAGTCTCGCCTGTAATCTACGATCTTTCAACGATGGCCAACTCAACTCTTCAATGAGTAACGTAACGCTCTGTTTTTTATCGTAATTCTTTTTTACGAATCTAGCTGCTCGCCGCTGTATTTTTTCTAAATCCTTTATGAGTCCCCTCTGATATGGATCCCAAACCGCTGCTGCGTATTCCATTTGAGGTCTAACCAAGGATAAATAACAGGATTCGCTCACCTTTTCCGTGCTTTTCCTGACTATTCTACGCACAAAAGCCAACTTCTTATTTGCCGCACCTATCACTCGTCTTATGTGGGTTTCCCAAGACAGGTCACAATTCAAGGTTACCCCGAGGTATTTCACGGATTCCGAAACAGGAATGCTCTCACCATCTATCGAGTAGGTAAATACGGACGATGGGCTTCTAGATTTCCAAAAGTTTAGAACGTTACTCATTTTCTGATTGATTTCTAGCTGCCATTCCTTGCACCAAACAGATAACGCATCCAGATCATCCTGAAGCTGACGATGGTCGCTAGGACCAGTAATTTCTCTATAGACTACGGTGTCGTCCTCAAAAAGCCTAATGTTACTTTTCACAACTGAGCTGGTGTCGTTTATATAAAGCAAGAAAAGCATAGGTCCGATCACACTACCCTGCGGCACTCCAGAGACTACATCTGCCACACTCGAGGACTTACCATCGATGACTACTTTTTGTTTTTTATTCCAAAGGAAAGCGCGAACCCAGTTAATGACTTTAACATTAACGCCAAGATTTCCCAATTTTAATAACAACTTACGGTGGGGAACCTTGTCAAAAGCTTTTCTAAAATCAAGGAACACTGCATCGACATGTTTATTATTTTCGCCGCATGATAAAACATCATTCACAAACAGACCGAGTTGGGTGTCACAGGATCTACCTTTTCTGAAGCCATGTTGACAGCTGACTAACAGCGATCTACTCTCGAGATTACGCATAGTGTTGCTAACAATAATGTGCTCCAAAATCTTACATGATAATGATGTTAGAGAGATCGGCCTATAATTTTCTGGGTTTTCTTTATCACCTCCCTTATGAATGGGTGTGACGTGCGCTAGTCTCCAATCATCAGGAACCTCACAGAGGGTAAGAAAATACTATCCGAAGGAAGGGAGCTATTTCATCTGCTAGTTCTTTTAATACACGCGCGGGAATTCCTTCTGGTTCTGGGTTTTTGTTGGGTTTTATCGCACCCAGTTGCTTCGCTATTCCCGCCTCAGAGATTTTAATTTATCCATCCTAGTACATCCATCGGGAATAAGATTATCTTCAAGTCTATCTAACGCCTTCGCGAAGTAAACGTTTAGAAGATTAGCTTTTTCCTCCCCATCGTGAAGGTTGTCTCCGGAACCACATCGTAGGGAGGGTATTGAAGGACCCCCTCCCTTGACTTCTCTTACATAGGACCAGAACGCTTTTGGATCCTCCTTCAACTTTGTATGTAATAACTCATTCCGGAAGGTGTTAAATGCGTTACGCATAGTTTTTCTCGCTAATACGCGGGCACTGTTTTACTCATGGACTATAGCTGTGCGATACTCATCGGAAGCGGTGGTAGGTAAGTTTTTCAATTTTGCGTCGTCTTAAGGCAATCCTAACTTCCTTATTAAACCAACGAGGTTCTTCCTTATCAGATTTTAACTTACTGGGGATAAATCTATCGATACCTTTTCCTAGTATATCCTTAAATGATAACCATGATGGCTCCATACCTAATCGTTCTGTATTTTCACGATAACTGACAAAGGTACTCCTGAGATGCGAGCTGAAACTTTTAAAGTCGGTCTTGGCAAAAGCGTATACATTCCGAAGGGGCTTAGGATGTCTTTTGAGCTTTAATTCGCACTCCGCGTACACAGCTCGATGGTCTCTAAGTCCCTCCTCTGTGGATACCTTAGTTATCCTATGCGGGGTGTTAGAAGCAAGCAAGTCGAGAACATTGCCCGAACGCGTGGCTTTTCGTACCATCTGGATTAAGGAATATTCATGAAACGTGTCAATTAAGGCTTCACACTATTCGCGTTCTTTACCTCCCGTAACGAAACATAGGTTTTCCCAATCGATTGACGGTAAGTTAAAATCGCCTCCAATTATCACATAACCGTCGTTCATAAAAGATCTAAGCTCGGCTAATTGCCTCTCTAAACTTAAAATATAATCAACTTTGGCATTAGGTGGTCTGTAAAATGAGCATAAATATATAATGCTCCATAAATTATAAATAATTTTGGGCGTATTAGAATTGTATAGCGTAATGAATTTCTTTGACATATAATTTCTATTCGCCCAAAACTATTTTTACTCTCTGTAACACTCAATTATGTTAATTTTATATTTAATACTTACCTTTTAGTGCATTTAAAAATTGGTTTAATTAATTTTTATTTCAATTTTAACTTAATACTTAATTCAGGCATACCCGTCATAGTTGACAGACAATTACGCCAGTGAAAAATGAACTTGTTGAATTAATTTATCTATGACGGAGGACATCATTGCCAGCGTAACTGACGGTATAGCTTAAGTCATCACACTTATCTTGATTATGGTTAAATTTGTCAGAATTAATTGACTTTATTGAGCTGTCTGTGATGTTCTTTGTAGGAAAAAATATTTGAAATCAGGGAACACCGATTTTGAAACTGAATCTGTTGAAAATAGTTGCAGTGACGATGAAAGAGCAGAGGAAGAGGTTTTAGAAGATGGCGAATTCGCAACTACTGCGGAAATATGTAACAATGACGCCGATTAATCCGGAAAAAATATTAAACTGATTAAAAATGAGTTGAACATTGCCAGTAATACTGGAAAAGTGCGGAGTGCCGGACGTCCATTTCGTAAGTCGCTTTAAAAATGAGATATTACAAAAATATATAAAAAATGGGCACGAAAATAAGGAAATGCAACTTATACTTGATTCGAAAACGAGGCGGAATATCTTGCAAATTTTCGGCCTATATTACTTTGGTCTGAGCTATAAATACGTATGTGCGATTTGAATTGAAAATTATATTGATAGAGATCTAAATTTATAATATTTGTATTTATTGATTTGTACTGAGCTACATAATATAAGGGCGGGCAAAAGAACTGACCACGCTGATGTGCTCAGTATTATGTCCCTTAAGACAGATCCACACTGATTGAAATTTTTATACATAAATATCTAAGCATCTATAATTTTAATTGTCGCTTTTTATCCTTAGGATTTGATGACTGAAAAAAAGTCATTCACTCTGACTCATCTTTTGGCTTTAATAAAGTAATTTATAATAGCATGGCCAATCTTTTTGCCCATCCAGTATATAAATGGGTCTCTGTAGCTGAAAGAAGTTGTTCGAAAAACTTTAACAGACTATCACTGCGGTGATTCTCCTCTTTAACAATAAGTGTACCTTGTATTTCTTTCTACCAATTCCACTGTTGATAATTTGTCGGAACATCTTGATGAGATCTACAACTTTGGTCAAGTGTATATTATCTGTAGAATTAATAGTTGTCGAGAAAAATGGAAAAATACGAAAATTACAAACTGGAAATTGATTTTAGTATTTATTTTTCTTCCTTCTTCTTATTGCGTTGCCGTTATTTAGGCTGTCAATTAGGATTCTTATCTTGTGATGAATCATAACTCGTGACAAGGGCTCCAAACGAAAAGGACGTATTAAATATATAAAACATTACAGTTCGGTCAAAAGGATATATAATAAGAACGCCGCAACACGTACACATGAATCGTATTTTCTAATTTCAGTGAATTAGAGATCTAAGATAATCTATAGATCTTTCATCGTAGATTTCGTATTTTAAGGATCGAAAATAGTTAAATAAATAGCTCCAATTTTATTAAATGAAAAGGAATGACAAATGTTTCCTTTTTCTTTGTGTGTTTTGGAATTTATAATACAACTGAAATAACTAATAATAAAGGTCAGAGTCAAGCGAAACGTAAATAAATTTAAAAAACGCAAAAATTTGATTTTTACCTCAAACGATGTCGAAACTAAACAACTTGGAAGGTGATTGATCAGCGCTAAAATAAACAAAGATAAAACAAAACCTGCAAAAAATGTGCGCGGAGCACAGTATTTAAATTTTACAGTACAGTATTAATGTTTTATAAAATTTTTCATTTATTTCGCAAAACAAAAATTTATTTCCGAGAAGCAAATAATGCTATACCGAACTTTTACTAAACAAACATGTGCTAAACGAAGCGTTACTGTACATTGAAATCAGAAGAGAAGTTTTAAAATCACTTTTGGATACAAGTTTTTTGAACGCACTACGCTTCAATGAGCGAGTTGGAAGAATTTTTGATTCCAAAACATTTATTTTAACTGTCAAATCTGGTGCCCTGACGTATGTGTGCATGTTTTTGGCGAGTTGTTTCAACGTCATCTTTTCTAGAATTCACTTGAACCTTTTGTGTTAGGCCATTCAAAGAGGTATTAATGAAAAGGGGACATAAGGTGATGAGGAGATGAAGAGAAAGGCCTTGGATGGAATAGATAGGGTTGATTGAGCCAAATCCTACCGAAAGACAGAACAACATAAGATCATGATTATCTAACGGTTGTAACACCGATGTTGTGCCTGATGAAGAAATAATTGACCGAACAATATAATTAAATTATTAGATAGCACGTTGCAATATCCAAGAACATTAGGATTTTTCTAAGATTCATCGATTATGTTACCTATTATACAAGCCCTTTTATTAACTTTCCACAGTATAAGAAGTTGATTTTTCTTCAGATTTTTATTAACATTTTGGATTTTACTCTTACTTATAACTGGGCTTGGTAGGATTCGATTTAAATCAAAAAAACGTCGATAAACGTTGATTTTTTTTAAATTTCAAAATCGACGAAAATGAATAGTCGTCGATAAGCGTCGATTATCCAACAAGATGGAAAAGTATTCGTCCAAAAGCCTACTCTGAATTATAATATTTAAGCCGTTTCTGTTTACTTTTTTCGGAATATTATTAGCTACCTACGATTTCGTTCCTTTTCTGGGCTTGCATTAACAGTGGGACTGAAAGAGGGGTATTTCCTTACACTCAAATATGCGTGTTATTTAAATGCTCACAATTCTACTCTGGGCAATCAGTTAACCGCAAGGTACTAGGGTAGTTTTGAGAACACGTGTTTCTTAGACCTTTAGAGGTTTTCGTGATTATATTTGCCGACTTAATGGTGGGATATTCTACGAGCCTTTCCATAGAGATAAGGTCATGGATATGTCCTGCTGAGACTTTCTCGACTCCTGTTAAACGAGGTTCGAAAGAAAGGAATTTCGGTGGTCGTTTGAAGGCAGCATCTTGCTACCCCTTCCACACATCTACCCCCTGGAGTGTATTCCTGGAAAAATGTTCCTCGATTCCTTGCTACGGTTTTTCCTATTTCCGCTCTCTTGTTTTTGGCTCCCTCATAATTTGCTACAGGTTAGTAAATTTCAATTTATATATAATTGTTTTTTTTAATGCAGATAAATTAGCAATCGATACTTAAAATTGAAGAGGGATTAAGGATTAATATTGCTATTTGTTGTAAAGTATTTTGCCGATTGGAAATACACATTTTAATCAGGATTTGAGGTAAGACTATTGATTGAGCACTGAATAATTAAGTCTAAATTTCTCTCTATATATTTTATGTTAAATAAAGAGAATATTTAGTGCAGTGATGAAATGTCTCAAATGATACAAAGTAAAGTCTTAGATAGTTCTTTTTTGACGGCTAAAATTTTATTGCGATAATTACATCATTAATGTTTTTTCCTTTATTAGTCCTTAATTGGCATCAACGAATTTCTTTAGGCTGAATTCGCAAATTATTTTTTATAGAAATTTTTCTAGGCAAAAACAACAGCATATTGTTCGAATTTCAAGAGGTAAAGCATAATTTACTGTCTACATTCGTGAAATAATATATCTATCAATGATGCGATTGGAAGAATGAATATACGAAATCAAAAATATCTAGATTGGAAATATATACTAACAATAAGTTTCAGTGTGGTAGAAGAATATTCTCGTGACCGATATGCAAAATGCTAATTTGGTTTAATCATCAAGATTCAGTTAGTAAAAGGCTTGAAATAACTTTTAATATATGTTTTCTCATATAGGTTGGTTGTCAAAATCATCACGTCTGGCAAAATTTGTAAGGAAGGAGAGAAAAATACAAAAAAGAAATATCGTTTCATGTTCGCACAATGTACGTTTTCTGCACCATCTATTTTTGTCACACACACATATATATAGACGTAGAATTTCGAAATAAAAAATAAATTTATATCATCGAATTGAAAGGTTGAAAAACTGCCAGCCATATATGTAAGTAGTAATTTTAAGCGTCGATATTCGTCGAAAATCTCTCGGGATAAAAAACGTCGATTAAAAAAAATAAACGTCGAATTCTACCAAGCATACTTATAACCCTTCGCCTAAATGAGCTTCAAAAATCTATTCGGGAATTCCTTTGCTGCTTCTTTATCAGCTGATGAAGCTTCCCCGATATCTTAATGTTAAGCAAGTTTAAACACTTCTTTAAAATTTCAAACTTGCTGAAAAACAGGTTGAAAAATTGCCTTCATCCTTGCCTCAATTCTACTCTTTAAATATCCATATAGATTAAGTGCTTTATTCCTCATTCGCTGCGTGCTAAGGGGAGAATTTCTGTGTTCTATCCTCTGCCCACACGCTCAAGAGCTTTTCCATTTTTTCTAATATAGGATCGCGTCTACTCACAAAAGATACTTTAGCACTAAACGGAGTTGCAGCCATTAACACTACCTCGAATTTTGTCTTCGACCTTTTTTATAAAACGAATCGTTAATTCATTCACTCCATATTCTCTACCAACAGAAACGGGACTTTGTAACTTTGTAAAACTTTGTAACTTACCTTTTCTCAAAGACATGACTTTACATTGTTCCTGGGCTAATGCAACACTTCCACTTGTATTAAGACGTTTAGATGCCATAATAATTTAAAAGAATGGATAAAGGAAAAAATAAATTTACTGATCAAAGCATCCAACTCTACCAAAACACAATGTCTTACACTTCTCAGCGTTATGTCAGGTCAATGCAGAAGAGGAGAATCAAATGATATACTGCTGTAATTCCACAAATACTCCAAAGATATAACGTGAAGTTGGTTGTAGCACAGCCAAACAGAAACTGAAATGTGAAAATCGGAAGCATCCACATGTCCCCGTGCATATTTCCCGAAACTTGCCCCTTTCTTTCACTAAGCCATCTTAAATAGAACCTATTTATTCAGAGAGGAACGTACTGCACCAGGTTTTAAGACTGCAAAACATCACTTAATTCTAATATTACGTGGAAACGCTTTGGGAGAATTTAAATGTAAATCACTGGTAATTTACTGTTCAGAAAATCCTCGTGCATTAAAAGGGAAGATTAAATCAGATCTAACTGTCTTCTGGAGGTTTAATAAGAAAGTATGGGTTATGTGCAAACTTTTCGAGGATTGGTTTGCTAACTGCTTCATCCAGCAAGTGAAGATCTACCTGAGACAGAAGAATTTGCCATTTAAAGTGCTCTTCGTCTTGGACAACGCACCGGGACACCCAGTTTCTATTAAAGGAGGTCATTCTGACCTCGAAGTTGTATTCCTGCCGCCAAACACAACTCCACTCGTACAGCCCATGTGCCAAAGGGTTATTGCGACCTTCAAATCGTATTATATCCGGCAAACTTTCGACCATATTTCATAGCAAATGGACGCCAACTCTATGATGTACGTTCGCAAATGTTGGAATTCTTTCTATATTCTAACAGCCATTAGTATAGCTATCCCAGCAGAAACTTTTCTCGGGTACACAACCGGGTCAAAATTTGATCTAGGATCAACGTTTCGACGGCTGACTCTGCCATCTTCATCAGGATCCTGATGAAGATGGCAGAGTCAGCCGTCGAAACGTTGATCCTAGATCAAACTTTGACCCGGTTGTGTACCCGAGAAAAGTTTCTACAAGCAATCCACCGGGAAAGCACCAGATCCTACTTCAGCTATCCCAGCGTTCACGAGGAGGTTGAAAGGATCATCAAAATGGCTATAAATGTTAGTGCGGAGGGCTTTGAAGAAATAAAAGAGGAAGAAGTGGAAGATTTACTGACTTTTCAGCAAGAAGAATTGACTAATGAGGAACTTGTGGAACTCGCGCAAGCGAGACCAAAAAAGAGAAGATGTAGAGCTTAAGAAACAACAATTTACAGCGAAGACATTATTATTATTTAGGTCATTGATAGAATGTTCCGTAAAGGGCGCGACGGGTCGCAATTCCAATTTTGATGCGACGCCATACAGTCGTGGAAGTGATTGTGGTGGGAGCGCATGTAGTTTTAGAGTGAAAGAGAAAGTCAAGGGTGAGATTAGTATGCGAAGTGATAGTGAGAAATTAAACGTCGTCGTACTGAACTGTCGCAGCATCCGTAGGAAAATTGCTGAGTTCGAGCATCTTATTCGCAGTCTGCATGCCGACGTCGTGATAGGCACAGAAAGTTGGTTAACGGATGAGATTCAGAGTCAGGAGATATTTCCTAGAGACTATCGTGTCTATAGAAAAGATCGCGCTAATAGATCGGGCGGGGGAGTTTTCATAGCGGTTAGCGATAAGTACGATAGCAGTGAGATTCCGATAAGTGACGAGGATATCGAGAGTGTTTGGTGCCGCATAGGTAAAAATGGCTCCAAAAAGGTGTTCATATGCTCGTTTTACAGGACACCTAACGCTGGTGTAGATTGTATTTTAAGTCTCGAGAAACAATTATCAAAGCTTAGACTGATAAATCAAGATGGTATCGTTATAGTCGGTGGTGACTTTAACTTACACTCAATTGATTGGGAAAATCTATGTTTCGAATCTAGAGGTAAAGAACGCGAATCCTGTGAGGCATTAATCGAAACATTCTGCGAGCACTCTCTCCTTCAATTAGTCAGAAAGCCAACGCGATCGGGAAACATATTAGATTTATTAGCAACTAACGTCCCAGAAAGAATAAACAAAGTCACCATTGAAGATGGGATAAGTGATCATCAGGCCGTATATGCAGAGTGTAAGTTGAAAATCGATAGGCACCCTAAGCCTCAAAGAAAGTTTTATATATTTGCTAGGGCAAACTTTTCAAGCTTCAGGTCGCGCCTACGAGAAATACTACCTGGCTTCCGTGATATGACCGAACGATCAGGTGCTGAGTCATCATGGAAACTATTCAAGGATATAATGCTAGAGAGTATCGATAAGTACATTCCAATTAAATTGAAGGTCGACAATAAAGAGCCACGTTGGTACAATAAGCAAGTTAGGAGTGCGATTAGGCGTCAGAGAATAAGCCACGCGAAAATAAAAAATATGCCGTCTACATCATCCGATGAATATAGAGCAACTAAAGTTAAGACGTATAAGGAATCCCGCGCTAAAGCGAGAACTACTATGCGCGAGGCTTTTACTAACTTCCGGAATAAGGTATTAAATAATTATTTGAAGGAGGACCCTAAAGCGTTTTGGTCCTATGTGAGAGAGGTCCAAGGTAGAGGCCCTACAATACCTTCCCTGCGTAATGACTCGGGTGACGTTATTCATGATAGCGTAGAGAAAGCCAACCTGTTAAACGGTCATTTTGTAAAAGCATTCACAGCCGTCAGCGACCATTGCGTACATTATGCACCCGCAATAAGGGGGGACCTGATGGACGATATAGTATTTTCTGAGGTGGGAATAGCAAAGCAATTAAGTTCCATCAGACATAACAAAACCACTGGCCCCGAAGAAATTCCTGCTCGCGTTTTAAAAGAATTAGCTGAAGAAATAGCACCTTTTCTTCTGATAATCTTCGAGAAATCCATTTCTCGCGCAGAGGTCCCTAGCAACTGGAGGTTAGCGCACGTTACCCCAATTCATAAGGGCGGCGACAAGGAGAACCCAGAAAATTACAGGCCGATTTCTTTAACTTCGATATCGTGTAAGATTCTCGAGCATATACTCGTTAGCAACATAATGCGATTTCTTGATAGTAATTTATTGTTAGATTATTGTCAACACGGCTTCAGGAAAGGTAGGTCATGTGATACTCAGCTCGGTCTTTTTGTTAATTGTTTACTGAGAAGCGGAGAAAAGAATACGCAGGTCGATGCCATCTTCTTAGATTTTAGGAAAGCCTTTGATAAGGTACCTCACAGGAAGTTAATAACGAAATTAGTAACCTTAGGCGTTAATTCTAAAATCGTTAGTTGGATCCGTGAATTTTTAAATCATAGGAAGCAGATGGTTGTTATAGATGGGAAATCTTCGAACTTAGTGAAGGTTGTCTCTGGCGTTCCACAGGGTAGTGTAATTGGTCCGTTATTATTTCTAATTTATATAAACGATATCAGCTCAGTAGTCAGAAGTAAAATTAAGCTTTTCGCGGACAACACCGTCATCTATAGAAAAATAAGCTATCCGGAAGACCACCAGTATCTCCAAAATGACCTAGAAGCTATTTCTGCATGGTGTAAGGAATGGCAGTTAGAGATAAACCAAAAGAAAAGCTGCGTCATTAACTTCTGGAGAACCAAGAGTATCTCGTTGGATGTTAATTATTCGTTGGACGGAGTAAAGATTCCAGTTTCAGACTCCATTAAATATCTCGGAGTCACGATCCATCGTGACCTCATGTGGGACACCCACATTCGCTGATTGATAGGTGCCGCTAACAAAAAGCTGGCCTTTATAGGGAGAATAGTTCGAAATAGCTCCGAAAAAGTGAATGAATTATGTTATTTATCCTTGGTTCGACCGCAGGTCGAATATACTTCAGCTGTGTGGGATCCTTACGAAAAGGGACTCACTAACGAGTTAGAAAAGGTTCAGCGCAGGGCAGCTAGATTTGTAAAGAGGAATTACGATAGTAAACAAAGCGTAACATCATTAATAGAAAATCTGAAATGGACATCGTTAGAGGAACGTAGGCTGCAGGCTAGAATTAAACTACTGGAAAAATTCATGTCGGAGGGACTAGCGAATGAGGTAGTAGGACTTATCAGAAGCCCGACGTATCTCGGAAGGCAGGACAGTGAGGATAAGATTCGCGAGATCGACTGTAGAACGGAGCGATATAGAGGATCGTTTTTCCCTAGGACGATAAGAGACCATAATAGAAAAAGATAACGTAGGAAAACTATGGACCCTTGGTGCACTGCACCCCCTGCCATCCACCAAAAAGGTGACTTGCAGGGTATAATGTAGATGTAGATGAGAACGAGTTGAAAGAGAAAGTAATACAGGTTGATCCATCAATGGAAAGGAGCATCAATTTTAAGAGAATAATCGAATCTGTAATATCTCCCTGAGAAGAAATTTATAAAAATTTAAAAACAAAAGGAATGAGCTTCAGATCACAGAATTCCTGAAACAAAGTTCCTCCTCTTCCTATTCTTCTTCCATCTCCAAATAAAGTCCTTCTGAAACAACTCCATCTTGAACATCATATGTTACCTGACACATCATTTATGGCGAGTTAATAAATTATTCTATTTTTCTTAGTTTTTCTCGATTTTCACGCTCATCGGCTTTATTTTATTGTCATATTTTAAGTTCACTATTTGCTTCTATGCCGTACGAATGCCAGCAAGGAAAACAAATCGCACTTAGGTCCATTCTCGCGGATTTTAACCCCATTTCCTCCATTGCTTTATACACTTGGCGATTGCGGTTTTGTGGCTCGCGGACTCTCCAGGAACCTAACTTCGGCAAACGACGAGGGATGCCTGTATTCCTTATAGCGCAGCTATTTATTTCACATATTTGAATCAATCTGCTTCCATTACCATTTTCCGCACCTTCCCCATATCTGCCAAACACTCAACCGTTAATTTCCCGACGCACTCTTTTGTTTAACTCTCCAAAAACACTCAACTCCCGATTGCTTCTTACATTCTCCATCACATAACTCAGTCCTTCAAATATTCTTCCTTTTCTATCGACGCTGCATCTTCTCCTAGTCCATAGATTCCAATAATCACAAATTCTGTCCCGTACATATCAAACCGTTATTTTTATCCTTCTTTTATTTAACTCTTCCTAATTTTTAATATTATTATTCCACTTCTTTGCTATCCTATCCGATACTCCTGCTTTCTTTTTGTTTCTTTTAAAATCATTATGTCAATTTTTCTTTCGAACTTCTTCAGATACCTATATTTTCTTTGCTGTAATAACTTGAATATTCCATCTACCCGAATGAATTGTCCGTTTTCGTAGCCAAAGTCTTTGCCTTGAAAATCCAACCTGCTTATTCTCTCTGAGGAACGTAGCAATGTTATTTTATGTATATAGCGTACTGGCCTATCGCATAACCCCCAACCTGGAGGACCAGGGCTTTTGTCTACAGGTTTTCCGTCTTCTATACGAGTTGTCTTCACCATGACTTCCAGAGCGTTATCTGTCTATGGTTTCCTTTCGAAGTTCCTTCTTCTTGTCTTTGGTGCCCTCACACCCTCTCTCGTAAGACAGCAAGGTTTTCGCCATAACTGACTACCCCCATCTAGTTTGGCCAGTGGGTCGACACAGCTTACCAAGGTGTAACTGCTAAAAAGCTTCTTGGAGGCATAGATGAGAGCTAGGAGTAGAAAGGAAACCAATCTGTCAGAACCTCCTCAATTAACCGTTCAGGGTAGAGAGGTCGCTACTCCACTCCCCATGCACCTCACTACGCAATAATACGAAATTTCAGGCGCATCTAAGGCCTACGCTTGATGTTATCTATGTGAGAGAATTCATCTATTGATATATAGTGTTTGAGAGGCGTCGGTAAGGTTGCCAGATTATCAGAACAGTAAAGCGGGGCATTTTTATTAATGCGTTAAAGTATAAATGAACTATCGTGTTAGAGGCGCTATTACGCCTACCGCGTATCATTCATTTTTAGACACGTTTCGTTTCCAATAAAGTTTCTAATAAATTTTGTAGAACAAGTCAAATAAAATATTTCTATTCCTATACATTTTTATCGTAGGAGTAGACGTTATTAAGAGAATTAAACAATAATATCATAATTTGCTTTGAACGTAGAAAACTTCGTGCATGGTAACATAACTGTAGTCAACGAAAACAATTTTCATAGTAACTGAAATAAATAACATCTAGTATAATTAGAAAAATACGTTTAATTTCATTAGGTGCGCATTCATTATTTTGTGAGTAGAAGGTAATGGATTATCAATATAAGAAAAACGTAAAGGTAAATATCACAACTACGTAACTCAAGTGAGGTATGTTTTAAATAATTTTCAATTGTTTGGTTAATTAAAACTGATTAGGAAATATAAATTCAATCATTTCTGATATATTGTTTTGCAGTATTTAGTCATTATATTAAAGTTACCTAAATGCGTTTATTAAACCAGTGTTTGCCAACCGGTGAATCGCGAAAGCTGCCAAGGTGAGAAACAAAATTTCGAAAATAATTATTACAAAACCTTTTCCCAACAAAACACTGCTATATTTAAGGTCCTTAAAAATTTTCATTAATGATTAATATAATAATAAAATGAATTTGACGTAAATATCAATTTCTTGGGAATAATGAGTTTTTGTTTTTATTATGGCCGGTCGGGTTTTTTTGACAAAATGGTAAGTGGGAGACTTAGGAGAGTTATGACATTTTCAGTAGACGGAGACATAATCTGATCATTGGATTTTTGCAGTTTCACGGTGTGCGTTCGTTCAAATCTTATCGTTTATTTCCAAATGTTCCATCGCACGAAACACGCCTATTTGAGATACACTCCTAACTTGTTTATAAACTCCACGTCGAGAAATCATTATATATCGACGTTTCTTACAGAGGAGGATATAACATACTAGTAGTTGGTGCTTGCATTCTGCAAGCATATCATCTCAAAATTAAAAAACATTCATTTTTCATAAATCATCATTACAAATATTTTTTTTAATTCTAGATATTTCACCTCCGGAGCGATTTTCGTTTTTCCCTTATGGAAAAATAATAGTTTAAAACAATCCCCAAATGTTGCAATTTTAAACATTTTACACTTTCTCCATTATGGGGTACTAATGCTACACATTTGAGCCAAATTTTAAAGTTGTAGCACTTCTAGAAGTAAAATAATATTTTTCTAATTGTTTAAAATTTAAACATTTTTAACGTCCGCCGTAAGTCTTAAATGGTATAATTGAAACGTTTATTTGTGCAAATTCAATAATCTGTAAATAATTTGAAAATTTCAGCTTCCTAGATCATCCCGTAGTGCCTAAACAGTTATCTATTTGTTTAAAATTTTAAGAATTTTTAACTGCCAAAAAAATTAAAATATCAAAATTTGAATAATCCCTATTTTGTCTTTTTAAGAATTCTACTTATTAAAAAATTTCAACTCCGTAGCACATGCGGAAATACATAAACCATGAAAATTTGTTTAAACAATTGCGAATTTTTAGCGGCCGCATTGCTGCACTTTTTCAAAATTTTCGTTTTTTCTAGTCGGTTTTGCACAAAATCCTACCTACGAAAAAAATTTCGAATCTTCAGCACATCTGGAAGTGCCTAAACATTAGTATCCTCCTCTATGTTTTATAAATGTTATCATTATATATCGACGACTCTTACAGAGGAGGATATAACATATATATATATATATATATATATATATATATATATATATATATATGTTTAAAATTGCAACATTTGGAGATTACTAGTATGTTATATCCTCCTCCTCTGTAAGAGTCGTCGATATATAATGACTACTAGAAGGTGCTTGCATACTGCAAGCATTTTATATCACCTTGAAAAAACATTCATTTTTCAGACAGACATTTCATCATTACAAATATTCTTTTAATTTTAAGGATTTCACCTCTGCAGCGAAATTTCTTTTTTCCCACATGTAAAAATAATAGTTTAAAACAATCCCCAAATGTTGCAATATTAAAAATTTTATACTTTCTCCATTATAGGGTACTAATGCTACACATTTTAACCAACTTTAAAAGTTGTAGCATTTCTAGAAGTAAAATAATATTTTTTTAATTGTTTAAATTTAAATAATTTTTAACGGCCGCCGAAATTCATATATGGTAAAATTAAAATGTTTAATTGTTAAAATTTACTACTCTTTAAATAATTTAAAAATTTCAGCTTTCTAGCTCTTCCCGTAGTACCTAAACAGTTATCAATTTGTTTAAACTTTAAGAATTTTTAACTGCCAAACAAATTAAAATATCAAAATTTGTATATTCCATATTTCTTTTTTTTACGAATTCTATTCATAAGAATAATTTCAACTACGTAGCACATTTGGAAATACATAAACCTTGAAAATTTTTTAAAACAATTGCGATTTTTTAGCGGCCGCATTGTTGCACTTTTTCAAGATGTTCGTTTTTTCTAGTCGGTTTTGCACAAAATCCTACTTACGAAAAAAATTTCGAATCTTCAGCACATCTGGAAGTGCCTAAACATTAGTATCCTCCTCTATGTTATATAAATGTTATATGTTATCATTATATATCGACGACTCTTACAGAGGAGGATATAACATATAGGAGGATACTAATGTTTAGGCACTTCCAGATGAGCTGGAGATTCGAAATTTTTTCTTAGGTAGGATTTTGTGCAAAACCGACTAGAAAAAACGAAAATCTTGAATAAGTGCAACAATGCGGCCGCTAAAAATTCGCAATTGTTTAAACAAATTTTCATGGTTTATGTATTTCCGCATGTGCTACGGAGTTGAAATTTTTTAATAAGTAGAATTCTTAAAAAAACGAAATAGGGATTATACAAATTTTGATATTTTAATTTGTTTGGCAGTTAAAAATTCTTAAAGTTTAAACAAATATATAACTGTTTTTGTACTACGGGATAACCTAGGAAGCTGAAATTTTCAAATTATTTACAGAGTAGTGAATTTGCGTAAATAAACATTTCAATTTTACCATATATTAAATGAGGCGGCCGTTAAAAATTATTTAAGTTACTTATAAAATAAATATTATTTTACTTCTAGAAATGCTACAACTTTAAAATTTGGCTAAAATATGTAGCATTAGTACCCCATAATGGGGAAAGTATAAAATTTTGAAAATTGCAACATTTGGGGATTTATTTTTAACTTTTATTCTTACATGTGGGAAAAACGAAAATCGCTTCGGAGTTGAAATCTTTAGAATTAAAAGAATATTTGCAATGATGAAATGTCTGTCTGAAAAATGAATGTTTTTTCAAGGTGAGATGAAATGCTTGCAGTATGCAAGCACCAACTACTAGTCATTATATATCGACGACTCTTACAGAGGAGGAGGATATAACATATAGGAGGATACTAATGTCCAGCCCAAACTACAAGAGCTAGAAAGCTGCAAGTTTTAGTTTTAGTAGATATGATGGAGAAACCTACAGATAAAATGAGACTTCTTACCTAAGTGACATGAGTTCGACTCCAGAAATTCCGAAAGTTTCGTTTTTTTCCATAAGAAAACATTGCGCCATTTTTGTAAATTAATTATGGGCACTTACCGGTAAACTAGAAAAATGAAATTATCAGTGTTGCTAGATGGCCGCAATATCTATTGGGAATTATTGTTACTTTTGCTTACAGTGTCTTGGGTTCGACTCCAGAGGCCCCGGAATATCTCCCATAAGTTAGCATGGGAAAACGCAATCCAGTGTGTAGACCAATCTAATAAGTTTAGGAAGCTGAAATTTTGCAAGATCATAGGACTTTTCTCATAACCAACTATAAAAATCGAAAATTTTCAAATTTTAAATTTTAGGAGTTGTTTTAACCCCATTTGAACATTAAAGTTTAATAATTTTTAGGTACTACTAGATGAGCTAGGAAGCTGCAATTTTCGAATTATTTACAGAACAGTGCATTTGCACAAATAAACATTTCATTCTCTCCATAGCATTAGTACCCCATAATGGAGAAAGTGTAAAATGTTTAAAATTGCAACATTTGGGGATTGTTTTAAACTATTATTTTTACATGTGGGAAAAACGAAAATCGCTGCGGAGGTGAAATCTTTAGAATTAATAGAATATTTGTAATAATGAAATATCTGTCTGAAAAATTAATGTTTTTTCAAGGTGAGATGAAATGCTTGCAGTATACAAGTACCTTCTACTAGTATGTTATATCCTCCTCCTCCTCCTCCTCTGTAAGGAACGTCTATATATAATGATAACATATAGGAGGATACTAATGTTTAGGCACTTCCAGATGTGCTGGAGATTCGAAATTTTTTTCGTAGGTAGGATTTTGTGCATAACCGACTAGAAAAAGCGAAAATCTTTAAAAAGTGCAACAATGCGGCCGCTAAAAATTCGATATTGCTTAAACAAATTTTCAAGGCTTATGTATTTCCGAATGTGCTACGGAGCTGACATTTTTTTAGAGGTAGGATATGTAAAAAAAAACGAAATAGGGATTATACAAATTTTGATATTTTAATTTGTTTGGCAGTTAAAAATTCTTAAAGTTTAAAAATTAGGCAAATGTTTAGATACTACGGGGCAAGTTAGAGAGCTGAAATATTCAAGTTAATTAGAGTTTTGTCTATTTAAACGAATGAACATTTCATAGTATCTATGAATTTCTCATTGCGGACGTTAAAAATTATTTAAATTTAAACAATTAGATAAATGTTGTCTCACTTCTAAATGTGCTACAAATTTAAAATTTGGCAAAAATGTGTAGCATTATTAACCCAATGTGGAGAAAGTGTAATATTCCTAAAATTTTAAAAATTAGCGATTGTTTTACTCCATTATTGTTCCATAAGGAAAAAACGAAAATCGGTCCCGGAGAGAAATCCTTTGAATTAAAGAAATATTTATTTATCATGATGAAATATCTCTCTGAAAAATGATTGTTTTTTCAAGGTGAGATCTCTTATGCTTGCAGTATGCAAGCACCTTCTACTAGTAAGGTATATGCCGAAATCTCAGATCGGCGTGAATTTGTAATATTTTATCTTAAAATAATTGTTATCCTAAAAAATACTAAAGATAAGTTTAAAAACGATAATAACGGTATTACTGTTTGGACAGGGGCAGTTGTTCCCCTAACCCAAGCATGCCAAACTGCAGACTGAACGCCGATTTTTCTTTTGACAAAATCGTTCGAGATTTAATATAAATACTTATTTTTGAGAAGAGATGACAAATTTTTTTATAACGATTTAGGTACAATAGAACGCGTGTTTAAATTATAGTTTAAATGACAAAACAAACATCCAATACTCTAGATAAAGTATTTTCCAACTCTTGTCCTCATTAAACAACTGTAATGCTGATGCGGCCCTTCCATAACAGTCATCGCTTCAATACGGCCCTGATGTCCCTTCGAGTGTCCCATATCTATATTCGCGGTTTCTATGTTCGCGGCGTTTTTCAGGAATATGGAGGGATTTCCTACTGTACGTGGTGATAACAATTAAAACATCTGATAGGGATTGGAGTTATTTTAATTATTCAATACTTTGCAGAAACCGATAAAAGGAACACCTCTTTCTGAGCATTAAAAAGCAAACAATGACGCAGTAGAATTTTCACAGCACTTTCAATTGCATACATGCAAGCTAGCATATATGTGGTTTACGGTTACACAGAAAAAAGCGCGTCTCGGTGTCTGCCTCACATGTACCTATCTTTTTTCAACTCGCCTCTCATTCATACGAAACCCCTTCCTTCCTTCTTTCCCTCCTTACTCCCTGTCTCCCAACCCCTTCCCTCTCCGTTCAACTTGTCCTGCCATCCCTTCCTCTCCCTCTCATACCCTCCTCTTCCCTCTCCTCGTTTCCTTCCTTCAACTTATCCTTCTTTCTCTTTCTCTCCCTCCCTCTCAACCCATCCTCTTCCCTTTCAACCCCTCCTCTTCCCTCTCAACCCCTCCTCTTCCATCTCCTCTCCCTTCCTTGAACTTGTCCTTCTCTCACTCCCTCTCAACTCCTCTTCCCTCTCTGCTCCCTCCGCCATCGCTCACTCACCCTCTCCTTCCTTCGCTCCCTTCCTCTCCTCAATGCATTCACTCTTGTTTTCCTTTCCCTTCCCTATAGGCTCTATTCCCCTTCAGGACCTCCTATGCTCTCCCCTTTGCCCGCCTCACTGTACTATGTCAATTGGTGCTTAAGTGGCTGGGATGAGGGCGTTTGGGGGAGGGGAGGTTTCCGCGAGAGTGGTGGAGGGGGCGAGGGAGGCGGCCGAGGAGGGAAATGAGCTGGTAGATGGTTCGGGTGGGGTGGGAGGGAGAGGGAGTTGGAGGGGAGGGGGTGGATGGGGATGGGAGGAAGGTGGTTCGGAGGGAAGAAGTGCGAAGGGCGAGGAGTAGGGGGAGGGAAGGAGGAATGAGAGGCGGGAAGTGGAGGGGAGGACGGAAAACAGAACGTTTGGCCAGTGGGCGCTAGAATGACTCGTATGATTGTTTATAATTTCGGAGAGCGTCGCCAATAAACCGCGTGATAGCTGTGCACTTTACGCCTCTCTCGGCTTGCCGCTCCAGATAATCCAGATGCTACGAGAGAAAGGGACTCGAAATTTGCTGCCATAACGCCGTTACATAACGAGAGGTTTTATGGAATATTTCTACGCTTTAGCTCAATAGATACAGCCTCCCCATTATTAAATTGGAAATATATGAGTAAATAATCTGGATTGAGGTAAAATTCTTCGTATTCGACTTCCGGTTACCCGATAATTCCAGTAATCCAACTTCTTCAGCGTCGCCAAAACGTGTTTCGCATGGCGGCCATTAAAGGTAGTTGTCACTGCCCACTCCATGGTTTTCATGTTCTCCTGAGTGAGTGAGAGGCTCCCTTTGCGCAATTTTATTCTTAAAATCCCACTTTTAAGGATGAAGATATCTAGCAGCAGCTATGAAAAATGAGCTTGACAGAAGTCATTATTGTGCATAGGGCATAACGGCAGAGTAATTGTCGCGTGCTTCGTAAGTATTTGATTTGCTCCAATACACGGTGGGGATGCTAACAAACAAAGTGATGAACGAAACAAATTGTGCTCGAAGGAAAACAAGACAAAAGAAATTGCTGCAGTTTCCGAATTATAGGGCGTGCCAAATAAAAAGACACACGGGCATTTTTATACAAAATATTCGTAAAATAGTTCCATCTTCCAGCGCATTATTTTATTTTCAGCTTTCATAGTGCCCTCTATTTACTTATTGTTAGACGTTATGCTGTATTCAAATTTTGTCCAAATATGTATAATTATCAAAGGGAACGATGAAAAATAATTTAATTAGAATTGAGACAGGAGTCTCGAACTTGGAAGGAAAACGATAGAAAGAATTGATCGTTTTTCGAGTTCCTTTCCCATTAAAACCCCAAAAACCAATTGAGGAGCAACGAACACGTATTTTTCAACCAGAAACTATGACTAAGGTAATTATAATTATATAAGCCATAAATCAAAACAGGTATCTTTCTTTGAAAAATTTCAATGTTTGTTTTTTTAGAGAAGCACTCTGTAACACGCCTCCCTAAAATATTTGTATAATTTATGAAAAATGGAATATAATAGAATATATTATGATTAAATACGATAAATGAAAATAAATTAGCTACCGTGAAAATTTTCTTTTTGAAATTTAATGTTTTTTAAATGGAAAAAATATAGCAAAATAAAATTAATTAAAAATGATCTTTATCAAAAGAATCTGTTCGTCACGCTTTTCTGGCTCATCCAGTTCGAACGGAGTTCTGAAACACGTTTCTCAAAAAAAAGACCATTAGTTCGCGACCATAAAATTTATACCTAAATCCCGGAAAAGTGGCATGGATTCGAATTCCTGAGCAATTGTTAACTGATCTCTGTTTCGCCGTTATTGCTAAGCGGATGAAAAGTAAACTTCGTCTAGCACGCATTCCAATGAATAGTTCGATCAGGTCTTTCGAAAGCGTTCTTCGAAACTATGCCTCTCCAATAGCCACACGAACCAGAAGAGCATTTCAGTTATAAAGTAACCGGCCTCAGTGGTAGAAGTCCTTATTGATCGAAATTTTTTTCTGAAATGTGCTTGTAGCCAATTTGAAAGAACTTTTGTAGACTTTATCACAGGTTAATCTTCACCGATGACGGCTGCTCTGTAGCCGAAATGCTTATCTGGTTCTTCCTAAATCTTTTATGGATATTGAAGTGACATGTTTTTTGTCAATCTTGATATTAGCACTTTGTGAGACAATAATTCGTTAAGCTATACAATTTAAAGCAGAAAAAACTTATTTTTGCCGAGTTTTAGTTTATTTTGTTCATTCAATAGTAATAGATCACCGTTTTCAAATAATTTTTAGATAGCTAAAAACATCTTAAACTATCATTTATCTAACCGCCCGTCTGCTCGTCGTTTCTCATTGAATTATTATAGATATTTTCTGAAATATTTTTCATTGGCGAGTATCATAGAAAATCATCACTTATCTTCCATTAGAATATTTTGGCTAACCATATTCGTCGTTAATATAAACTTCAGAAACTTTAAATTCATACGACGACATTTCATGTACGAGATAAAAGACGAACATGCTTCAAATAGGAAAATTACATTTGTTCAGCCTTGAACATTTATTTTGTAGCCTAGTTTGTTTAATAATTGTTAATATTAATGTAGAAGATCATCAGATCAATCTTTATGATGGTGAAGCTTATGCGTTATCATCTCGCAGCAATTGGGACGAATTGCAGAAAATTCCAAGGGACAGCTATAGATCGATAATTTAGAACTCTAAATAATTTATCACGAGACTAAAACGGTCATATAAAATTTGAAATGTATAATAAAAATCCAGAAAATAAGAATAAACTGGCGAGGCTCCATCATAAGGCGACCTTCCGAAATTGTCCCTTTAACCGCCATTCTCTCTCTCACTGCCAATCGAGCACCTGTTGCGCCTCGGTATCTTTCAGCGAACCTCTGAACGTCTGCGGAGGCCTCGCGGAAGCGAGGGAGTGGCTCTTCCAAAGGATCAATGGACATCAGCCGGCGACAGACGCAGAGGCCGCGATTGCATTCAATTGACGCCGACGGCTGAACAGACGGAGAACGAGAGAGAGAGAGAGAAAGGAAATCCAGACGAGATAAAAAGAGTTTTGATTCTGCGGATGTCTAGCAGCACCCACTTGTCAAAGGGAATGAGAGGTGCGGAGAATAAAAACATCAGTAGAAAGAGAACTCTGTGTGTGTGTGAGTGGGTGTGTGTATGAGAGAGATAGAGGGGGGGGGGGGGGTGGCGAGTGTGGTCTGTTAACGCGCAAGGGGTGCATCGGAGGAGAGATGACTATCCGAAGGGGAGGGCGGTTAGAGGGGTTAGAGGAGAGCGCCCCCTTCTCTCTCCCGCGCTCCCTCTCCGCCGACCACTCAGTTGCCGGGAGACTCCCGACGCGCACGCATAGATTCGTTGCTCTGTCCGAACGGGCGGCGTCGTGACCGGAAAGGGACGAACAGAGAGAAGCGGTCGGAAAAAAGTGTATTAGGCGTCACGGACTGACTGACTCTCCCGTTCTGGATAGGTGTTTTGTTGTTTTTTTCCCGCCCTGCGGAGGGGTCGTTGCGCGGTTGAGGGCGTGTGATGGGGCCTTTGGAGGCAGAGAGGCGGTGACGGGGACGGCGGTTCGGCGCCCGCGGTTACTCCTCTTGGTGGATGTCCAGTCGCCATGGCGGCGCGCGGCATCTGGATACCTGTGATTCTGTTTGCCACTTTGTTTTGGCTGGCCGAGGCGGCGACGCAGCAGGCGGCGGGCGCCGCGACGCAGGCCGTAGTCCTCGAAGCGTGCGAGAGGAAGTGCGCCGGGCAGGTAAAGTGATTTGAACGGGCGGAAGAGGAGAATGGAATGTTGAAAAGATTCAGGTTTCGATCGTCTCTCACGGAGAAGAGTTTTTAATCGCAGTTCACCCGTTAAATTTCATTTCTCCAAAAACTACACTTGTATTTTTTCTGTTCGATTAATTCGCCCATAGGAATTGGACCTTTTGTAGCTGTCGAACTGGTAGTGATTTTTTTAGACACTATTTCTTTTCCTTTGCTTGGTCATACCTACGTTCTGAAAAGCATATTTGTTTTGATTAGCAATTAAAGGCTGGACTTTTTTTGTTAGTTAAATTTGGATACGCTATTTCGACTAATAAGCCATCCGATCGACAGTTCCACTTATTGTTCAAATGCGAAAATTCATTACGCTATGATGTGGTTCGTGGTGTACGTAATTGTTTTCATTTCCAATTATTACACGAAAAAGAAGAAATGTCCCAAACTTTGTTTATCTTATTATCTGTAATAATAAAACCAAACCTCTCGCTCCTCTTGTGACAATACCTCGATATGGTCCGTTTAACTTTAATAAAAACAATATCTAATTTCTAAAAAAAAAAACAAATGGCATTCTCGTATTTAAAAAATAATAAAAATGGCAGACTTGGACCAATAATTTATATTAGAAAAAGGAGTAGGATGGAAAATGAGGCCACATTGTGGTTTTAAACGAGGATTTGTGAAATAGGCAATCAAAAGCTAAACGAAAATACTATTGCCAGCCGAGAGCAACATATTCTCGTCCTTTCGAAGGATATCTGCGTAGAATTTAATGAGGCGTGAAGAAAAAAACTTGAAAAGCTCTTCGCATAGAGATAGGACTGTGATGGACGGCCCATAATTTCAATAGATATCGGACCAAATTGATTGCATCCAACTGATTTCCAAGGACCATTATGTACGCCTATTCGAATATACCGATCATCGAAATAGAATCAAAGGAAACATTTCGTCCGCGATTTCGCAGCCTTTTCGAGGAACACGGTACATTCGACCGAAAACGAAAAGGAGAGGTGGATGCGGGCAAAATAATATCAGAGCGTCGATCGGATCTGCCGTAGAAATATTCGCGCCCGAATAATCCGATATAACATCTGTCCTCTAGACAACGCGGGATCAAAAAAAGTGAACGCCCTCTGCACGCGCACGCCGCAAATCGCATTCGCCGAAAGTGCGATCTACCGAAGAGTCCATTCCGAACGAAACGGAAGTGTCGTCCCAATCCCTTGCTGCATTGGAATTAAATAAACATTAAACGAACGAGAATATTACGAGCTATCATGACGTGTTTTTCAATCGCTCGTTTTATTGATCAAAATTCAAATTGATTTTGATTATATAATAACAGTGGCAATCGGAGGTGCTGAAACATTACGAGGGAGTGATCTCAGGGAGCAAAAACTTAACGTAACTAATAGTAGTGGCAGTAAGTATAGAAAATGAACCGTGTTAGAAAACATCAGAAGCTCAGCTACAATTGATGTAATTATGAGAGAATATGTCGCGGCTGGTTACTCTATAAATTCAGACGGGGAAAGCGTTGCAAATTAGCCAGAATAAGGAGATAAATGATGGCTCTTGAATCAGGACAACGTGCCAAGTTTCATGTTTTTCATAAAACAATGTAGACGTTGACGCGAAAATGTTGAACCCCCCATGTTATTTTCCGGATCTAATTCCGTGAAACTTTTTCACATTTCCTGTATTAAAGGACAACTCCATGGGCATAATTCAACCCCCGTTAGTGAACTAAACATGAAAGCGGTGAGTATGGTCGACCGGATTTCAAACGGGTGACTGAACATTGATTAAATGCTGTGGCTAGATCTGCTTTGAAGGAAATTATCAGTAGTTTGAGTGTACTGCTCATTGTTTGGTCGCCACATTGTCAGAATATAAAATTCGGAACGGCCCTATTTTACGACTTTTTTTAAACACTCTATAAATAAAATTTGCCATCAATTCCGTTTCTACGAATTTATCCTTGTTATCATTCTCCAGAAATGCATTAAAGAGAGTGCTGTTCGCGCATAACTCTGAAATTAAGTGGTACAGAGCTAAATAAGTGCGACTAAGGTCGACGAGGACAAATTTTACAAGAATTGCCGAATAAATGCGAATTCATTCTGCTTTGGTTTTATTAACATAAAGGATAATGGATACACATTTCACTATCACGCATGATCAGTACTTTTATCTCTACAAAATGCCTCCAGAGAGCAAAATTCCATTATTAACCATTCCTCTTGTAGTGAAAATCAGTTTCAAAGAGGTTTCCGTTTTCGCAGAGGGGGTTTTTGTGGGCGATCTTACGCTATCAACTCAATAAATTGAACGCGGTACTAACTTGACTCGAATTATTTGTAACGCGGTCATAAGCGTTGTAATTACGCGCCGTAATCTGAGCAGACGTTTCCGATACGCTTTCCGTAAGATTGCTTTTATTTTCATTTTCTGACGTCTGCGACGATACGGCCGCTATTTGGAACTCCAGAGTCCACAGATTGAACTTGGTCCTAAAAAGATGAAACATAAATTGCGCCGGAAAGTCAAACATCGAAACTCATTCGAAGGGATACGATTCAAGTTTTTTTGCAGAAAAATCATGGAATAACGCACACATGCATTTAAGCAAATACGATGAACGTCGCAATCGGTGATTTAAATGAAAATCCAAGGTATAGAATAAAACGGTTTATTTATCGTATATTTTTCGTATCGAACAAAACAAATGTGCGAGAATATTTAAATGTATCGAATTCTTTTAAATGTGAATATTTTTTGGTAGAAAAGACAAAAAATGGCGCTTATTATATTTTGCTATTTGTAGTAATTTCGAAGATGCATTCTATTGCAACTTTCCCAAAAAGAGTCCCGAATGCATCGCCGAAAATTTTCGATTTTTTTAATTCTATTTTTATTTTTCAAAATTTGATAACGCTAGTCTCAATTTTCGATCTTCTATAGTAAAAATTTTGATTCTTAAAGTTGGAATTTGATTCTTTTATTACTTCTTCCGACATTGGCAGCGTAAATGAAGTTGTTTTCCGTTTATCAAAGAGAAATCATTAGCATAAGTGTTAACTTTACTTCATAGAACCCAATAATTCGATATAACACTCATATAGATCCTTTATTCCCGCGATAAAATGTCAATGTTAATTAATTCGAAGTTGATTGGTTCGTCTTTAAAAATAAAGCGAACTGAAGCACTCTTTCCAAACCGCGAGAAATTATGCCACCTTAAAAATTGTCTATTTTAAAAATAACCTTTAGGAGGGAAAATGTGGCCCTGCCTATTGCTAACACAAATAGTGTAAAATAAAAACTGACCTTCTCGGTCGCTCCTTTTCCGAGTTAAATCGTAAATTTTTTCCAACCACCCAGCTGTGTTGGGTTGCGCCACCGAGTCAGGAAAAGACAACAACGCGAGCTTTCGGATGGGAGACCCGCTGACACGATCGTGGGAGAGTTCAGCGAGAGGGCTACAAACGGACGCGAAGGACCACTGCGAGGTCACCTTCTAAAACGCGCGCACACGAAGCCTCTTTTGTTTTCGCCTAATAGGTGGATCCGCAAAGCGCATTTCGTACAAGAAGTTCTAAACCGCTCTCTTTGCATTCCTTCGCTCTTTTCCCTCCAAAATACTAACAGTTTCTCAGTGGTTGTTCCCGTTTCCGTTACTCGGCCCTCGGCACTTATAATAACGCGTGATTATTATTATCTGTCGGTGGTTGAAAAAGATTAATAATTTTTTTGTCGGGATCATTAATCGTAATCTTCGAAGAGCAGTGAAGGCATTTCACAAATATTTCTATCTTAAGTTCTCAGAATGTTGAAATCCGTCGATTATAAGGATAAAAAGAATAAAGCTGCTGCCTTATGAAGGAGACGACCAAGATCTAGCAGATTTGTTAATTTAATTCATGCGTGGTCCATAATGCCATATAGCCGCGAAGGATAAGCAACACGAGTTTCATGAGAATATGAATTTTATCTCCAGAGATAATTCTAAAAAATGTTAAACAAATAGCGAATTTTATCTCCAGAGATAATTCTAAAAAATGTTAAACAAATAGCATTATTTTTGTTTTTATATGTATATATATACCATCAAAATACTCGTTGCAGTGCATTTTACTTGTGGACTGACTGAAAAGCATACAGAGAAATGGGCGGATATTAGGAGATTTTTCTTTTAGAGCAGTGTTTCTCAAACTAGGGGCCTCGGCCCACCTAGTAGCCGCAATATTATTTTGGATGTAAGATGAAATACAAAAAAATTCACGAATAATAAGAATTCATCTGATAATTTTAGGAAATACGATGTGATAAAAATTATTAATATTTATATAAAATGAATAAATTTGTATTAGTTTCTTATTTTTACTCTTTTCAATTCAAAGGTGATCGCATGATATTCAAGGGAGCCGCGACAATTGCAAGTTTAAGACGAGCGGTTGGACTAACCTTCATTCAATAGTCGCGTGAAAACAATTGCTTGGACCTAGATAATGCCGATGGGATGCAAATTTTGAGTGTATTTATTTCTGCCATATATATATATATATATATATATATATATATATTATAAGTTTGGAAATGATATTCGTTTGCTGATGCTTTGTTATAATACGTTGGCTAACCTAACCTGGATTCATAATTGAGAGAAATTAAGTATGGTTAAATGGCGGTAAGATAGAGAGTCATGTGATTAAGATTTTCGAAGAGTTGTCTGATATTCGATAATAATTAATCAAGAAAATGAAGAATAGCTTTAAAATCCTCCTTGGAGAAATATATTCTTCACTTGTTTTTACTACAAAGAGACGCATTGCTAAGCCGAATAGCTATCGCCTGTATACATTTTCTGGCAAATCTGCCAAGTTGAAAATCATTTGTGAAAATATAGGTCTTAAATATATTATATTCACCTTCAGAGGCAATGCTACGCTGACCCTGTTAGGTGGCCGCGATACAACAAATAAAGATTTTTTCATTGAGAATGTCTTAGGGAACCAATGGATCAATTATGCTTCGTTGATAACCGCAAGACATTCTTTTATTCATTCCTAGAAGATCGATGTCTCGAAACAAGTTTGCCACGCAACGCCATAATATATATATATATATATATATATATATATACCCAAATGTGAGCGTTGATATTGAGGATAACTGATTCCATTGATTGTATTTGAGCAGCGTTTCCCAACCGGTGGTTCGCGCACCCCAAAGGATTCGCGAAATAAATCGGAGGGGTTCGCAAGAAAAAAATGGTAATGGCGTCTTTTTTACTGTCTTGGTTCTGCAATTTTCACCAATATTTTAATTTCTTTCACATTATTTCCATGGTTTTGTTTTCAATTTTTTCTTATTCTTCAAATTTATTTTTGAATTTTACAGGGTACTAACTACCAACTGATGAAAATATCAGAGATTCTGATTTTATTGTAAACGTGTTACATACTAGGTGCTATATAAACTTTTTATTTTTTATGAATTAAACGCGCTCAAAAAGATGAAGATAAGGGGGTTCGCGACGAGAAATTGGTTAGCTCAAGGGGTTCGCGAAGTGAAAAATTTTGGAAACCCCAGTGTTAGAGAAACCAAATGGAAAATATTGCTGAATAAAGTTTTGATAATAATACAACATCATACAACCGAACGAACAAAACTGCGTTTACGCTATTTTTTGGCCGATAGATAGACTGGATAACGCGCACTTTAATGTTTTCAAAGCCGTTTCAATTATATGTGTAACGCGCGCTCCATACTTACTTAACAATTATTGAACAAAGTTAAATTATTTAAAACCGGCTGACATAAATTCGACAGATATAACCGAATTGATTATTTTATAGCGAGGATATATAAATAAAGCGCGATCTATACTTTATGTTACGCTCATAGCGTAATACAAATTGTAACGCGTGCGTTATCGGCCAGAAAATAAGGCAGTTAGAAACTGGCTCTGTTAGTTCGCTTTAGACCAGAAAACCTATAGTGACAGATACGGCATTAGGTGAGCTGAAACAGCGCTCATAGGTGAAGCGTTTTAGGTTAACAAAAATAAGCAAAACATATAAACTAATATTTACAGACAGCGTCTGCGGACCAGGAGAGCGGGAAGGCATGTGAATATTTTCAGGTCAAAGACAAAGGAACGTTTCGGGAGCTAAAATGGGATGAAAAACATGACGGTCGAAAAGAGTGGGTAACGAGTGAATGATTCAGAGAGCGCGGGTGTATTTGGTTCTGTTGGTGTAACCACTTGTGAAGAGGGGAAGGAGTCGGCTTGGTTGCAACCAGGAAAGCGTCCTTTGGTGAGTGACGGAGAGCAAGGCGACATGAAGCCAGCGACCGTCAGAGGGCGACGTTAGCGCCTTACAGGAGATGTCGAGAGAGAGAAAACTGACGTGAGGGAGAGAGAGAGGGGGAGGAGAGAGAGGGGGGGGGGGAGAGAGGGGGAGGAGAGAGAGGAGGGGAGAGAGGGGGGGAGAGAGGGGGAGGGGAGAGGAGAGAGGAGGAGAGAACTGGGGAGATATACGATGAGGAGATAGTAAAGGAGAAATTCGGTGCGAACCGAAGCCCTTGCATTTTGCGCTAATGTGTCAAGTCAATTAACAATGTGAGAACTAATTATAGATTTGTCTTGTATTGGGATTACTTAGCGATACAGCTTGAAATGGAATAGCAGCCGTTATATTCAGTCGACGCAATAGATCTGTTAGGTATAGCATACTCTTCGCGGGACAAACTTATCTCGATTTCAAATAAGCAGAAATTTAACCATTTAAATAAATAGCTTACATAATTTTACTTACTTACTCGAGAAAAAAAAACTTTATTTTATGTATTGAATTTTCAAACAAGCTGTCTTCAATTTCAATTATTTAACAATTTTTAGCCTATTTTCCAGAATGGAAATAAGCTTATAGTTTTGTCGTTGTATATGTCTGTCCGTCTGTCTGTCTGCCTACCTGACCGTCCCCCTCTATTAACGTTTGCACCAATAGACCGATTTCCACGACACTTGGTGGAAATCTCTTGTTACTGGGGCCGAGCTCTCGAGGATATTTTTTGTTGCAAATGTTGAAAGTCCCGGGTTCGATTCCAAGAATTATCCTTCCCATTTGCTTTACATGGGAAATCTAAAAACCATCGTGCAGGGTAATTTTCTCTTGCACATTAAAATATCTTAGAATCGTAATATCTGTGGAGGATTTGTTCTATTCTCAAAGGAAAAAATATATATTCTAATTTTATCGTAGAATGTTGCTGATCGATCGAATTTCTTCGAATTTCGCGTAAATACTGACATTTTTGCAGTTTTTATTACTCATTAAGAGTGTTTTCATAGCAACGACTATTGTTGGACTCGGATTCGGTATAGTCTAGTAGTGTAATATAGAGATACACGCGTTATTTTTTCCACGCAAATACGCGTGATCGATTTAGTATTCCGTTATAATGTACTTGTAATATTTTATAACGGTAAATTATGAAATTCGGGAAAACAAAGAGCAACTCATCCGCGGTGATTTTAAACCTATCAAATGAATAATTATGTGGAAAGTAGGCATCATAAGTTCCGTTCGGATCATCTTATTATTTTTTAATAACTGTCTTTAAATTGGAAATTCATGATTTACTATTTTAAGAAAGAAAATGTAGGTGCAGTTTATTTCGCCGACTCTCACATAAGTGTCATTTTTTATTTTTCATATGCCTCGTCCTAGTGATATATATATATATATATATATATATATATATATATATATATATATATATATATATATATATATATATAAGCAGTTATTTTCTAGAATATCAAGAGAACTCTACTATTTTTTTAATTAAGAATATTCGTAAATGAAAACAAATCGACGTCAAGTTATTACTGATGTTTTAATGCGTGTAAGAAGAAACACCCAATGAATTAAATTTATGGCGTTCTTTTGATAGCGATTTTAAGCGCTGTAGAAGAGCACCGTGTCTTTCCAAGGGCATTGTGGTGCTCGCTAGCGCCAGGTCGGGAACCACTGGAAAATAAGAGTGACCGAGTTTCTTTCGAAGGTGGAGTTTTATTTCGCGATTTCAATGATCTTTCGAAAAGGATAATGATTTAATCCTTATCAATAAAGTGAAGTTAAATATAGAAAATTATCTCTTGTAAATGGTAATAATAATCTACGATTTGCCGCGCCAAGGTTGTTCCTAGGTTCTTAAATTCATCGTCCCTCCAAAAACATTCCAATTGACGGAAGAGTCCTTCCAATCTGATTTCCTTTCATCTTCCTCGTTCTTTCATCAGCACTCGGCTTTCCTACCTTTCAGAACTTTTTCAACATTTCCATCCTTTTACCGACATGCCATCACTGTTATTTTAAGGAATGGTCGGATATTAAGAAAGGTATCGGCGGGCGTAAAACTGGGAAATCTGAAACTCAGTTTTTAGGCTAAGGTCCGCGACATGAGGAGTAAAGGATGGAGCGAGCGAGACAGATGGAGAGGCGAAGGAAAGCGAAGTGGAAGGGGTTCTTGCGTTTAGAGAGGAAAGGGAGGCAGGGGGTGGGACATGGAGGGGGAGAATAGGGGAAAGGGGAGAATAGAGAGATAGAAGGAAAATAGGGGAGGGGAAGAATAGGGGGAGGGGAAGAATAGAGAGAGGGGGAGAAGAGAGGGAGGGAGAAAATAGGAGGGGGAGAATAGAGAGAGACAGGGAAAATAGGGGAGGGGAAGAATAGTGGGAGGGGGAGAATAGAGAGAGAGAGGTAAAATAGAGGGATAAGGAAGCTAGAAGAATAGGGTGTGGAATATCGGCGGTTGTTGTGTTGAAATTGTGATGAACAAAGTACGAAAGAGCGGCACGGAGCTGCGAGAGGTGGCGAAGAGAGGGATGACTGTGGAACAACGGTAAAGGTAGATAGCGAAGGAGGGAGTCGGTTGAGGAATAGGCAAGGGGAGAAAGGGAGGAAAAAAGAGGGAGAGCAGCAGAAGTGGAAGAGAAAGGAGGGAAAAAACAGAGAAGCAGACTCTGTCGCCCTCCGTCGCTTGTTTTGCCTGCCCATTTGAAGATTGACGAGATACATAAATGTAGGAGATGTCGAGAGAGAGAGAGAGAGAGGGAGAGAAGGGTGGGGGGGGAGGAGAGAAGGAAGAGGATGCGAGGATCGCGTGGGAGAGAGAGAGAGAGAGAGATGCGACTTGTGCCGCACGCTGCGAGTGGAGCAGGGAATGGCGCCTTCGATATCAGAACTTTTATCGTCTTCTCCGAGTCGTCCGTGAGTGCCACGAGAGGTCAGCATGGAGGAGGGGGAGGGGGAGGAGGGAGGACCGGGCGAGAATGCGTTTTTAAACGCGCGTGGGTGAGTGGAGGATGGAATATGGACGAGAGAGAGAAGATTGGGAGAGCGATGAACGCGTATATGGAAAGGGGAGAGACGTGAAGTGTGGGAGTTTTAAAATAAGGGGTTTTGTTCGTGAATTGGGAGAGGTTCGGGGCGGGCGGGGCCAAGGGTGAAATTTAATAGAAGTGGCTCGGCGTATGCTGTTTGGAGAACGATACGTCGAACGAGCGCGCGCCAAGGGGGTTCTTTAATTGACCGAAAGTTTAATAAGAAAATTAAACGTACACACGCACGCACTCATAAACAGAAAAAATGACGAAATTGACTCGAATTGAGAACTCTCGAAATAAAAATATAAATTTTGATGAAATTAATTTGAGAGCGGTTGAGGGGAAGAGATGATTCACGCACGCCATTTACCCCTCTAGTGCTGAACTTTCGAAATATAAGGCCGTCAATTTATAGGAACCAAGGTTGGATTAAAGCATGTTAAGTGGGCAAGGATAAATGATTGTTTTTTATACAACGATGAGAGCTCACATTTTCGTCGTCTCATTCCATCTAAAACACAATTTCAACCTTGAAGATGGCGATATACTCGTTCCCTGAACCTAATAAATGGAGAAGCAAAATTTAATTTTAACTGTTCAATCGTTAAGGTGATTTCTATTTGGTTTAAGACACAAGATTTGTGTTTCCCTGCATTTTTTCAATAGTCACCTTATATATATATATATATATATATATATATATATATATATATATATATATATATATATATATATAATGTGTGTGTGTGTATAACTTTGCAGCGCGTGGAGATATTGTGACAACAAATGCGGTGGCAGCGCGAGTGCCGTTCGTACCTGTGTGTAATCATTCATGTCGTCCTACACATGTCACAGGAATCACTCGAGTTCAATATTTTGGATTTTATCCTTCGCGTGGTTATCTTATTCCCTTTTCTTTTTCTCGCTCGAAATTTTGGAGGAAAATTCAATGAGCGACATCTTTCTGTTTCAAGCGTTCGCAACGTCGCCCGTGGGTCGTGACGTCGTGACACGAGTGAAGTCCATGGCAGTGGTTTTCAACCCGGGATCTGCAAAGGTTTCTCAGGAGTCCCGCAAATGCTTGCTGAAAATTTCGATATTTGTATTATTTGGAAACTATTTTTTTAAATTACCAATAATAATAATAATAAACCTCATTGAAATGCATTCAGGTATGATATTGTTTTATTGAATTTGTACATATGTATGTGTGTGTATATATATATATATATATATATATATATATATATATATATATATATATGTGTGTGTGTGTGTGTGTGTGTGTGTGTGTTATTGTTTTTAATGCTATTGGAGTTTCGCGATAAAATTGGGTTTAAAAAAGGGTTCCGCAGCCGAAAAAGTTGAAAAGCACTGCACCATGGTGAGGCATGTAAAATGAAGCTACAGCAAGTACGAAACCAGGGCAGGTAGACAATTTGCTTTGACCGGCAAATATCTACGCGTTTCTTTCAAAAAATCTTGGACATCACAGAAGATGCTCAAAATGTCCACCTTCAGCAGTAACACACGCCTCAGCACGTCTTCGCATTGACTCACGGACTCGCTCAAGAATTCCGGGAGTGTTTCGAATGTTCTGAAAACCATCAACGATACGATTCCGGAGGACTTCTGCAGTAGGAATTGGCGCTGCGTAGACAAGCGTTTTCAGGTGACCCCACAAGAGGTAATCCAGTGGATTTAGATCCGGGGAACGTGCGGGCCAAGCATTTGGCCCACCTCTACCTATCCAGCGGTCAGGATATATATCGTTGAGAAATTTTCGAGCGATCAAACTGAAATGCGCAGAAGCCCCATTGTGCATAAACCATATTTGTTATCATGTTTCCAATGGTATACGTCTTCAAGCAAGATGTGCAGCTCCTCTTTAAAAAAAATGTAAGTTTGAGAGTTAAGCGTAGGTGGCAAGTAATAAGGTCCGATTAAGTTATCTCCAATTATGACGCCCCAAGCGCCGCTGAATTGTTCGACAAAAAAGAGAGTTGTAGCTCGGAAAGGCAGCGTTTTCGGACATATGTTCATATAAACATTTTTCATCCCTGTAGTCAGTGGAACAAGTCCCCGAAGGTTGACGACATATTTTTGTATCGCCCTGTGTATTTAACCCTAGAATGGCAACGTGATTCACTCTGACTCACACGTTTCTGAAAGATGTGTCTAACGCTGTTCGTGTTCAAACACGCTCCTCCCTCTCGTAGCAGTGCTTCCTCTAGTTAGTTGTCTCTGTTCTGCCAAAGGAGCAACACGTTATTTTTTCCCTGTCACTGTTACCGGCTACAATTTATGCAAGAGTTGCACAAGGGGCTGACGTGCCAATGGAAAAAGTAGACAGACAAACTTAAGTAATGATCTGAAATCGATGATTTGCAAAGCCTTAGGAGAGGAAAAAATGGTTTCTGAATCTCATCAAGTGACAGAGCGTCAAATATGAAGAGAGTACTGTCATTTTTCCCATTATGTCAAGAGAAGGAAAACCTCAACTCCCTGCATACTTTTCAAGAAGCCTATCTGTGGCGAGCACCAAATAAAATTGTGCACTAATTGTTAATTTACAAATTTCTAACATTTACTACATTTTGACGTTAATAAAAGACTTTTTAAAACAGTTTGAATGATATCTCCTTATTTCAAAATTGTAAGTCAAGCTGACGCAGCGTTATCAATAAAGGCCTAAAAAATAGCGTTATCATTCTAGGGTTAATGATATTTCCTTATTCTAAGTTTAAGTGAGCCAAACTGACGCAGCGTTACCAATAGGTGCCTAAAAATAGCGTTGCCATTCTAGGGTTAATTGGATCTCCGGAAATTAATACGGAAAATCTGCGAAACGCGCGTAATTTATGCTACGCGAATAGCCAGGATTACTCCAATTACTTAAGTTACAATAAACCAAGTCTCGTCCCTCCACCTGTTGCATCTTCATGAGGAAGCATCTTAATGCCACAATCGATCATCGGCATCTTTAGATGTTCTATTAGATAGTGACGCAAAATTTCCTCAAATGCCGTCAATGATTTTCGAAGGGCGTGTTTAATTAGAACGAGAAAGATGTTGCATGAACACTCATAGTAACTTTTTAATATATTCGAGGGCGTGGCATCCCAGCAAGTAAACACACTAACAAACATTCTCCCAAAACGTAAGGAAACTTGTTACTGATGATAAAGTTTACATCAATTGAAATCCAAGTATCGCACGCTCTATAAAAGTGCACGGAGATAGTGTAATAGCAGAGAAACGGTGCTGTATTTGACTTGAAGGCGTCGAGCCAAGTTCTGTCTTCTCGTCAGCGAGGAAGAGGGAAGAGAGAGAGACTGTGGAAGAGGGGGGAAAATAGGGAGTGGAATGGGAGGGTGGACATTCCTCCGATGGGAGGAACCAATAAACAAAAGAGGTACACTCGAAACGTCTTCATGACACCCACGATGACGTGTGACCGAAAGAGAACGGTTTCTCAGTGCTTCGCCGTGAATGGCGCTCTCCTTCTCGCACCGTCTCCCAATCGCTCCCCTTCCTCTTTAATCTCTGGGAAACCTCGGGCCGCTAAGGCGCAAGGGGAGAGAAAAACCTTTCCTCATCTTCTTCTTGTTGATATGCGCAGCACCAGATGCATCGCTACCGAATCAAATGCGACCATTGCTAGCAGTTTCTCACGCACTTTCGAAAGGCCCTGCGGTTCCTTTGATGATAACTTTTTGACGCGTCTTCCTGAATATGTTGCTGCCGACCTTATCTTTATTGAGCGGTTTGGATGCCATTTGAAGTGCATTAAAGTCTGGGATCGTCTCGATACGTATCTTAACTCTGCGAGGAAAGGGCTAAATAGCATGCGATATCTTCGTCTCAAGAGTAAATAGGTTCTCTCGATGCCCTGAGAGCATCCTTGCTTTCGCATCGATGATACAACAGTTTACAAGTCAGTTGGTATTAGCGCGATAAAGTAATTTGACCCATTTCTGCCCGAATTATTATTTTTTGATAAAAATAAACGTTTTAGTATACATTTATTTATAATGACCCAATAAACATATTTTACCCATTAAGCAAGAATTGCAATATTCCATTTTCGATATAGAGGATGTGACATATATGTTACACACACAAATAATCACATCAATCAAGCATTTATTACGTTAAAAGGTGGGAATAATTTTGAAACGAGAAAAAAGTCTGCTATGACCGGGAATCGAACCCGGGTCTTCCACTTGCCGGGCGGATATTCTACCACTGAACTATCGTAGCAGTTCATTTTTCTCGTTTCTGAACGCGGATGTTTTCTTGGTTGGGACGTTAAAAGGTGCTCAAAATTATTTACTAGGATTGAAATATTATTTCTTTTGCCATTAAGCTATAATTTTTATCAAACTTTAAACAAATAATTTTGAGAAAAAAACGTTTTTACTTGTTCCATTGCTTCTGTAGAACTGCTGCACGAGTTAGTTGAAACACTAACCAGTACAGTGCATTTAACTGTAGCAATGCCAACACAGCTGCAGCATTAAATAAAATAGACGTATTTGAAAAATCAAGTCTGAACTAATTTATTGTGACACCTTTCTTCTAGTATCGAGAAATATAAACCGTAACATATAGGTCACGCTAGGCAGAAAGGGTTAACCTCAAAATTCCTCATATACGATTGTGTGTTGATCTTTATTTTTATGCATGGCCGCATATGCTGGGGTGCAACATACAATGGAAAGCAGGAGGTAAATTCTGCTTCGATCGGGAATTGAACCCGAGTCTTCCACTTGTTGGGTGTACTGTATTCTACCACCGAGATATATAGGCGGATTTTCATTTCTCAGTATCCCATAGTTCAGTTGTTCGATTCCCTGAGGAGGCAGATTTTTTCTCGTGGTTTCTATCAAATCATGCAGACAAAATTCCTTGGAGTGATAAACTCAGAATTTCCAAATTCGGAAAAAATGCCATTGTTTATATTTCGCTCGATTTTGTTCCTGCAGGACGTTTTTTTATGGAAAAGAGGGTTGGGAATGTAAGTAGCAACTAGTGGATTTTTGTCCATAATGGCGATTCAATTAGCATCTTCTTTTTCGCTTCGAGAGCTTAATATACCATACGCTCTGAGTTGACCGGAGCAAGTTTAAAGAAGGTCACAAGATAAACAAATCGCCTCCACTCCATCCTTATATAGTATAATCTGCATCCTTCTCTCGTGGATTTTGCATATAAAACAGCAACTTTTAGTTTAATGATAGTTATTATATTTACTATATATTAATTAATGGCCACTGTCCACTCTTGGGACGGAGCATCCGAGCCGCAGTTCTAACATTCACAGCGAAACTTCTAACTGGCCAAAAGAAAGCAATTCCATTATCGAGTAAAAATACCTTTATGCACCGTCGATAAAATGGTGCAAATGCGGTATGAAAGTTGAAATATGTACGTTAGGTACTCTAGAAAGCCGTAAATCATCACTTAACGTAACGATAACTATTGGTCATGCAGTCCTTGATAAACGTTCGCAGAGGTCTATACCTGAAATTACCTACTTAGGAAAATCAGTCGGATTATGTTTGCGAGCGGTAAAAACTGCCGTAGAAAAACAAACGACAGTGCAAGCGAATCAGAGTTCACGATTCCCTCCGCCAAAGTCCTCTCGCGACAGACGAGACATCACTCACTCGCTGACATTGGGCAAGAGGGAAAAGCCTCGGCGACACGGAACTTGAGAAATGATAGCACCTCGATGCCCAACTCCGACCGATCAAAACAATGAAAAATAGGAAAAAGAACGTTGCTGTAAAAATACTTAACGTCGGAATTATCGTGGTCAAGTCGAGTGCTATCTTAGGCCAGGCGCCAGGCGATAAAAAAGGGGCGGGATGAGAAGAGGTTGAAAGTCGCGAATCTTCTTTTCGCTCGTAACAAGAGGAAAGGGGAGAGAGATGGGGGGAGGGAGAGAGAGAGAGAGGGGGGAGGGAGAGAGAGGGGGTGGGGAGAGGGGGAGAGAGGGGGGGAGAGGGGGGAGGAGAGAGAGGGAGAGGAGAGATAGGGGGATAAGAGGGGGAGGGGGAGAGGCGGGAAAGAGAGAGAGCGGGGGAGAAAGGGGGGAGAGAGATCGGGGGAGAGAGATCGGGGAAGAGAGGGGGGAGAGAGGGGGGGAAGAGAGGGGGGGGAGAGAGAGGAGGGGAAGGGATATAGATGGAGAGATGGTAGTGAAGAGTGAAGGAGGAAGTTGCCGAGAGTGTTTTTGAGGATCTTCCCTTTCTAAGGGCGATGTGGAATATGCCGCCCCGCGTGGCAACCGCCTTCCCCTTCGATTTAATGCATTGGGAATGATTCCGTCACGTGCTCCTATCATGTGTACGCGTCTCGGTGGAATGATCACGGGTCGCTATAGCTGTTTGGATGAAACCTTCGCAAAATATTGGTACTTAGATTCGCTCCACTCCTTCCGATTCTCATTTTTATAAAGGTGGTTTCCTCGCCATCGAAGCCCAGACATTATTTTGACTATTCAAAGGATTTTTTATTGCTACTTCTATATATTTAAACCTTGACTGTAGGGGGTCTTCACTTGATGGTATTCCGTCTTAAAAAACACGACACATATAACATTTACACCACCGAAATTTATTTAAATAACCGACGACCCGGGTTTCGATGCTTGGCATGGAAATCCGGTTCGTGAGATTTTTAAATAAATTGCGGTTGTGTAAAAGTTATATTTGTCGTGTTTTCTATATATTTATTTATATGAAACCGTTTTTGTACGTCCCCAGATATTGGTATTTTTTATTGTTCATATACTGAATGGTTTTGAGTTTGCATTAAGCGTGGCAGATGGGTAAAATTATGACAACATAGCTACCTTATCAGAGTTCTTATCGTATGATGGGTATTTAGCTACTAAGAGTAAAATTAATTTCTCCAATTTAAAAATATTCTAGTTAAATTGAGATTAGTGACACCAAAATATTGCAATTTTAAAAGCTAACATCGTATGAGTATAACGAATCAACAGTTTTATTGTTACTTCGGGACTGAATTGAAAAAATTAATTCTCTTGACAAATGATTGTTTTGAACTCTCTCGTCGAACGACAGTAGCCCTCAAAGAAAACTACGCCAAAATCGAAAAAAATAATTTGCCAGGGAAAAGGATTTGGTAGAAACGAAGAAAGTCAATGGATATGACGAACAAATGTAGAAACTTAAGAACCACGACCGATCACCATTTATGTACCCAATGGTATGTTGGATGTTCGAAATATGAGTGGCATAGACTGCATAAACATCGTTACCGAGACAACAGCGGAAATTAGGATTGCACGCGATCAGTGAGCGGAGAAACGAAAGAAGTGAATATTTGACAATGGCGGTGGGGACTTTGAAAGAAGAACGAGAAAAAATTGGGAAGAAGAAGAGTTAAAGGTTAAGGGATGGACAGGGAGGCGCGGGAAATGGGGAGAGGGTGGAAGAAAAATACTCCAATTTAGAGTGGAACCTGTTTCCGCAGGAAAAATATAAAATACGAAAAATCGTGAAGAAATATTGACGCCGACTACTAAATTAAAACGCCTGCGAATATTATGCACTTATGAGCTTGTGCTTTTTCATCGGCCCGTTAATTTTATAGTTTTTCGGAAAATCATTTATGTCTCGTAATGCTTTCCGTTTGAATGTGATGGCAAGTTGACTGTTATGGATAAAAATCCTTCCTTCTCGCCTCCTTTCCTCCTACCGTTCCATGATCAAACCCCCTCTCTCAATCTACCCACCCCTCCCTCTACCCATCCCTCACCCTCTTTCCTGCCCCTCACCCTCTTTCCCGCCCCTCACCCTCTTTCCCGCCCCTCGCCTTCTTTCCCGCCCCTCACCCTCTTTCCCGCCCCTCGCCCTCTTTCCCGCTCCTCATCCGCCCCTTCCTCATTTAGTGCTGTCCCTCGCTATGGCCATGGCCCGAGCAGGACGTTTCGCCACTCCCGCATTCTTACGCCCAACAGGCCGCACATCCATCAATAATGTTCCGGAGGACGTAATCGGGGCCATCGGGAGTTATCCAGTTCGTAATCAATTTGACGACTGTCTCTGTAAACAAGCGAACGCTAAGCATGCCTTCGCTATGCGTCTATTACTGCAATGGGTTATGAAATGCGTCGCAGATAAAGGAAGAAACTGAAAAATAAAATCGGTCATGGCGCCAGAGAAGTATTTTCCGCGTCTTCGGCTGCGTTAGATAGGAATGCAAATATGAATCTGATTACTTATGTCCGAGAATTATATCGCCTTCAACTCCGCGCAAATGGATGTCTAAGTTTTTACTTACGGATGCCAGTGAGTGTGTAGCAAGTACTAATGCAAGTTTTAGGGCCACTCCCATTACCTAAGCCCAGAAACAACAAATATGTTGAGAAAAAATGCGCAACAAATAATGTCTTAGTCCGTGAAAAAGAACTCGAGGATATTATTTTCACCATTCCATAGTAGTTATTTTGTAATGACTGATTTTAAATAAAACTATCCGGGTACTTTATTATGCGTTTCCTCTTTTCTTTCAATATTTATATAAAAACATTTAATTTATTGAAGATCATTTGTGCGATATGAATCTACATGGGAAAAGAATTTCAGAAGAGCAACGAAATTTCACTTGCGAGAATAAAAAAAATTAATTTCCTCTCACGAACTTCACTTATATATAAAGTCTTACGATTAATTTCGTGCTGCCGTTTTTATTATGACGAAACGCACCGATTCTCTCCTTTCTATAAAAATTGGTCAGATTTCTCAGCTGAAAATACTGCTAATTTTGGGATTAGTAGGTTCCGAGAATCCAAATGCCAAAGGGGGAAGTCTCCAGACAGAGCGAGCGAAGGCAATCACTGGTTCGTGGGAATCTTCTATAGCAGAGGTGGAGCGTGATTCACGCTTCTGAGAAAGGGGAGAATTATTATTAGTTCGAGAGGCGAGCGACTCTCTCGATTCCACGACGGAGCGACGCCTTGACAGAAGAAGATGATTGTTTGATTGTTGAGACATCGAAGGTCCCATCGAAGCTAATACGCAGCGCACCGCGGACTGAGCCAGGAACGTTGTTTATTCAGAAAGAGAGAGATAGCGAAAAGGAGGGCCAAAGAAGAGCACGCGAGAAGGTCGAACGAAATTGCTTAGGCCTTGGGGGTTTTAGTGATAAAAATGCAACTACATATAGAAAGCAACTGTGAAAGGTTTTATAATAAAAAGTCCCGCCGGTAACGGGTTTAATGATCGCTTCCAAGAATTTAAAAAGAAACCACGAAAATTCCATTCCATGTGACAAGAGAAAAAAAACAAGTAAAATCCTATATATAAAGTGAGAATTGTGTTTGTGACGTAACATTTTAGCGTGTTTTAACAAACTTCCTGAGACTAGGCAGGAGATTGAGGTTTGGTAGGAATGCTTCAATCTTGCATTACAAAGCGATGACGAAAGAAAAGTCTCGGAAAAAGATTCGGGTTCGGCTCCGGGAGATAATTTCTATTTACCATTAGATCCATTTGTCGACGTGGAGACTTGTTTTCCTTTGCAAATTAAAATTAGAAAAATTTACTTTCAATCATCGAACTCGCGCTGTTTTAAAGGAAAATTAATTACGTTCCTTATTCTTATCGTTTGTTTCCCCGTACGGGTCGAATCGGTCCACAAATGCCATTTGAAAATAATACGTTTTTAGGCGGGAACATTTGACGGTTGTTGACGACTACCGCACTGTTGCAGAATTAGCGAAATTACTTAAATATTAAACTGGATTAGTATATGGAACGCGAGACCTCTATATTAAGCGGGGATATTCCCTAAATGAAGCGTATGTCTACCTGAAGGAACATGTGTTTACACATGGGCAACTTAATGTAGCTGTCTCTAGAGTCGATAACCCTGCAGATATCAGGTTTGCTTTGCCTGATTATCCAATAACATTGGCCAAAAATGTTGTTTATGCCTTGATTAAAAAACATTTGCAGTAAATTAAAATAACAATGTACTAATCCGTGTGAATCACCAACTAAATATTTAAAAACGTAACTACTTATATTACTTTCTCATAATTTTTTAAACGTACACAAGCGTAGCTGTTTCACGGGCTACTTGGTATAGGTATATAATACCCGTAGCATTTGGGTTAGGAAATATCTGGATGGGCATTTACCTACCTATTCTTCACGATAATAGAAGAATTATTATCTAGATATTCATCACATTATTCCACAATTTCGTGTTTTTAATGTTGCGAATTAAATGGTAAATATCGAAAACATTTCGCTTAAACAATATTACAAATTAGTAGCGCATCCTTTTCATGTTTTCGATCCAATGTTGCACCGTAAATGCAAAAGATGCTTGATCGAAACGCAACCAAATTGAATATTTCAATAAAAATTACCAACGATCGCACATTTCATTTCTTTATAAATGGAGAATTTTCAGATATATTCCCTCGCTTCTCATTCCAACATAATGAAAAAACTACTTATATGAAAATAGCTATTATGAAGTTTTTAGTTTGTGGAAGAAGTTAATATGCGCTGGTTTGCTTATAGCATAAAGAAGAGATTTTTATATTTATATTTATTATTTTTAAATTAAAACATCCCAAACGATAAACCTTTGGCTTCATTTCCTTGTTTGAATGTCTGATGGTGTGAATTTTTCGATAATTATTCACTAGGAAAGACGTTCTTTTGGCTAACGAGGGGAAATAAGATCGGAAAAGGGTAAACCACTCTGCTTAGTTTGCGAGGGAGCACAAACACAAAACATTCAGGATTTGGAAGCACGATCTATTTTTTATTTCAAGCAAATTAAGGCGTATTAATAATCTTTCATAGCGAGGAAGCAAACGAGGTGAGCACTGTAATAAAAATATTACGAAGAGCACCGCAGCCAACACAAGGAAGAGTCTTCAAACGATACGCATTTCTTTCGTTGTCTTTAGGATGAGAAAAAGTGGACAATCGAAAGTTGAGGTGAGATGAAGCTTATATGATCGTAATGCTGAGTATTACTTTCCCTAATATTCCTCGGGAGTCATCAATTACAATTACCGTTTTCGCCAACGTTACTTCATGGATGTAGATTATCTTTTGCATGAATTTGATAGAAATAAATACTTAGGATCGACGTTCAAAACTTCATTCTCTCTCCCATTGCTAGAAATCAAAACGAAACGGCGTTTGAAACGAAAATAAATGCCGTTTCGCTCAGATTTTGCCAAAACTATTTTCTCTTCGTGCCGAGTTCGATAAGGCTTCCTAAACCGAGGGACTACGCATTTCGGAGTATTCCGAGGCGTATTTTTTTTGTTTTGGGCGGACACCCTTCTTCGCACGGAGGGCGACACACAAAGGAGCATTTTCTCCTTCCTTAGTTTTCGTTCTTTCGGTTCCCTCCGACGCACCGACGCACTTCGCGACGCAAAACTCGACACCAAAGAGGAGAATGAGGAGGAGGGCGGGGAGGGGGGGAGGAGAAGCAGCACTTGCTCGGCTTCGGCGATGTTTTTTCTTCTGCCGCATGGGGTTGCTCTGCGGTGGGCGAGGAGGGGAGGGTAGGTGACTGGAGGGCGGCGGGGAGGAGGTTGCTGGAGGGGGCAGGGGAGAGGTGATGGAGGGGGCGGGGGAAGTTGACTGGAGGGGGCGGGGAGGAAGGTGACTGGAGGGGGCGGGGAGGGGAGGTGACTGGAGGGAGGCGGGGGGAGGTGACTGGAGGAGACGGGGGTAGAGAGAGGGGAAGAGGGCGAAGGTGCAGAGGTCGAGGGTGAGTGTCATAAAAGGAGGCCCTTTGGTAGGTGGCGCAGGAATCGAGGCAATGGAGGAAAAACGCGATAAATTTAAATTTTAAATTTAAATATAACCGTCAAAAGACAGAAAAATTAGCAATTAGCATGGCACGGTGGAAACGGCCATTTACTGTGTGCAAAAAAGTTGTAAAATATTCCAAATCAAGTATGATGGTGCATTAAAAACGGGAGTTGTTACTATATAAGCCTTGTTTCAGAACAACACCTCCGCAAAAACATTAATTTGAAGCAAACGTAAGCGAAGCTGATGTGAGACAGCGCAATTAGATCTTCAAGTCTACTTAATGAGGGTGCAAAGTTAAAAAACAATCGCTCGAACGACATCGAAGCGGTTGTCCAAGTTGTTTTTATAGGATTTTTTATGCTATTAATATCTTGACTTATAATTTACGTTACCCAAACAGTCCATTAAAATAACTTTCAGCATTGAAACGTTTTAAAATTTGGAAAAGCTTAAAATTTCCAGCTACACATACAACTTCTATCTCAAAAGGTTTTTATTAATTTAAAGAAGTTACTATCGCAAATAGTCTGTAAATAATTAGCTACTGTTAAATATAACATTAGTACGCAAAATCTTCCGTTTGTCATCTCCAGACGATTTTCTCAACATAGCGCGTAAATTTTATTCACGATCTCATTCTTACGCATTCTGACCTTGATGTAAAATCAAATAATCGAGGAAGCAGCTTATTTTTAGCGAAAGCGCGTCAACATATTTATCATTGTAAAGTAAGATGATATCGATGCATTTCACGATACCCGAACTTAGTTCACTAATATTGTGCGTTTATCCCCTCGCAAGTATCCTAATTACTGCAGTATAAAAGGTTTCCTATACCTTTAACAAGGAAATGGAAAAAGGAAACATTGAGTTAGAAATTCCTGAGCGTCATATTGTGGCGATGAGATACAAATGTAGAATCAAAGTAATGACAGGGCCGCACTTTTAGAACTGGAGTGTCGCATGCGGCTCGGGGGCCTCCTGGTTGGAACGCCTGGAATAGCCTCTAAAATCCAAGAAGTCGTTGTATCATTAGAAACTTTTTTTCTGGAAGAGCCTCGGACGATACGTATGTCTGTAAAAGACGGTCGACATCTTTCAATCTCGCTACGTAATCTTTTCTTTATATGTTTAGTTTTAGGGTCACCGAGTGTAAATTGTGTGTTAAATACTTATTTCATAAATTCAAATTTGGTGGAAAAAACAGGAAACGAAGCATTACGTCCAATTGAAGAAGAGAGAGAGAGAGAGAGAGGGAGAGAGAAAGGAGAAAGAAAGATGAAAGAGAGAGAGAAAGAGTAATGGCGACCAGTTCTTTTGAAAGGCTAAGTTCGCCACTCAATTGGATCGCTCTCCTCGTCCTTTGTGTCTCTCTTCCTCGAGCGCTTGCGACGTCACGAGCTTTGCCAGTGCAAAGGTGGAGAGAGAAAGAAAGAAAAAGAGAGAGAGAGAGAGACAAATTGCTTTACAATTGGACTAGACCAGGGGTGGCCAAACTGCGGCCCTCTTAGCAATTTCATACGGCCTACCACCAGTGTTGCGTAGTTTTCAAAACTTTTTCATTTTTATTTTCACTCATATGGTGCGTAGGAATCTCTAAGTAGCTTCCGAATTAACTTTTAATGGAGTCCGCCAAACCATTGACAATTTCCAATGCAGCCCACCAAAGACTTCACTGACACCAATGCGGCCCGCCAAATAGAAAAGGTCGCCCGCCACTGGACTGTACGATCGCGATTGCTCCGAAATGACAAATCAGGGTTTATAATACAGATGGAATTCCAGAATGAGCTCTTCGATATAAAAAATTGAGAAATTAAATACTCGCCTTAGGCATCTCCAATAGCCATACCAAGGTTATAAAAAGCCGAGATACCAAAGACAAGTACTTAATATTTCAATTTTTTATAGTTAATCGTTTATTCTGTAATTTGTTTTCTGCCATAAAACGAGATGGGTGGTGAATGCGAATGGGATGTTCTCGACCGGCTAAATTGTTTGAACGTTACTACAATAATAATATTATTTTTTAATAAATATCCTACACATCACTTTGGAATGACAGATTATCCTCAACAATTATATTTAAACATTAGGTTGTTAATGTATTACGTCGATTTTGAATTTTCTCAGAAATATATTGTAATGTATTAATCGATTTAATTTATTTAAAGTGAAAATTAATTCAAATGAAATGTTATGATTCTGAAAACTACGATGGCAATTAATTAAATGAATGCGTGGATTTATATAATTAATAATATTGACTAAAATTAATAATTCATATAAATTATCGTATACCAAACTAGAGCTCTAATCGCAAGTATATCTTTAATGTTGTTTCTTTTTTGATATCTGATCATTTACCAATCTTCTTCATTAAAATTCTTTTCAGTTTGAGCCTAAGAAAAGAGAAATTATGATAACAACCGCTACCAATATAAATCTCTTTTGAAATGCTCTCTCTCTCTCTCTCTTAGCGTTAATAAATATGAGAATTTTTCCTGCAACCACTGACGGCAAAGGTCAGATCTGATCTTCGGTTCGTCCAAAAGATAACTTCTACCAGCGCAGTGGATATCGGCTGTGAATTTATAACCAAAACGTTTTCTGTCAATCGCCGCTCTAAAATGTTTTATCGAATTTTCGATTTAATAGTTTTGCATTAGAGAATTCAGCGAAACACTTTCACAAATTGCCGAAGAAAGGAGTTTGAGAAACGCGGAGATATCGAGAATAGCTTCACTCATTCGGGAAGCAAATTATATAAATGCGTTCCTGATCCGAAGGAGGAACATAATAATTACACTAAGAAAACATATTTTGGAACCTATAGAAGCAGTCGCAGGGAATATCACGCTCCGTGATATTACTGGAGGTAAGGAAAGGAGAGAAATCCAAGGGAGGAGATAGAGGGAGAAGGAGGGATGGAGAAAAGAAATCCAAGGGAAGGGTTAGAGGGAAAGTGGAAGTGGGAGAGAGGATAGACGGAGATAAGAAATCCAAAGAGGGAGAGAGAGGGAGTGGGAAAGTGGAAGGGGTGAGTGGAGAAAGAGAAGAGTGAGAGAGAAGAGGGAGGGAGAAGATAGCCTTTATTCGGGAGAAAATGAGAATACAAATTCCCATCGTAGGCATTCCCTTTCTCTATCTTATAATACAGTGCCCCGCAACCTTTTTTCTCACGGTCCTGGCTCTCGCGACACAGAAACAAATTTAGCTGCAAGTATGATTGGCACTCAGTAATCAATAACAGCCTCTGGAAATATCACCTTTTCCCATACAGACTGAAACTCTTATGGTAAGAATAATACACTTCTAAATCCTTTAAATATTTCTGTTACCTTACAAAATAATTATAAGATAGAAATCGCAGGTTTTACAACTAAGGTATAATTTTCTTCTCGTTTCAAGTAAATTAAATTTTGAATCGAATTCTACAATAAAGCATCATTTTAATAAAATGTGGCCGTAGCTTTAGAATGATATGACACTTCGGAACTCTTCCTTTGAACTTCATGTAAAAACTGACGCCGTTGGCCGAACGCGTGCACTTCCTAACGTGGCGTGTGGAAAATTCCACGTGTGTATTCGGACGAGCATTTTCTAGCACGTATTTCTGATTGTAGCCTGCAAAGTATTTTTGCAGTTCAGCTTTGTTCTAGAACGGACTGTGTATGTATAGTGCTACCATTTACTATCTGTAATTGCATAAGGTATTTAGTTTTTATTTATTTTAAATGTACGATCCAAACATCTGCTGGTGTAGATGAATCAATGTTATATGTTTTTAATTTAGATAAGTAATATAATTATTCATTTTAACAATAAAGTTTTGCTTAAAAGTTCTAAAGATGATTTATATCCTACTGCTCTAAATTCGTTCTTTAACTATATTATTTTCAAGGCCCGTACCTAGCAGGTGCTCAGAAAACAAAGACAGCTTGCAATTCCCGGCTCCAGGATTTTAAGAACTGAGAGAAGATATCGACATCAATGAAAGATGTGCCTTTATGGCTCAGCATATTTGCTCGGACGTTGAATGTTTTATCTGAAAGAATGTATTCTTAAATGAGGGCGATTTGGAAATCTGACAGTAATTTTCTCTGCAAGTTGATGACTCAATTTATACAATTAACGCCAGGAAATTGGAAAACTAGGAGGAAACAGATATATATGAGAAGACCGGATGGTAATATAACAAATAGACCGCGCAAATTCAACTGTTCCGTCCTTCGAAAGGGACGTTAAGCCGTTGGCCCCCCTGGTGTTCTTCGTAAGAGCAGGCAAATGCCGGCACCGGGTTTCCCTCCTCCCTTCCCCGGTTATTCATTGCACTACCTCTGAGATACCCATTTGTGCTGTAAGAGAGGCGAATTGACTGGGCACTCAAACAAACAATATAACAAATACTATGGAAAGAATGAAGTGAATATGTAAAGATTACTTCAAGCAGCTGTCGAATTTACCTAATAGGGTTTGAGAGGATGAAAGAGTCAGTACAAAAAAGGAGGAATAGAAGAGAGGCGTATCGTGAAATGAAGTTGAAGTAGTGGTAAGGAAGATGAGAGCAGGGAAATCAACAGAGGAGTGGAGAGGGGGGGAGGCAGAACTATGAGAATGTGAGAAAATAAGGCACCTTTAGAATGGCGAAAGGCATCATCTGCACGATGCATCGCACCGATCTACGGAAAAGAAAATAGAGATGAATTCAAAATCTATGTAACAGAACAATACAAATTAAGTCGCAAAAATTTATTAGCGAATTTTAGAAGAATGATTGTGGAGATTGGTAAAACATAAGCTAGAGGAGAAGCAATAGATATTTAGGAGAGGAAGGTCCAACATTGAATTAATCGTTGGAATTGGGACAAAAGAATTAGAAGTATATATCAGCTGTGTTAAAACAAGTTGCGGCATGCTGGAATGATTTGAAATAAAATAATTGGTGAAACGCTAATATATCATAGTGGCTTTTATTTATAGAAGTAATGGATGACGTTTTGAAGAAGATAGAGGTAAAAAGTGGAAAAATATTAATGTAAGCAGATGATGTATGAGAAACTGGAAGGTATCTGATAAAAGAATTCATTGACCAACTGGATAGAAGATTTTGGTGACGGAGAAAGAAAGTATACGTTGAAATATGTTACGTTTTAAAAATAAGAAGGAAGAAAAGAAATGGAAACGCACAAGGAATTACATTCGGTGGCAGCAGGCTGAAGGATGCCAAGTTTTATATGTCTGGAAAGTTCTTTGGATAGTAAAGGAATGATCGACGTAGTCATAACAAGTATTGGCAGAGGACGTGTTAAAAGATACTTATGAAAAATACACGTGCCGAAGAAGTGTAAAAGTGCCATTTACAAAGTATATTTTAAAACAACCTTGAATTATTTGAAAAATAACCTTTAAGAACAAAATATTAAAGCATGCTTAAGGCTGACGAGATTGTAATACTCACAATCAGAAGTATTGAGGGATAGACTATATTGCATAAATAAGTAATGAGAAAATTAGAGATAAAGTCGATTGGAGAAAGGTCATACGGATCGATAGAATCAGCAATATAGAGGAGTAAACAAATGGCCTAAAATGCAGTTAGAATTGCCTAATAATGAACTAACGCGGTCTTTATAATATGTATAAGAGTCATCGCAGGAAAAGGCACGAGGAGCAAGAATTGCGAAAAACATTCTAAAACTGAAGTAAATTTACCAAAAATAAACGGCGCAATATACATTGCACAAACTTTCTAATATACGTATATATATATATATATATATATATATATATATATACACACGTTTGGTCGACTGTGTACGCTTATAAAAGAAAAACGCTTATAAATCAACGTTAACCGTAGTTTAGCGTATATTTTAATGCCACTGGTCGATATTTAGAAATTTATTGGGACATATGGCTTAGCAAGTGTTATTTGAGATATCAGGCTGTACGATTGGATGGATTTTAATCAAAATCCTTTTAGCCATGTTGAGTCAATCGAATTTTGCTTGAATATATCCTAGAATAAAGTACCCTTAATTGTTGCGCAATATCGTTCATCTCTTCAGAGTGTCAATTATAAATGATATTATCGACAAATATGAGATATCGTTCGATTTAGTTAAACGTTTAGGTTGTAATAAGATTTTGATTGGATCACGGCGAAGGCGTAACGTCATAAGGCCTAGGTAAGGTAGCTTATCGTACATTGTAATGCCACTGGACGCCATATGGTGAGTTTAAGAAACATATGACTTACATAGTATTATTTGTGACATCAGGCTCTACAATTGAATTAATTTTGACCAAAGTCTCTTTAGCCTGTTTTGAGTAAATAAAGTATTTCTAAAAATCGCCAAGAATAAACTACCCTTTATTTTTGTGTAATATCATTTTTACGAAAAAAGGTCTACAAAAGATCATATATTGCACAAATACGAGATATCATTCGATTTTATCTAAGAGTTTGGGCTCTAGAACAGCAAACATGCAGACAGACTGACTGAGAGACGGCATGGCGAAAACCACTTTTATGGACTCAGGGGCACCTAAAACGGGTATTTCCTTCAAAATCTGGAAGTCGAATTTTTTGACGATTACAATACTTTCTCAATATACTACGTATATGAGAAAGTAAACAGATATTGAATGAAGATTTTTCTAGCATTACATGTGCGTGATAGGAGATGAGATAAAATTTTACATGTAGCGTTTGCTTAAAATTTTACATGATAGAAAATATGTGTACGAAGATAGTGACTGCAGAGAGAGAACAGAAAATAGAGAGACGGTCGAGAGAGAGAGAGAGAGGGATAGAGAGAGAGAGAGAGAGAGGATTGGACAGATTGAGAAGAGCTAGGGTGCGAGAGAGAGAGGATTGGACAGCTTGAGAAGAGCTAGGGTGCAAGAGAGAGAGAGAGAGGATTGGACAGATTGAGAAGAGCTAGGGTGCGAGAGAGAGAGAGGCTGAGAGACGGATACACTAAAAGAGGGTCTGAGGGAGTAAAGTGGTGAATAAAGGGATGGCCGGAGGGAGCAAGGCGCGTAGGCGGGAAGAGAGAAATTTGAGAGGAAATCGGAGGAAGGAGAGGGCAATAAAGGGGAATAGGAGAAAGGAGTGAGATTCGCAGGGGAAGAATAGAAAGAGTGGAGGAATGATAAAGGAAAGAATACGGGGAGTGCGATTAGAGAATATGGAGAAATCCAGGAAGGGGAGGGGGTAAGAGGGAGAGATGTAGGAGGGGGAGATGTAGGAGGGAGAGATGTAGGAGGGAGAGATGTAGGAGGGAGAGTGGTGCCAGAGGAAAGGATGAGGTTTAGGGAAGAGAGGCAAGTTAAGGCAAGAGTGAGTGGTGACAAGGTGAGAGATAATGTGGGGTGGAAGGGAAGGAAGAGCGGGATGAGGGGGAGAATGGCAGGGGGCGGTGTGAGGGAGGGAGGGAGGAGTGAGAGGGAGGGAGAGTGAGAGAGGAGTGAGAGGGAGGGAGAGGGAGTGAGAGGGAGTGAGAGAGAGAGAGAGTGAGAGAGAGGAAGGAGGGAGAGGGAGGGAAAGGATCGGGTAGATAGATAAATAAATGTCTTTATTCAGGCGAAATTTAGGCCATATGGTCCACTCTTTCATTATATACTATTACTTACTTACATTACTCTTACATTAGTGTGAGAGGAAGAGAGGGAGGGAGAGGGAGGGAGGCAGAGGGACAGAAGGAGAGGGAGGGAGAGGGAGGGAGGGAGAGGGAGGGAGGGAGAGGGAGGGAGGGAGAGGGAGGGAGTGAGGGAGAGGGAGGGAGAGAGAGGGAAGGAGAGGGAGGGAGGGAGAGGGAGGGAGGGATAGGGAGGGAGGGAGAGGGAGGGAGAGGGAGGGAGGGAGAGGGAGGGAGGGATAGGGAGGGAGGGAGGAAGAGGGAGGGAGGGAGAGGGAGGGAGGGATAGTGAGGGAGGGAGAGAGAGGGAGGGGGAGGGAGGGAGAGGGAGGGAGGAGTGAGAGGGAGAGGGAGGCAGAGGGAGGGAGGAAGAGGGAGAAGGTTTTGGAAGAGAGGAAGTTCTCCAAATACCCTTGATGGAGCGGACGAGGGTCTAAATGGAAGCAGCATGAAATGAATGTTCCTAATTTTAAAACGTGTCAAAATCATTCTAAAATATGACGGGAGAAATTCCCTTCCACGCGCATTTCAACTTCAGATGATTGAGCTTTGACTTTTGGAAAGAAGGCTATAGAAAACTGTAATGAAAAAGTAATAACTTAGCGGAAATATATGAACATGAAGAAATTGGAATTGGACAGCTCGGAATAACTGTCTTAACACTTTCTGATCGTCATAAATCAGCTGATATGATTATATTAGGAAGTTTTTTTTAAATCACGTACTAATAAGTCTCTAATGGTCTTTACTTCCCAGTTCGGAGAAGGTAGTTTATTTATGTGTATGTGCAATATTCCCTCGATTTTCGCGGGTTTTATGTTTGCGATCTCGCTTATTCGCGCAGACATTATTGTAGCAATTTTCGATGCTTACATATGGTAAATTTGACGTATTTGCTACCGCCTACCCCATCACCCACAGCTCGATCGCTTTGGCAGCGCGATTTCTCAGCTTTTTTTTTAAATGTTTATTATCACTTTGCCAGTCTGTCCGTCCGTGAGCAAACTTTTGAATCAACGAGAAGAGCTGGAAAGGTAAGATTTTCAAAGCAGTTTTGTCTGGTGACAAACATGAATCCTATTGATTTTTGGGTCCGTCCGCTTGCCCATTTGCCTTTAAGCAGAATTAAAAATAAACGACGCAATATACTTTGCACAAACTTTTTCATATACGTATATACGTTTGGTCCACTGTGTACGCTTATAAAAGTAAAACGATTATAATTCAAAGTTAACCATAGTTTAGCGTATATTTTAATGCTACTGATCGATATTTTGTATTTTTTAATATATGGCTTAGTTAGTACTATTTGTGACATCAGGCTGTACGATTGGATGGATTTTAATCAAAATCCTTATGACAATTTTTGAGTAAATCGAATTTCTTTTCAAAATATCCAAGAATAAGTACCCTTAATTATTCCGCTATATCGTTCATTTCTTCAGAATGTCTTTTATGATGATATTATCCATAAATACGAGATGCCATTCGATTTAGTTTAACCGTAAGGCTGTAGTAACGTTTTGAGTGGATCGCGGCGGAGGTGTGACGTCATAGGGTTTAGCGTAAATTGTAATGTCACTGAACGCCATATGGTGATTTTTTGAGAAATATGGCTTACCGCTATTATTTCTAACATCAGGCTCTACAACTGGATTGATTTTAATCAAATTCTATGAAGACATTTTTGAGTAAATCAAAATTTTCTAATAATCGCCAAGAGTAAACTATCCTTTATTTTTGTGCAATATCATTTTTATAAAAAAAGGGTCTGTAAAGATGATATATTACATAAATACGAGATATCATTCGATTTAATATACGCGTTTGGGCCGTAGGACGGCGAGCAGACAGACAGACAGACTGCATTGCGAAAACCACTTTTATGAACTCAGGGACACCTAAAACGTGTATTTCCATCAAAATCTCGAACAGGCTCTACAATTGGATTGATTTTGATCAAAATCTCTGGATCCATTTTTGAGTAAATAAAATTTTTCTAAAAATCGCCTATAATAAACTATCCTTTATTTTTGTGCAACATCATTTTTATGAAAAATGGTCTGCAAAAGATGATATATTGCACAAATACGAGATATCATTCGATACAGACAGACAGACTGACTGACAGACGGCATGGCGAAAATCACTTTATGGACTCAGGGACACCTAAAACTTGTATTTCCATCAAAATCTCGAAGTCGAATCTCTATTCCCGAACACGGCGTGTTGTACTTAACGGCCACTTCTCATCCACTACTCCAGTCTTATCCGGTGTTTCCCAGGGTAGCGTCCTGGGACCTCTTCTATTTAGTCCTTATATTGATGATTTAGTCGAGGTTATTGTCCCACATGATTGCCAAATTCTTTTATACGCTGATGACTGTAAAATTTTCAAAAGGGTTGACTCCGATGAAGACAAGTAATGTCTCCAAGCTGCACTTAACTCGTTGGTGGTGGCGGTGCACCAAGTGGAAACTTAAAATAAATCCATCTAAAAGCAAACATTTGTCCTTTACCCTTAAATCCTCACCTTTCCCTTCCTCTTACAGTTTACTCGGTAAACCCATTCCTATAATTCAATCCCACGAAGATCTTAGAGTGATTTTTGATGCTAAATTAAATTTTTCCCAACGCAACGAGAAAATTTCTGCGAAAGCGGTGTATTTACTTGGTGTTCTCTACAGATTCAGTGAAATTTCCAATCCGTTAGCTCTTAAGACCTTCTTTAGTGGCTGTGTTGCTCCCATACTAAATTACTGCTCTCCTATTTGGCCCACTGCTGCTCCTTCAAACATAAAACGGCTTGACTCTATACTAAAGTTCTTCTACGTCATAGTTCGGCATCGCACGCGGGGTAGAGCACCCTCTTTATGCATCCCCTCCCTTTCTCATAATCGTTTTATTATAGATCTTAATTACCTTCATTCTCTCATCAATGGTTTCTATCGCTCCCCTGTACTTTCATCCTATTTTTTCTCCGTGTTCCATCTCGCTCCACTCGCCTTCAAAATCTTTTTCATTTACCAAAATTTCGACTTTACGTCTCCCAACGCTCTCTCTCTCTCTCTCTTACCGCCTCCCGTTTGCATATAATTTCTTACTGGCTTCACGTCCGAATCTTGACATTTTCTCACCCACTTCTTTCCGTAATCAACTACCTACTACGTAGTCCTACATTTCCCTAATTTCTGGCGCTGTTTTGTTATGATCATTTCAATTGCTGTTAATATTATTGTCTCGTATTTATTATAGTTATTTATTTTAATGTTATATTATTTGTTACAGTTATATGTATGTTTCAATGTAATGGGGCCTCTGTGCTGTTTTTGAAACTAAATAAATAAATTGTAAGAAGTGAAAGAGAAAGCGTATACGAAACAATACTTCAAAGTTTAATAATAAAGAATATCATGATAGTTTGTTCTTAAATAAAATATATACCATTTTGAGACAAGAGCTTTTAAGTTTCAGCAAAATTTTCAGCCTAATTATTATGATATGCGGCCCGCCATATATATATATTTGAAAGCAAATGCTGTGAATTCTTTACAGTTTCAATAGTGATTAGCAACAGCGAAGAAGTGTGTGGCGTTCTGTGAAATGGAGCGGCTCAATAATTGTAAATATATGCATCTTTTATAGGGTTCGTAATGCATGTATATAAAGTACTTAGTATCTCGAGAAACAAGTGGTAATGCTAGGTTTGATAAATAAAGATAGAGCCATTATAATTCGGGACGTTTTCAATCTACCTCCAATTGGCTGGAATCAAAGTTGCTTTTATTCCGACTGTGTAGAGCGTGGATCTTGCGAAGCTTTAATTGAAACTTTCGGTAAATACTCTTTGTACCAGCTAGTGAAGTGCTCACGAGATCGAAAAATGTATTAGATTAGATGTAAAAATGCCATAAACGATGCAGTGCATCAGTCAATTAATTCTTTTAATGCACAGCTGAAAGCACGATTTACATCGCTAATTGAAATTGATAGCGATGCACGAATTTTTAAGTTGCGCTAAATATAATATGAAAGAAGATAAAATTAAAAGTTCGTGTGAAAATGCTGCTAATATGCATAAAAATGATGGCAGTGAACGTGAATTACTAGAAAAAGTTTGTAGTTTGACACACCATTTGTCTTTAATATAAAGTTAAAATATCACAGAGATAAATTTTGGAATTTTTCACAAATATGAAGTTATAAGAAGTTATAGTTTCCTTGTGTGGAAACTTTACTTAGAATGTCCTTGTATTTTCATTAGAGAGCGTTCGCTCAGTTAATTAAAATTAAACATTACTAACGGTCGTCAATAAACCAAGAGAGACTTTCTGCTCTGGCCTTGTTTATAGATTACAATATTGCCAAAAATGTAGATTTCAATGATATAATAAATATGTTTTCCGAAAATGGAGTTCGAAAAATAAAACTTAAAATTAATAACCAAGCGTTTGCTGTTTCATACAATATCCTTTTCCAAAAAAGATGTGCTTCTATTTTTATGCGTTTTGTGCACGAAGTGAACGCATATAGGGGAAGTCGTTTCCGTCCGTCCGTCTGTCCGCATGTTAAAATCGGAAACCGTCTGACGTATTATGATGAAATTTTGTATTGGGGAGTTTTGCTAAAATTGGTCGACCGATTCCAATTTTGGTCGAAATCTGACAGCAATGATGACCACTTAACATGAAGATCTACAATGTTCCTTTGTTTCAACTCGAGAACAGCTGTACGTATTTTGATTAAATTTGGTATTGGAGAGTTTTGCTAAAATTGGTCGACTGATTCTAATTTTGGTTAAAATTGGACAAAATTTACGACCACTTTACATGACCTACAAATCGTTGACAATGTTCATTTGTTTGAACTCAGGAACCACTTGATGTATTTTGATGAAGTTTGGTATTGGAGAGTTTTGCTAAAATTGGTCGACTGATTCCAATTTTGGTTCAAATCGGACAACAATTACGACCACTGTACATGAAGACCTACATGTAGTTTACAATGTTCCTTTGTTTCAATTCGGGAACCGCTTGACATATTGTGATGAACTTTGGTATTGGGGAGTTTTGTTAACATTAATGTATTTTACAACGTACCTCGCTTGCTTCTCGTTAAATTCTCAACTGAACGAAAAATATTGATAACATTGTGAAATCTCAAAGAACGCATTTGGAAACTCCGACATGGAGTACAGCTTTCCAATCTTGTTTAGTTGATTTTGGGGCGCCAAAAAATCTCTACCCAGGGCGCTAAATGGGGTCACGACGGCCCTGTGTGTGTGTGCGTGTATATATATATATATATATATATATATATATATATATATATATATATATATATATGTATATATATATATATATGATGCATGCACTGGTGGTGTAGTGGTTAGCGTGTCGGCTTTCTATTGCAAAGTTCGGGGGTTCAAACCCCTCGAATGGAGGTTTTATATAAAAAAAAAACTATCATCAGTGCCTGGCAGTAGGCAGCAGTACTGTCAGTATGGTATAGAGCCGAAAACAAATGATGTTGGTTGGGTCTATATCCAATACAGCTGTAGGCGTGATCAGGACGATTTGAACGGCTACAGTACTGCGATGTGGAAAGCAAGAGGGAAACTACCACATTACAATCCCTAGTAAAGATTATATGGTTGGACAATATGAGTTCTCTCGAGGTAAAACAATCCGGAGGTAAAATAGTCCCCCAATCGGATCTCCGGGCGGGGACTGCCTTGAGGAAAACATTTGTCGAAAGTAAATTACGAATAGGGACTTGGAACGTAAGAACTATGAGAAAGGCAGGAAAGCTAGAGAACTTGAAAGAAGAAATGAGAAGAAATAGAGTTGACATTATAGGGCTAAGCGAAACTAGATGGGAGGGAGAAGGACAGTTCGACTCGGAAGAATTCACGGTAGTTTATTCTGGAGGAAATAGTGGGGAAAGGGGAGTAGCTCTGGTACTTAGGAAAGATATGATGAAAAGCGTGACAAAGATAATAGCAACGAACGATAGACTGATGGCAATAAAGCTAAAAGCAGTCCCAGTGGACATGCTGATAATCCAGGTATATATGCCAACGTCAGCTCATGACGATGAAGAAATAGATGAGATCTATGAGCAAATTAATGAAATTTACGAAGAAGACGGAAGAGGAAAGGTAAACTGCATAATAATGGGAGATTGGAACAGCATAGTCGGAGAAGGACAGGAAGAAAATGTTGTCGGGCAATACGGACTTGGGAAGAGAAATCGAGGAGGGGAGAAACTCGTAGAATTCTGCATCAATAATGACCTTGTAGTGACTAATACATGGTTCAAAAACCATAAACGAAGGTTATACACATGGAAAAGCCCAGGAGATAGAATGAGATGCCAAATAGATTACATCCTTGTAAAACAAAGATTTAGGAACAGCATAAAGAACGCCAAGGTATTGCAAGGAGCAGACATTGATTCAGATCACAGCCTTCTAATACTTGACGTGAGTACAAAGCTCAAACAAATAAGAAAAACGAGAAGAGAAAGACAGACCTGGGACCTAGAAAAACTGAAAGAAAGGCAGGATGTAGTCAGCATGAAGTTGGAAGATAACCTAAGAAAGTTGGAAAACAAACCGAAGACCGTCGATATAGAATGGGATGAAATTAAAACCAGTATCAAGGATACCTTGGATAAAGAGATTGGAAAACAAGAGAAGAAAATCAGAAAACCATGGATCACGAAGGAAATGCTGGAGAAAATGGATGAGAGACGAAAATGGAAAAACGGTAACAGTGAAGAAGGTAGAGCCAACTATAGGCGTATAAACAATGAGTTGAGAAGGGTAACAGATAAAGCTAGAGAAAATTGGCTAAAAGGAAAATGTGATGAAATAGAACAAATGGAGAAATTAGGACGGTACGATATGATGTACGCTAGGGCACTGGAATTAGAAGATAAGAAGTCTAATGGAATTTGTGGTAAAGGAATTATGAATACGGATGGGAAGATAGTCTCAGAAACAAAGGATGTAGCACAGGTATGGGAAGAATACATTAAGGAATTATACAGCAAACAGACAGGAGCGGCAAAAATAGAACTGGAAAATGAGGAAAACATTGAAGAAGACAACTTAGGACCAAGTATTATGGAGAGCGAAGTAGAAAAAGCGATAGTGGAACTTAAGAAGGGGAAAGCCACGGGCAGCGATGGAATACCGGCTGAGATACTTAAAGTCATAGGATCAGAAGGACTAAAAGCGATCACGAAATTAATTAATAAGATTTACGACACGGGAGAGTGGCCTCAGGATTTCCTAGAAGTAACAATGATCCCTCTAAAGAAGAAGCCAAAGGCAATGCAATGTAAAGATTACAGAACTATAAGCCTTCTGTCACACACATCGAAGATCATCACGAGGATTCTTAATAAAAGGCTGGAGAAAAAGGCAGAAGAAATAATAGGGGAAGATCAATTCGGTTTCAGAAAAGGACGAGGAACTAGAGATGCTATAGGAGTAGTTAGAATCATATCAGAAAGGGCAATAGAATACAGTCAAGATATCTGCGCATGTTTCGTAGACTGGCAGAAGGCCTTTGATAGAGTAAATTGGGTAAAGTTGATGAAGATATTAAAGGATATAGGTGTAGACTGGAAAGACAGGAGACTGATTAGGAATCTATATGAGAATCAAGTTGTAAAGGTCAGGTTTGAGAATGTGGACACCTGCGTAATAAATATCGGTAGAGGAGTAAGACAAGGATGCTGCCTATCGCCAACCCTATTCAATATATATGGAGAAAATCTAATGCAAGAAGCTTTAGAAGGCACAGGGGATTTCAAAATTGGAGGAAGGATTATAAGAACAGTAAAATACGCAGATGATCAAGTACTTCTAGCAAGAAAGGAAGAGGAGCTACAAAAAATGATAAATAGACTAGTGATAACAGGTAGAAAATACGGTATGGAAATAAATACAGAAAAATCCAAGGTCATTCGAATATCGGGTAAAGAAGAGAATCTGAACATAACTATTGGGGGAAAGCCATTAGAACAAGTTTCAGAATATAAATACCTTGGAAGCATCATAACACGAGAGGCAAAATGTACGGATGAGATCAAAACTAGAATAGGAAAAGCAAAAGCGGCTTTCAGGAGAAAGAAACAACTACTTACAGGGAATATAAGGGAAGATATCCGCAAGAAGTTGATAAAATGCTACGTATGGAGTATAGCATTGTATGGGGCAGAAACATGGACGCTAAGGAAAAATGACATCAAATACTTGGAAAGCTTTGAAATGTGGACTTGGAGGAGAATGCTGAAGATAAAATGGACAGATAGGATGAAAAACGATGAAGTGCTACGAAGAATAGGAGAGAAGCGAATGATTATACAGACTATCAGAAAGAGGAAGGCTAACTGGGTTGGACATTACCTGAGGAGAGAGAGTATGATTAAAGACGTGTTAGAAGGAAAACTAGATGGGAAAAGGGAAAGAGGTAGGAAAAGGTTTCAGCTGATAGACGATTTGAAAGGGAAAGAGAGTTATCAAGATATAAAGAGGACAGCGGAAAATAGGAGTATATGGAGAACCAGGTTTAACCATGAATAATCACGGACCTGTCTACGGACAGACTACCTATGATGATGATGATATATATGCGCGTATATATATATATATATGTATATATATATATATATATATATATATATATATATATATATATATATATATACATACACACACACACACACACACATCTCCATTTGGTCTCCATGCAATTTGAGTTTGAGAACCTTGGAATAACGTCGAATCGAATTGATTCTTTCTTTAGAGCTCTATGCGCGTCTGCGGAATCGTGATTTACGAACACCAAAGATAACACGCACGTCACAACTAACAAAGAGAGGTCCTCTCCTGAAATTGAGAGGAACGGACTCGTAATGAGAGAAAAGGCATTTCCTTGTAGCTGCGAGAGAGTATAGGGATGAAGAGATTGGTGTGCGGGAGGGCGAGGGCAGGCAGGGCGAGGAGGGGTCGGTAGCAGGGAGGGAGCGGCCAGAGAGGGCGAGGAGGCGGCTAGGGGTGGGGCCTCGGAAGGGACAGGATGCCCTACTAACTCCGGAAGTGGACGACTTTTGTCTGAGGCTATTTTTTCATTCACCTGCGGCGAGAGAGGACTAGAGGGGGTTGGGTTGGGCGGATGAAGAGAGGAAGGGGTGAGTGGAGGAGGGAGTGAGTGGAGGAGGGGGTGAGTGGAGGAGGGGATGAGCGTGGGCGGGGCTTGCGGGAGGAGAAGGGGGAGACAGGCCCTTTCTAGCGGCCTAACTTCCATCACACTAGAGTCGTGGGAATTGCCTTCGTAATAATTTACCTCCGGGCATCCTTCGACCGACCCTCCCCCAACCGCCCCTCCCTCTTCCCCTACATTCTCCTCCCACTCCTCCTTCACTCCCCCTACACTCAGAGTACCCCCCCAACCTCCGCTGCCCTCTCCCATCCACTCTCCGCATCCGTCTCTGAAACAATGGCACAACTTAAAAAAGTAGATCGTCGTATATTTAGGTATCTCTTAAGATCCATCTTTACGGAGAATATCGTATAATGACGTACCACTATTGGCATAATGTCAAAGCAACATCTCTTATTAGCTCTGCCAGCAAAACGTCCTCTTAAAACACATATACATTATTATACTTAAAACCGATTAACAAGGAGTGACTACTGCGAAATCCTGTTTATCTTTGAATATTTATTGGTATTTTTCTCGATTGACGGATGACAGCATGGATAGGTAAGTCTAATATTCATTTCATCATTTTAAAAATATTTTGTGATTTATGCGATTGTGTGTGTGTTTGAGTTTAGTCTGTTTGGTCCATGTCGTTGTTGTGAGATGCATAAACCATCAGACGTTTTTGAGATATCAATTCCCTGGCGTGAAAAAGATTTTTCCATAAACTTGATGTCTTTTGTTTCCTCTAAAAAAACTATTTTTGAGATTTGTACTTTTTAGGAGTTTGTTGTAAATTCTAACCTCTAATATGGTTAAGCTGCGTGTTGAAGCAGGAGGTCCAGATAAGAACTATTTTTATATACTCTTAATGAATGTAATTATATTTTTATTCTTCATAGACCTAATTTATTCTTTTCAAACAATTTATACTTGCTGTTTTAGATTATAATGAACTACTATTAACAAGATGGAAAAGTATACTCCTTACACAGAGATTTCAAAGGCGTCCATTACGGGAAATACGTATGAAAGATTGGGCAATTCTCGAATTTTTATTCACGAAACTATAAGTCGTAATTATATGGTCTCTGGGACTATTTTGTAGTAAATGTTGTACTCGATCCAAATAAATTTTTTATTCTATACCTCAAAGATCATATGAAACATGGGAGAGAAATATACGGATTTTTAATTGCTGTCTGCCGATAGAACCGTCTTCGCGATCGATGCAATCAAATTATGCGACGTTTTGCTCGGGATTTTCTCGAATTTTTGTCTCCGAAAAAATAAAGGCCTAATTATACTGTCCCGGGAACTATCTTGTAGTAAATGTCGTCCTCTATCCGAATAATTTTTTAAAACTATACCTTACAGATCATATAAGGGCGCGGAATAGAAAAACATGGATTTTTAATTGTTGTCTGCTGAGAGAACCGCCTTAGAGATCGATGTAAACAAAATATGCGATGTTTTTTCGCGGGATTTTCTACAATTTCTATCTCCGAAACTATAACTCGTAAGTATGTGGCCTCGCGTATTTATTGTAGTAAATATTGTTCTTTATCCTATTAATTTTTTTAATTTATACCTTACAGATCATAAAAGAGCTAGGGAGAGAAAAGTTTGGTATTTTATTGTTAATTGACGGATGTCATTTAACGAGATACGAGTATAAGTTTATTAAAATACAAGCGTAATTGCCCGTCAAATATGACGGGTGTGTGCAGATAATGTATTAAAATTAAGGTACTTCCCATTCTTCCTCCCTTCTCTCTGCCTCCCTCCCACTCTCTTCCCTCCCTCTCTCCCCATTCTCTCTCCATCCCTCTCCCCCTCGTATTTTCCCTCTTTCTTCTTCTCATTCTCCATCCCTCTCCCTCTTATTCTTCATCCTCCTCTTTTCTTCCCATTCCATTCTTCTAACTTCCGTAACTTATCGCACAATCCTTCATGCTATAAACATTTTACATAACACCACTGTAAAAATATGTAAATCAATTTATTTGCTATGTATTCCTAGTTGTATTTCATATACGATGATATTGAAAAATGTAGGTTTTATACAATCAGGAGAGACGAGATATTTAGCGCGAGAAACCACTCCGATGCTCTCCTCCGTAAATTTGTATTGAGATATTTCTAAAATACGTTGTTAATTTATTCATTTCTCGGTAAATATTAGTTTATAAAAGAATAAAATTATTTCCGCTGAGATTACAGCCTATACCGTGATATAAATTGTTTCCAACGCTTGTTAATTCGCAAGTAATATATAGATCAAGGCTCACAAACTCAAATCGGTGCGCGGGCTGCATGAACGTACCAAGTCCGCGGGCCGCATACTTCTCAGTCCTCACACCGTTTCATATTCGTTGGACATTCACTTTCCCCTATGATGCGGCCTTAACCCCATTCATTCCAAATTTGTAATAGATTCTGCGTCGAGGGTTAGGTTCTTCAGACACGCAAAAAACACGCTGGCAGCAGGAAGAACATATTTAGTACCCCACCTGTGAAGGAAGAATTTTTATAAATCTGAATGAACAAAAACTGCACATAGGTATTTTAAAAGTGCTCATTCAACATACTTCTTAAATTTCTTACATTTCCGTGAAATATTTCATAAAACATACATTTGAGTTTTGGCCGTCTAATGTAATCTAGCTTCCTTCGCGGGCTGCAGAAATGTACAACTGTGGCCGCGAGTTTGAGATCCCTGGTATATTGGACAGATGGTCGGGATAGCACCCCCTGGACTGAGCCGGCCGACTCGCCGCTGCCTCGGGTCGGCTCAATATAAAATATGTATTGTATTTTAATTTTAAGAGGCGATATTTTTTGTTTCTATAATGTTGAATTGTATTGGCGTATATGGAAATATGTTGGTTACTCGAGTTTTCCAGATAGCAAAGCTTTTACTGCGCTACCCAACTTTCTTTTCCATTTTGAACCATATTCATATTACACTTTATTTCACCGAGCACTTCCAAATATTCTCGCCCTCGTTATTTTCCTTTCCAGTTACGGAATATTTTACTCCATCCGCCGGAAATGAGATGCATATCTCTCGATAGATTGCTCTCGCTCTGTTTCGATCGTGTAGAAGTAACGTAAGGCGGGAAGGAGTGGGAAGAGAGGGAGAGAGAGACAGGGAGGTGAGGATAGGAGGGAGAAATGAAGAGGGAGAGGTGGTTTAATAGGAAGAGAAGTAAGAGAGACAGAGAGGGAGAGATAGGCTAGTGAAAAGAGCAGGGGAGAGAGAGAGAGAGAGACAGACAGAGAAACAGACAAACGACTTTATTTAGGGCGAAATTGAGACTATATAGTCCCTTCTTACATTTAACCCTTTTGTCATATAATTAAAATATTTGCATATTAAAAATAAATCAATTACATATGAATGACAATGAAATACATATTAATTACAAATTAATTATATATTGGGAGAGGGAAGGTGGATTAGAAGAAACCTAATGAGAGAAGAGCGGGAGATGGTGTTTGAGAGATGTAACGCAAAATGCGAGTCAAGATTTCCTAAAAAAATCTCGAAATACCGAAACTGACGTTTGAAAAGACAAACGAACCGAGAGAAAAACAGGCGAAACTGCATGTCGCCGTTACTTCCTGCTCGCTCGAGGGTTTCTTCAGTTTCCGCTGAGAATGGGAAGTGCGTTTCACGAGGAATTCAGAAGGTAATAACGGTCGCAGGAGGCGGTTGCGATGAGCGAGCGAATAATGAAACAAAGGGGAGGGGAAGGGTTCTCGAAGGACGGAAGGACTCTCGAAAAGAGCCATATCCTCTGCAGAAGGTACTGATTTTGCTGCTCTCCACTTGCTTCCTTCCGCCGCCGCCCTCGCTTGCCACCTGTCGCCGCGTCAAACGCCCTCTTTCGGGGGAGGCGGAAATCAATCCGTCGGAATGAGGAGGAGAGGAGAAGGAAGAGGCGGGGGTCGTGGGGAGGACGCGGTCGTACCAAGTTGCCAGTGTCCTGTTTGCTGGCTGGCGCGGTTCCCGAGGGAGCATAGGGGTTGGCAGTTGAGCCCGCTCCCGCCTCCTCGGTTTCCCGCCTTTCCGCGTTGCTCGCAAGTCATTGTGATTTGTAGGACGGTCGAGAGAATGCGCAACTCCAATGAGATCCTCCGCAAACGTAGGCGCTCGCGGGTAGAATCTCTCGCATCCTGTTTCCAGCCGATGAACGAAACTCCTATGATGCGCGAGAATCTAAAATTGCCTCGCCGTTAACCGTTAACGCCTTTACTGTTAGTACTAATAACGATTTGATGGCAATTTTTTAAAGGAATTGTTAATAGGCAGTTTTCATTGAAACTAAATTACGCCATTCGTTTCATGAGTCAGAATAGCGCGCACCTGAGTCGCAATAAACAACAAATACTGCAAAGTGAGTGACGTATTTTTCTACGAATTTTTCCTCTTAACTAATTATTTTGAGAGAGAGAGAGAGAGATTCTGAGTATAAAACATAAACGAATGTTTCATCTGCACTATCTAACGCAGTGTTTTTCGACCTTTTATGAGTAGCGGAAAACTTTGGATCGGTGGCGTAGCTAGGGGGGAGCAGTGGGGGGCAGTTGTCCCCGGGAGCAGTGCTGAAGGGGCGCAAACTCATAGACCGAAAATTAATATTTGTCTATAAACAATAATAACATTATAATATTTATATACCGAATTTAAATGCTTGTATAGCATGCTTGGGTTTCCATCACATTCCCCACATTACATTTTTCTGGAAAATTGTAAAGGGAGCAAGGGAGGGGGGCGCATCTATATGAGTTGTCCCCGGGCGAAGGAGAACCTAGCTACGCCATTGCTTTGGATGGAGAAAAAATTGGTGGAACACCTATATACCTACGCATATATATTTACCATGGCTGTGGGAATGCAGCAGGTTAGAAGTTGTAACCTGCTACTTTTTGCTTCTCAGATAGATGAGTTCATTAAGAAACCTAAATTTAAAAAAAATGATTTTCGGTTGAATATTTCGCGAAACAGACCAGTAGTTGCCAATATTTTTCGGTCAACGTACCCCCCTGGCTTTGAGTATAGCTTCACGTACCACATTCACAATTTTTATAGGAAGTAAATTTTACTGTTTACCATGTATGTGCATACAAGAAAATACACCGATAAAAAGACTCTGCACACCCCATGTCGCCGGCCCTGGCTTTGGTGAGGAAATGTGGTAGGCAACAGAAGCATACCGATTTTCGAAGACATTGTGTAAGATCTTTTGAATTTTTTAATAGGATAAAATTTTTATTTGCCAAATATCTCACGTACCCCTTGATTGGGCTTCACGTAACCCTTGGAGGTACATGTACCCCAGGTTGGGAACCACAGACTTAGGCAATGCCAGCGGAACACCAGTGTTCCGTGGAACACCTGTTGAAAAACAGTGATGTAAGCAAAAGTAATCCGTCTTCGCGTCGAGGTCAGTCCTTTCTTTGGCAATGAAGGCCACACAGATGATTTCTGAAGTTATGTTTAGTTATTCTGTTTTAATTTAGTACCAAACCATCGACGAATGATTACTTAAATATTACAAATCAGTTTTCCGTTATCTTTAAAGTATAGCAAAATAACGGCTCTTATCCGAGTGTCAAAAATCATGTTCATTTGAGGACTTCTGGACCAATGTAGCTTTATCGTTAAACACATCCTCTCGTCGCGACGATATCGAAAGTGGTCGATCCGACTGTTTTTTGGTCATTCTATTCAGATGAAGTGGCGAACTGAGAAGAGAACGGAGGAAAGACGTTGCACTGCCGTCGTTCAGCTATCCCTCCCATTCCCCTCTCTCTCCCCCTCCCTCCCATTCCCCTCCCTCCCATTCCCCTCCCTCCCATTCCCCTCCCTCCCATTCCCATCCCTCCCATTCCCATCCCTCCCATTCCCCTCTCTCTCCCCCTCCCTCCCATTCCCCTCTCTCTCCCCCTCCCTCCCATTCCCCTCCCTCCCATTCCCCTCCCTCCCATTCCCTTCCGTTCCATTCCCCTCCTTTTCATTCCCCTCCCTTTCATTCCCCTCTCCCCTCCATTCCATTCCCCTCTCTGTCCCCCTCTCTTCCATTCCCCTCTCTCACATTCTCCTCCATTCCATTCTCCTCTCCCCTCCATTCCATTCCCCTCTCTCTCCTCCTCCCTTCCATTCATCTCTCTCTCCCCCTCCCTACCATTCCTCTCCCTCATTTTCACTCTGTCCCTTGTGCGCCCAGCGTCAAACACCTGTCCGTTTCCTTAGCGTCGACGGCACAATGGCAGTGACACGCGACTGTCGAGGAAGCGTGTAATGGCTGGTAAATGCCGAAACGATAAATCAATGGCCACCTGTTGCTAAAAGATGTACAGATTTTCATAAACGTTTTTCCTTCGTTTGTCACGATACTAAAATCGGATAAATTCAATTATTAATAAACGAATGTCCCGAAGTATTGGCAAAATACGCTAATTGGTCATTTATAATTTTATAATTTGCGCTAGAGAATCATTTCTTACACTTTTCCTTGGATAGACCACCTAAATGAGAGGTGATCATTTCAATTGGGTACCCTTAATTCTATCATTTTGCCTTTGTTGCCTGCTGCTGGTCGTAAATGACAGCCACTGCTTAATTTGTAGATCAAAGGAAGTCAAAGTATGATGAAGTGGATATATGCATTTTTTGTAAAATTCATATTTTGTAACTTGGATATGTTATTGAAACTTGTTCTTTAAAATTTTACACACGAACTAACATATTTATGACAATTGATGGCTCTAGAATAGCGTAACATCGTAATTAAAGAATCTGAATTGTGTATCGCTAGGGGAACTCCGACTCAACGTTAAGTTGAAACTTATAAAGAAATAAGAACTAGGAAGCTAATCTTAAGAAATACTAGAGATAATTGAAGTTCTCAGGTGCATCAGAAAGCAGGAACTCTATGATAAAAAAGGAATGATAGAATGTATAACGGAGCGTCATCGAGATAGGTTTTTTCCTAGGATGTTTAGAGATCACAACAGGATATTCGAGTCGGCAAGATTTTAGAAAATATTACCCTCTATCCCCTGCCACCCGCCTGACTGGTGAATTGCAGGGTATTATGTATATTATATAGATGTAGATGCATCATCATAAGTTAGTGAGAGAGGCTATGCACCAAAGATTAGAATATGTAATTAATGCTACTCCCCAGGGATTCAGGCAATTTTTCTGCGCCAACATTTTTTCTGTGAAATCTATAATTGGCCCAAATAATTTTAACTTTTAAGGACAATTTCGTCTCTTCTTCACTCTTCTACTGTCATGTATTGAAATGGCACTTCAAATAATGTGTAAGGTAAACTATTCGACCATCAATCTGACTTTAACGTAGGTACACAAATGTCGACTTAAGTAACATAAACGCCGAACAAACCTTAAAATAACCTAAAATCAATAGCTATTTTGTATAAAATATTACGGAAATGATATAACCAAAAATATCAGTTTATAAGCACTGGAATTTTTTTAGTTAATGTTTTCTGTGTTTTTCATTGTTACACCTTCAACAGTTATTTCTGGCACAAAATTATTCTTATTCACTATTCACTATCTTACACTAAACCATATGTATATCTATTACCAAAAATACAATATATGAAGATTTATTAATCGATTTTATTTAATCTTCGATAATCTGAACTAGATCAGTCTCCAATGATAATAATTAACGCTCAATTTAAGTGGTCTATTTCCAGTGTATTAGTTCATTAGTATGCATATGAATATGCCCAATAATTTCTTTGCTTTATATGAATAATCTTTTGAGGAGGTGTTAATATTGTTGATAACGAGTAAAATGGTCTGAATAACGTTAATCTCTTTGCATTTGCAGAAGCAGACCGAGGAGTTGACTCTGGACGTGGGCTGCGGCAGCGACTGTCGCGTCGAGCAGGTAAGGAGGCTGCAAATCGACGAGTTTTTATTCGAATGGGATTCATTCTCATTTTTCAAAATGCTTAAATATGATATAACATTAATAATTTTGACTGACAAGCTGGACTAGCCGCATTGGTGCGCCATTAGTTGTTAAGGGTGTCCAAAAATTGGTAATCGATTTAAAATGGAACGGGTGCTTTGGGTAGCGGGCTTCTTAATGGCTCAGCATGGAACTCTGCATGAAGTGGACGCATGCGTGGGTGTTGTTGTTGGAATTTTCTAACCATAAGAGTAATTGGGTTTCTCTCGTCGTTTGCAATCATTTCTGTGGTGTTTTTAAAATAGTGACACATTTCTCCATTTATAATTTATCCCAAAATAATAAATCATAACGCGGCTGCTTATTATTTTCATCCTTTCTCAAATAAAACCTTATACTCAACAAAAATAGTTCAAAATCCGCTACAACCGTAGATCAAAGTAAGTCAAATTCAAGAATAAATTGACGAGTTCTACTATTGTTACTCAAGAAATAATTCCTAAAACCATAAAATATTTGAGCAAATTATACGCCTACTTCATTTATTTGGTAGCTGGAGTCAGTCGTAATTGATCTAATGAAAGCGAATGTCAGCAATGAATTAATCACAACGGACCTTTGGTTCTCTAATTTTCTAATGGTTAGTCTAACTCAGTGGTTTCCGGACTGTTTGGCCCGCTCCCCTAGGGAAGGGGCGCGCTGAGTAAGTCGAGGGACTCAAAATATTTTCTTGATCTTTACTGTCTTTTTTATCATCCTTATCGAGAGAACTTCATTATGTAGCCGTCTAATTATATCATTGAAGTGTTTACGACGTATCGTTTGCGCTCATTTTTTCTGAAATTTTATAGGTATTGTTAATGACTTTCGATTAAGATATAGAGAGGGGCCGCAAAGAATGTTTTTAGGTGAGAGGGACGCGGCTTTTTAATGCTTGTAAACCGCTGGTCCAACTACCGGGGTAATATATTTAAATTAGGCATAGGCTACTAAAAAAAAATGAAATGACTTACGACAATACATCGAATATTATCACTTTATCGCAGTGACGAATTCGCCTTCCGTCTCACTGTCTTCTCACACACGCACTGCGTACTTCCCTCTTTGCTACTCCAGGCCTTCTCCTTCGCTAACTGCATTCTATTTTGAAAAGTGTCGCGCTGGCTTAAGGCGATCATCGCGGGATTCTAGAAGCGTTCGAGGCACGTCATTAGCCTCCATCTCGGCAGTTACGGGCAATAATTCTCCTCGCATTTGCGTGCGTGTATAACCACGGAAGAGGCGCCTTTGGCGCTCGTTTGGCATGTGGGGCCGTTTTTATCACCCACGCCGCCCGACCCCCCCCTCCCCCCACATCATCCCCTCTTTACAAGTGGGCGGCTAAATCCACCGCCAAATGAAGAGCCGTGGCAGCGGGGAGTTGACGTATTGCAGAGTAGAGAACGGAAGGAGCAGAAGAGATGGAGAGAATTCGCAGGTCCTCTCGGCTGCCCCGGGATACCATGCAAAGTGGACACAGAAGCCCTTCTTCTCCCCGCTCCCCCCTTCTTCACTCATTCCCTCTTTCCGCAGCTCATCTCCTTAGCGCCTCAAGACCTCATCGACCTTGACGTCAGGTTATCGGTGACGTAAGGCAATGGCCTGGTTAAGGGGCATTATGTTTCTGAAAAATAAGGCGTGAAGAAAGGGGAGGCGTGCGTACTACGGGTAGGGTGGAGGGAAGGGGAGGGGGGATAGGGGTGGGGGAATGTGAGGGGGTATGGAGTGGGGGAGGAGGAAGGGGAAGGGAGGGGTGGGGGAAGGGGAAGGGAGGGGAGGGGTGGGGGAAGGGGAGGGGGTTAGGGGAGGCTGGAGATCTTGGACAGGCAAAAGGACCGAGTGCTGCTGCTCGTCATGGATTAGCGAGGAGGAGACTAGTGAAGTGGTTCTGGTGGATGTTAATGCTTTCTGAGAGACGAAGCAGCAGGTGCGAGTGACCATTTGAGTCTTCTCGTTGCAGCTAGCTGACACTGGAGAATTGAATCTTTGTATGAAGAGTGTGTGAAGGGATAAATTAACCGAAAGCATAAAATCTAGTCCTGTTAAACGCTCTTTTTGCAGTGAAAAACTATTTGACCAATATTTCGGATCATAGTAGAACAGCTAGACAGCAGAAATCGTGGGTATCCATAAGAACGCATATATATATATATATATATATATATATATATATATATATATATATATATATATATATATAACAACTTACGGAAAAGGAAAGGTAAAATGAATATATGGATGTCAACAAGGTGTTGGGATGAGGAAACCCAGTGAGCACTCACCAATCAGACGACTTCAGGTTGGCGAGGCTCCGGGGATGTCGAAGCGACACATGTAAAATAACACAAAAACACAGAAACATCACAAACGTAAAGCTTTCGGAACTACTCCTTCTTCAGCTACAGAGAGAGAACATATATATATATATATATATATATATATATATATATATATATATATATATATATATATATATATATATATATATATAAAACGCTACGGCAATGCGTGGCACGCTGGAGGTGCCGAGCTATGAGAAGAACTTTGTATTGCTAAACACAGCTGATACAGCTGGCATTGAAACGTATTAGATATTTGTATCACAATGATAGTAATGTATTGTGAAATCTGAAGATAAATCTGAGATAAAGAATTATAGAAGGACGGGAGGAAAGATATATAGAAGAGGGAGAGAGGGACGTTGAGAGGGAGAGAGGGGGGTATTGGGAGAGAGATAAGGATATTCGAGGAGAGAAAGTGATGTTGAGAGATAGGGATATTGGGAGGGTGAGGGGGAATTTGGAAGGGAGTGAGGGATATTGGGAACGAGAGAGAGAAGGAGAGAGGGATATTGAGAGGGAGAGAGAGATGTTGAGAGGGAGAGAGGGATGTTGAGAGGGAGAGAAGGATATTCGGAGAGAGTAAGGAAGGTTGAGAGAGAGGGGGGTATTGGGAGAGAGAGAGAGACATTGGTTGGTAGAGAGGAGTCGGGGGAGAGAATAGTATGAAGAGAAAGACGGGAAGATTATGAGGAGATGAGTAAAGCCCTGAAGTGAGAATGTGATTGGAATGGATGAGGGACACTGGATAGCGGGAAAGGAGCGGGGTGGTGAGGAGTAGCTGGCGGCTAAGATAGACTTCAAGTTAAGTATCAATCACCCCAACGCAAGAGCCGCAGGAGAATCAGCGAAAATTAAATAAAGTAATTGGCTCATTATTAATGCGCGTTCCTTAAAATACAACAAAGTGAATTTATTGCATTCTTTCTTGCGACAGTTTATAGAATCTACTTCCATTGCTTCTATAAACATTTTATTCAATGTGGGTAACATAAAAATTCAAAGAATAAAAATCCTGCCTCCGTTTCATTAGAAATTATCGTTATTATGTGATTTTATTAAATAAATAGGCCTCTATATTACTGGTACCTTAGTCGACGGACTATAATTATAACATTAACATGATTGAGTCCGTTTTAGAACTGTCTATTATTTGAGAGTATAGTATGTAAATTTAGTACGCTGCGACTGTTATCCCGCAGAATCCTTTTATTTTCTGCCAAGATTGATTATCCGCGAGAAGATATGATCTGGAATGAATATTATAATATTGTTAGTGATTTTTATTTAAATTTTGTTAGATTGAAATAAACTAGCTATTACGCTCTATGTGAAATTATTGATAAAGAAAGATAAAGATAAAGAAGCATATGAAATGATTTTTTCATAAACACTGACTCGACCTGTTCTTTAAGCTGATTAATTAATATATTTTGGCAAGCAGAGACAAGCAACCGAGGACATACACTTGATGTTTTGGGACGACATCTTTCGTAGCGATCGGATTGCTTGGAATGTTTCTTTGGCAATCATAGTTATATCCTAGGCGTTTTTAATTTTGATAAAGCTTCGTCAGCAGGCATCTTCTTATTTAAGTGGCTCTAGTCGAGCTATTTCTATAGATAGTGATAAAATGTTTCTTTTTGCATTTATTTTTTGCCTTGCTACACACAGAAATCAAACAGTCATTTCGGTCTAAAGATATCTATGGAAATTTTGTCTATACGTGGACAAGAAGCTGGTCGTAACATTACGGAGACTGAACTACATTTGAGAAAAATCTTTAACTTTCATCTTGTGAAGATAATTTAGGCTTATGACTTGATTTCTAGAACTATCAGATTTGATGTCGCAATGATTGAACTATGGGGTCACATTAACCTGAAAATCAGCTGTGATAAGGCGGATACGTGGAGATCCACGTTTGTATCAAGCTACTAAAAATATTTATCTAACTTCTACGCCTATTGTATTTCTGTACCAAAGATTTATTTTTTCTGTTTACGCATTCGTAATATCAAGTCCGAAAGAGTATCTCGTTAAAAAATCACTTGGCCCTTGAGTATTATTGCGAACAGAGGGCATCTCGTTGTTATCTCTTTCGCGTCTCTGTTATTTTAGAATAACAGTTTCTGGAACGTTAAAGGAAACGGGAGAGGGAAGGGAGAAATGGAGAGAGAGAAAAAGAGGGATAAGAAGGAAATAGTAAGATGGGGAACGAAGAGTTTTATATTAGCTGCTCATAAAAGCTAAGCCATACCTAAGTCTTAGAGCTATATATTACGAATGTTCTCGATTTATAATTTACAAATATTTCGCGCTGGAAAATAACTCTGACACTAACGAAATGTTAATATTTTCCTCTTTATTTTTAAAACGTCATGTTTGAAAAAGGACAGCAATTTAATATGTGCGCGCAAATTAAGACGAAGCATTCATCGTTAGTATGACTAACCAAGAACACCGATCATAGGAACTCATATCTTTATTCACTTGACCAAACAAAATATTTATTCTGAGCATTAATAACTTTTAATGCTCGTCTCTGATACCACATTAACCGTAGACATAACAATAATCGTACAGGGGATAAACTGATTTCTCTAATTTGTGCTCGAGGACACATCTCTCCCATTCTTTCTCATCCCGCAGTCTTCTCGTCTCCCAACTCCCCGACCTCTTTCAATCGAACCTCATGCACGTGTTCCTCTTCTCGGGTTCAAATGGGGTGAGTTGATGGTGGCGTTGATCGTCAGGGTGGTAAAACACAAGATAAACGACACGCGAGCACTTCCGTAACAATGGAATACCGTATATCTCACGGAATTTTGGTGCAACTTTCGCGGCAGAAGTTAACGCCTCGAGAATGGAATTCCGAATTTGTTATGTATAAATTGGTGACCAAGTAATAATGATTGGACAATAAAGCTGGACGAAACAGAATTTGTCCGAGGAAATCGGACAACGTTGCTCAGAAGAAACAAAATATGTAACGGGCATTATAAAAATTAGAATGGATCTGTAGGTTATATTATAGCCTTAAGTAATTTAAGATTGAATCTAGGGTAAAAATCACAAGATATGTATTTTTCCGAATAAATTAAATGAAATTATCGTGAACTAATAGACGTTAGTATGTTCTATGTTTTCATAAGTTGCCATAAGCCTTAATGTTTCAAATATTAATTCTTAACATTGTCACTCAATGATCACTCGCGGCCAGTTTTTATCGGCAATCGATTAAAGTAATTTGCCATGCAAGTCTTATTGTTTTTGGCGGAGGATGTGGGGTATTAGCCACGTCTTGCGTATTTTCTAGCATCAATAATTATCTGAAAATAGTGTAGCATTCTGCATGAATACTACGCAACTTCTTATCTCCTGTGTTATCAGCGAGATGTCCGTTATACAAGTCTTGGTAGTTGTCGACGTTTATTTTTATTAAAATTCTACGATTAAAGTCGACGTTAATTTTTCCTAAACATCGGCGACGAATATCGGCGTTTATTTTTATACATTTTTGTTAGGCTTGGTAGTTTTAGACGTTTATATTTCTTAAAAAGCGACTATTAATATCGTTTATTTTTCCTAAAAATCGAGAACCAATGTTTATTTGAATACATTTTATCGATTTTTATCAATAAAAATTACATAAATTTGATTCCTCCAATTAAATTTTACTAAAAATTTATATATAAAAATAAGACCTTGCATGGTGGATTTTTTGTTGCTATCTAAACTTTGGTGAATATGTTGTAGTTGGCTTCGCCCATCAACCGGGAATAGCTAATTTTTCGGGAATAAATCACAAATAAATTCTACTTGCTAAATCGTGTCTCTAATTAAAGAAATCGTGACCATTCAACAAAAAAAATAATTTGACGTTACTATAATGCACAACCAAATACATATATGAATATTTGAAGAAAAAATCTTATTTTGTTTATTGACAGACGATGATGAGTATACAAAAAAGTCCCGAGTACGAACCTTGAGCGATGCTACAGCATTGCAAGAAAAAATAAGCATGAGACTCTCTCACTCGGAGAATCAATTGTGGGTGTGACTACCAAAAATAGAAATTTTAGGACTGTTTTTGAAAATAGGTACTATAGGGCAGAGCTCCAGAAATACACTGGTAGTAGTCGCTTTTTCACCTAACCAACCACGAAATGAGTTATGGGTGAGTGGATTTTGTCAAGCGGGGTGCAGGATTTAGTTATAGTTTCAATACCTGCTATAGGGATATTTGACGATCAGTATTAATTCAGTAGACTTTTGAGTAAATTGAGTATGGAGACTGATCATATCGTGTAAGCGAACCAAAGGCGCGTAGGGATTATCAGATGTGCTCGAGATTAAAGACAGAGTGCAAAAAACCGATCGTATAGTTTTGTCCCGAACCCGTGTCAACTCAGTATGGATCCTTAAGACATAAGAGATCTTAGAAAGGGTATAGAATACCGCATTAAGTGTGGCTGTCTGGTATGAAAAATGCCTATTTTCTCTTTAGTTTTGGACGTTTGACGCTAAAATATATTGAATTTGAGTGTAATAAAGCAAATCTAAAAATCCTGACGAATAATTTCATAGAAAATTTAGTAGTGAAAAATAGACACTTATCGACGACAATTTTCGTCGATTTTGACATTTTTACGAATTCGATATTTATCGATTTAAATCGAATCTTACCAAGTCTAGTTATAACATAGTGGAAGAATGGAAAAATGTGTTAATTGATTAATGCAAGCTAGATATGCGCGACTCGAGATTTTTTAACAATTTATTAATCTTGCTTATATTAAGTGGAGGTATCAAAATTATCATGTTTTACATAGTTTTTATAAAATGTTCTGACAATCATGCAAGCAGTATTTGCGACGCAAGAACGAGTTAACAGTATGTAAATAAATCATTGCAACGGATTGATTATTGCTATTTTTATTAAAAATTAACGCATTGCATAAATATATCCGAATACATATAATAAATTTTGTCAATGAAATGTGCATAAATAGCCTTCCTTTATCGACATCAATCCCTGGATGTGGTTCACAGGTAATCCCGCGTGTGCATTTAGATTGTCGTTACCTGCTCTCTAGACTCACATGAGCCAACTTCCTGTCCGAGTGTGTCGGTTGTTTTTTGCGCGTGAGAGAGAGAGAGAGAGAGAGAGAGAGAGAGAGAGAGAGAGAGAGAGAGAGAGAGAGAGAGAGAGAGAGAGAGAGAGAGAGAGAGAGAGAGAAATAGAGATAGAATCGTTCCGATCGGAAGATTCGAAGGAAGGCTTCCTCACAGAACTGAGTGATTCGAATTTCATTTGTTTGGCAAAGGCTTCCGAAGGAAAAAGATACGTCGAGGAGCGCCAACGAAGCCAACAGAAGTTGATACGTCTCTTGTTACAAATATATGTGCTTAGATGGTGAAAGTCGCGCATCCATCAGAGTGAGACATAAACTACTGTCACTCGATCGTCTTTAAGAGGTCGATTCAATAATGGTTGATAATTCCTGTTACTGGAATATATAAAAGAAAGAAACTTGCAAACTCTAAAGTCCCAAAGTTGCCGAATTTTGGACTCTATTACATTCAAACTAGCGTAATTGCCCGTCAAAAATCATGGGTGAAGATGAAGTAAACGTTAATCTAAGCATTGGTTCAAAATAGCAAGGTAAATTAACAAATCTATGGTTCGTTATCATCATTTAATGCAATGTGCCTCATATCGTTATTATTATACTTGTATGATTTTAAAAAGTCGATTAAAGTAACTTGCATAATTTTTCTGACCGTTTTTTGGGAAGACTTAAGGAAACGCGGTGATTGCCCAAATCTTCTTCAGATGCCACGCCGACGATACAATGAAAGAAAGGTCGAAATCGAATTAGTCGTTTTTGAGTTACATTATATTCGTATCGGCAGCGTGACACACAAAAAAACATCACGGTTTTTATATTAAGTAGATTTTCTAAGGAATACGTCGCCGTCCATTCCTTATAGGGAAACCTGCAAAGTAAAACTTCACTCAGTTCGAACCAGGATTAAATAAAAATTCTTTTTCCGTGAAAGAGAATTATTACGATCACTAATTAATAAATAAATGGTAAACATGTATGAAAGAAATCTATAAATGTTTTAGCTGTGCCGAGGTTTTTTCCTTTGCCTAGATCTAAACACAGAATAACTTTCGTGGGTTTGTCGGTTCGAAAATATTCACATCGTAAGAGAAGCTCTTCCTTAAATATGCGGATCGCGTAAAGCGACAGTTATGACGAAAACCGAGCGCTAACGTTAGCAATTAAGAAGCCAACTGAAAATATCAACTCCCAGTCGACCACTAAAAATCCAGACTCTAATCCGCTGCCTAAAGATAAATTCGAGGCATTCGATGACATAACAGAGATTTTTCCGACCGAGATAACAAAACCTCAAATCAGTCTTTTGCACTGCCAAGGCGCGAGGCTCTCGACTCCCCGTGGCGGAGCGATAAAGGGGCCACCGATCCGTGGATAAGCGTCCGACTGACGGAAAAAGGAGGAGCGCGAGTGCGACGCTCGGATTACTGAACATTTCGGGAAGAAACTGCGCGGATAGATTACGTCACGCACAAATTATCTCGCAAGTCGCCGCTTTCGGAGAGGAAAGATCGATCTGGAAATTTTTGAAGAAGAGACGGTGAAAGGATACCACTTGAGTTCCATTAAAAACGAATTTTACGGGACGTAGCGCTTCATCTTCCGCTCGAAATTAAAGGACTGCAGCGCCTGAGAGGATTAGGGACTAAATCCGCTCGTTGGCGCTTTGGAGAGTCACGGCGTCACGACGGGAATTAAAAGGAGTAGAAGAGCACGCGGCGGCGGAGACATTCAATTAGCAACAATCGGTGGAACGTAGAAGCTTATGTATAGAAAACGAGATACTAATTCACAACGATAAAATCCGACGTGCAACGAATCCTACTATCTACGTGAAATGTTAAGCATACACGGAAGGGAGGGGAAAATGATCTTACAGAAACTTCGAACGGAGAGAGCCACTGAAAACTTGAGAGATGGTGGAATGAAGAAGACACTAGAGAACTAGGTAAGGTTAAGAGAGAATGGAGAGAGAGAAAGGGAGAGAATGGGAGATGAAGGAAAGCTATGTGAGGGTGGAATAGGAGGAGAGGAGGGAGGAAGAGAAGGAGAGAGAATCTTTGGCGTCGTAATATAATCTCAGACCCCTTCTCCAAATCTTTCAAGCCCCGCCCCTCCTTCTCGCCGAAAATGGTGAATTTCCTCACATTCGTCTCGAACACGAAACTTTAACGTCATTTCTGAAGTGAAAATCTATCGACACAAGGGATTGCGATGTTGCTCTCGATAAGCCGTCAGGTACGTTTTCCAATGAATGATAGTCATCGTCTCAAATGCTCTGTACGTATTTCGGGCTATCTTTGATTACTCAAGGAATGCTATGTTTCTGTATTTCATTTTCTTATGTCGAAAAATGCACCTCAGAAGTACATGGGTTCAATCCAAGAGGGATCTTTTCCTCTATTAGAATACCGCGGTTAACATCGGTTGCTACGTAGATTATTTGCGTGGACAACAACTATGATACCATGTTATCCTCTCCCTAGCTCTTACATGATCTGTGAAGCTTACTTTAAAAATATATTCAGTGAAGGTACAACACTTGTTACAAAATAGTCAGCGAGAGATAATAATTACAACTTATAATTTCGGAGATAAAATTCGAGAAAAATCATATCTTGCAATTACGAATATTTTCTATATTGATTGGCACGAAGATACTTTTCTTGAGAACAATTAAAAAGCCATATTTTCTTCTCCCTATATATTTAATGGCTTGCGAAGTACCGATAAACACGGAAGTACCGTAACCGAAGGAAAAATAGTCTCTGGAATGCCTCGCCGTTCTTCAGATCGAAAATACTGACAAAACAACACCAAATTTTGGCGTATTCAGTGGCCGTCGTGGACTCCATATATTTTCAGTTAAAAAAACGTCGAATTTTATCGTACAAAGCCAATTTGCGTATCGATTTGATGCCTCTTGAAAAGTTGACAGCATCTAAATTAAAATGTATTCTTTTAGGCGTATTTTGGTTAGGGTCCGGAGTTTCTACAATGTTATAATTTTAAAATGCAAGGCGAAAGTACGGTACTCTCATTCCCATGCTAGGGGAAAAGGTAAAGCTCCTGAAATCGAACTCAGGGCCTTGGAATCGGATAAAAAATAGTCCTTTTACTGGATGAAATTGGGTTCCATACAATATTTGGTTGCGATGGTTTTCGCGGCGTCCGAGAAAATGCTATTTTAATGGGAAAAATGAAATCGCCTGGAATCGAACCTGGGACCCTGGAATCGGATGTAAAATAGCCTTCGACCTTTTCCTGTGTGAGAGCGGTTTCCATGCAAAATTTGGCTTCGCTGGCTCTCGTGGTGTCCGAATGCATAGAGGACAGACAAACGCTCTTCTTTATAAATATTAGATTAGAGAAAAGAGGAAAGCAGGAGGATTGGCATGTCGGCCGTTCCTTTATCCACTCTCACCCACTTCCGGCGCAGGAAAGTGCAATTGGTCAGGCTAGAGCAATGAGTGTGAATGGAGGAAAGGGAAAGGAGAAGAATGAAGGGGAAGAGGGTGAGGGAGAGAATAGAGAGAGAGAGAGGGGGAGGGTGGGAAGAGAGAGGGAGGGGGAGGGAGGGGGAGATGGGGGAGGGAGGGGAGCGGGAGGGGAAGGGAGGGAGAGGAAGGGGGGGGAGGGAGAGGGAGAGAGGGGAAGGGAAGAGGAGAGAGGGGAAGGGAGGGGGAGAGAGAGGGAAGGGGGAGAGGGGGGGAGAGGAGGGAGGGAGAGAGGGAGATGGATAGGCGGGGGAGAGAGGAGGGAGGGAGATGGATAGGTGGGGAGAGAGGAGGGAAGGAGGGAGATGGATAGGTGGGGGAGAGAGTAAGAAGGGAGGGAGGGAGATGGAGAGGAGGGGGAGAGAGGGAGGAAAGGAGATTAAGTACTAAGGGAGGGATGAGAGAAAGAATTGTTTAAGCTTAGATTTTTCAAATTTCAATAACAGAAAGAAAATGTCTGCGAACATTCCATATTCCCAAAATATTGTCTTCGATTCAAAAGCTGGTGCAAATGCTCAAGTGCATTTAGTTGTGGGATATTAAAACGATACACCTCGTCAATATTAATCACACATCCTAATTACATGAGCACCTGCGCAACTTGCGGTGACCTACAGTTATATTTTAGATATCTTCGTTGTAAAAGTAAGCGACTTTCGATTCAATGCCAGACATTTCTACTCGTATTATAACAGTGTTTAAAATTCAATATCGAACAATTAAGTCGCTATACGACACTGGACTTCTGTTTTTCCCATCCACAGATCCGTTGATTGTTCTTCCAATCTCAAACCGAACCCATTCTAACCAACTATGTATTATCTCATTACTTCGAAATTTCTAGTACATACCTCTTTTCCTTCCCTTTTTGTTCCTCGGCCTATCTTTCTCCCTCCGAAAACTTTGAATGTTTTCTTCATTTCCATAATCCCTCTTCTTATCACTTTCTTTTCGCCGCTTTTACTTAAATCTCGTCAACTTTGCCAGGGCTCGGCAACCATTTTCACAATAAGAGCCGCTTCACATTACTGAAGATGACAGCGTAGCTGTCGAAATATCGGTGTCTAGTTTAAAAAATTTTTTGGTTAGAGTCTACGGTGTGAGTGCCTCCTTGGAGTGTGTGTGTGTGTGCCTGTGTCTTAATCAAGGATTAGGTCCCCGACGTTCCCAACGGAGACCTGCAGCGCGTACGTGAGTTTTCTCTTTCCTTTTAATTGACGGTGAAGGATCTTTTACTTTTTATTCAAAGTATTCTTTGTTAACCATATTACGTAGCGTAGAATAGGTCATTTGCATTGCAATTATATTTAAAATTAAACAGTAAAATATAAATGAAGAACAGATCGCATTATATAGAACATGTTGATCTCTGGTTGAATAAATCGCGCAGGAGCATTAAGGAATAGGGATTAGAGTATACGAAGATACCTGCGTCTACTTATATATACAGGGTGAGGCAATAGTCTCTATACAGCCACACATTCATTAACACAAAGAAAATTGGAACATAATAACATCATATATTTAGTGTAAGCGTAATGGTTGAAGATACTGTTCAATTAAGAGGAGACAGCAAACAAGAAAAACAAAATCGTATATCGAAACCTTACTACGTTTCGATAAAGAAATACCGATTCATAAAATAATTACCACGTGCTTGATAAATAAAGGAACATGGAATGAGACCAAATAAAGGAAGAATTCAAATATCTTGGTATTACATATTAAAAAACTTAACAATCGAAAAGGGAGCAATAAACAAAAACAAACAAATGTTGGCGCTCTCCAGCTTTTAGTCGCCGTGAAACCTCTAATTTAATCTCGAGAGTTAAATTTTTCCTCTCTTTCTCCTCTGACCGCTGGTTATCACTCATGGTCTTTTTATTTAAAGGGAAAGTATAATTTAAACAAAGTTCACTCTATATTTTGACCTACAAAAACATCAACAAGTGTACACAGAACCATCAAGCAACTGCAAATACTGACGTCTTGTGTGTTGTAAATGCGCAGACGCGCTGCGCAGTGGACTTCGTAAATTACACCAGAAATTTTGAAGAGCGTTAATGTGTAACGCGCGAATGCAATTCGGAAAAATGCATTAAATTATTTTCAGCGTTAATGCGGAACAGCGTTAATCGGGACAGCGTTAAAGCGGGGAGTGGATGTACTTATATCGACTTTAATAGCTTTAAAATCACCGCCGATGAGTTGCCCTTAGTGTTCCCAAATTTCATATTTTAGCGTTATAAAATATTACAAATACATTCGAATGGAAAAATAAATTGATCACGCGTAACTGTGCGGCAAAATAACGCGTGTATGTACTAGATCAGAGGTTCCCAAACTTTATGTCGGCAAGGGCGCATTCGACTTAAAAGCGAAAGCTGCGGGCGCCAATATTTTTATCCCCCCTCCCCTCCGCTCAACACTTACAGCTCAGCTCGTAGTTATATGTACATTTATATAATCCATTTTAAATATTGATAGCAGGAACATTAATTTTACTCATAAAAACCATTTTTATTAAAATTTAAAAGACAAAGTATAGAAAATATCAAATTTTCCATTTAACAACGAATCAAAATTAAATTATGAGATTAAATTAAGACTTTACAGGTATAAATCGCAATAGGCTCGGGTTGTGTACCAAAAACCAGAGTGTATAGCGAATCAGCGTATTGCGAAACACATTTTTAAATATGAGCAATGCTATAAAAAGAGATGCGTTTCTAAATGGATTAAAATCACGGATAAGCACGAGAGATATGTTCCTAAAAAATGTCTTGTTGCGCGAAATCGTTCTAAACGAATGCAAAATTCCATTGAAAACCATATCAAATATAGGAGGGGAAAAGAGAGCGCGCGCGATATATATCACTTACCTATTTTATACAATACTCTAATTATCGTCAAAGTATAAATAAAATACAATGCATACACAAAGACTTACAATCCCTTAGATTGGCGGCTTAAAATATCTTTACATACTATTTGCCCTATGAAAGGGCATTACGTAATTTTTAGGCAACGTCACTAAAATATAAAACGCAAATTACACTGGACTGACATCTTCCACCAAACATACGAACCGGGTGTAATATTTTGTTTATCGATCCATATGTTGAGCAGACACTCCATTTCTATCAGTGTTTCACTTCGATTATGCCTCCCAACACATTTGATGTTAAAGGAATAGCCCCCTGAGCACACTTTTTCATTTTTTCCAGCACTTCTGCAAATAGTTCTTACAGTCGACGGAGCTAGAGAAAGAGCACGACCTATAGCTGCGTGCCCTTGTCCACTTTCAAAAAGTTTTATTATATTCAATTTAATTAATGAATTAAGAGAAGCATTTTGCTTTAATATTTTCGCTTGCGACATTTCAAACTGATAAGGTTAAAAACTCGAGCACAAATTCAATGTGTCCCCACCACGACCTAGGACTGAAAACTGGCTGTAGTCCGCCGAAACACTACATTGGGCTTAAAAAGAAGCTCGTCGATTACATTACTTCTCCGGTGCAATATTATATATTCACATGAAATGAATATGAAAACAATTTAACAGAAGTTCGTATATAATGAAACAAAGTTGATTTTAATTGCTGGCGTTGAGGCCTTTCGAATGGGCAGAGGAAGTCTCTTCGTTCTCCGGGTTTTGTAAGAGCGTATGTCCGAATCAAACGAGCGGATCAAGAGGTAGAGTCAGAAAGTGTAATGAGCGTAAAACCGAAAAAAGCGCAACGCGAAACAGCGTATAGCGAGGTATACCTGTACTTAAATAAGCTGCGATACTTGTTTTGACATAACTACATGCGTGCATAGATACATTATATATACATTTTGTATTATAATATTAATCATTAAACATAAAAGAATACACAAGTTGGAATTTTTTAAAATCTCAAACAACTGTATTTTAAATTATTTAAATTAGATTATGATGTGCATGCAAATATCCCTTAGGAAATTTTATAGGAAAATTAGTAACCTGTTTATTATAAATGAATAGAGATATGTGACTAAAGCACATACACTAAGTGATACTTCTTCGTCAACAAGCAAAGAAAGAATGACTATCGTTCGCCAACCCCTATAAACGGGCTTGGATACATTACGATAACGATTGAAGGTAAAATGTTACATTAAAACATCCGAGAGGTCGACGAATTTGTGAACAAAACTGCAAGTGAAACCATCTACATGACACCATGCAAGTCACCTTTTTGGTGGATTGCAGGGGGTGCAATGCACCAAGGGTCCATAGTTTTCTTACGTTATCTTTTCCTATTATATTATTGTAGTTAAAAAGCATTATTTATTGAATTAACGAGAACTCTGACACTGCACATTTTCTACAATACTAGAAAACTCGGGTGTTTAAGTTGATACTGTAACTCGCATACTGTCACTCAGATGTTTGTCTGTTAAGCTGGTGCGATGCTTTGTTTTGATTCCATTCATGCAAGAAAACGTTGACTCACACAGGTATTGACGTTACTTTCAAATCTACATTCATTAATGAACTATAAGAATTTCTATCAACCAAAGTCAAAATCAATATCGGTTCAACATTTCTCAATTAATTCAATAAAAAGTAATACCGCTGAGGGAAGGCTCCGTGATTGACTTTAGAAGAGCAAAAGATCGACCGGTAGATCGCGATCGACTGGTTGGAGACCCCTGTACTAGACTATACCTAAGCCGAGTCCAACAATAGCCGTTGCTATGGCAACACACTCGTAATGAGTGATAAAAACTTCAAAAACGCCGGTATTTGCGCAAAATTCGAAGAAATGCGATCGATAAGCAACGTTTTACGATAAAAATTAGAATCATCATTCATTTCCTCAAAGAACAGTACAAATCCCGCTCCAATATTACAATTCTAAGATATTTTAATGTGCATGAGAAAACTACCCTGCACGATGGATTTCAGATTTCCAATGTAAATTAAATAGGAATTATAGTTCCTGGAATCGAACTCGGGACTTTCAATCTTCGTAACAAAAACTATCCTCGGGAGCTTGGTCCAAGTAGCAAGAGACTTCCACCAAGTGTCATGAAAATCGGTCTATTGGTTCAAAAGTTACAGACAGGCGGACACAACGACGGAACTATAAGCCTATTTCCATTCTGGAAAGGAGACTGAAAATCATAATACAGATATGCTAATCTGTAAGAATGGTGTTTTGAACGAGCGAGGTTGCCCAGAAGTCGATGAAAAGTAATCAGTTTTGAAGTTTAGCGAAAGAGTAGCAGGAAATAAGATGGAGACTCTGAGGAGCAGTAAGAGATCGAAAATGATCGACACATCCGATGAAAAGAAGAGTTTGTGACGAATTAATTTGAGCCAGTTGGCGAGTTGGAAATGTTTTCAGAGTTCGTAGGAGTCGCTGAGGCATCTATCCTGTCGTCACAAATGGCGGGAATGAAGGCGATTTAGAGAGACAGCGAGGATGAGTACGGATGCGACCGGGATGAATGAGGCGGTTTACGCGTGGGAAGGAGACGCGCGTGCAGTGGAGTCGGTCGCGGTGACTGCAATGATAGGTGGCACTATTCTGGGGTGGGATTTTCCGCGATTTCAAATGGGAGTGTGAGGAATGGGGTGTGGGGTGGAAGAGTCAGGTGGCGTGGTTCCTCTTCCGGTCACCTTATTCACTGCCGTAGCCTTTTAAAACGGAACTTGTCATCCGCCCCTCTCTCTTTGGTGCCGTATCGCTCTCTCTCTCTCTCTCTCCCTCTCTCTCTCTCCCTCTCTCTCTCTCCCTCTCTCTCCCTCTCTCTCTCTCCTGCTCGCCATCGGCTGATGTCTCGAAGGATGACCGGAAACAGTTCATCGGTTGCAACAATGCAGTTGCAAATTCCAAAGAGCAAATAAATGACACAATTGACTCGTCAACACGCAGAAAGTAGTAGAGTTAAAGACATCAACTGAAAGCGTTTAAATATCATTTAAAAGCCCGATTCATTCTATTTTAATTGTAAAATTAGCGTTAGAATTGATTTTTGTTATTTAGTGAACCCAAGGATCAGATTTTTCGAAAAAAATTATGATATAAAAATACATTTTTAAAAATAACTTTTATGTAGTTAAAACCTTCATATCAGACACACGCGTATTTAAAAATTTACGCTAGGAAATGAATATTCATTCTTTTAGACGTTATTTGGTTTAAGTCCAAAATTTTATGAATATTTTTGGCAAATTAAAATCAGAGATTTTCTGAACCAAATCCCATGTTATTCAAATGAAGGAATTAAACGGTACTGGAATCAAACTCGGGCCCTTATTAGGCGTTCTTTACCAGTGAAGCTGTAATGGCGGAGCGCCTTGTGCGCACGTTCCGTACATCTGTCCGGCGTCACTTTCATCTCGTAAACCGCTGCACGTATTTTAATTAAATTAAGTACGAGTCATCTTCATTAAAATTTATCGCCCAATTGTGATTTTGAACTGAATCCGTCAATTGGAACTTCCACTTTACATAATTACTTTAACAAACTTGTACTCGTATCTCGTTAAATGGCATCCGTCAAACAACAATTAAATACCTTACTTTTCCCTCCTTAGATCTTACATGATCTGTAAGGTATAGGTATTAAAAAATATTCGGATAGAGAACAAAATTTACTACAAAAAAGTCTCAGAGACCACATAATTACGAGTTATGGTTTCGGAGATAAAATTCGAGAAAATCCCGAGCAAAACATCGCATATTATGTTTACATCGATCGCTAAGACGGCTCTCTCATCAAACAACAATTAAAAATCCAAATATTTCTCTTCCATTCTCTTATATGATCTGTGACATATAGATTAAAAATTTTATTCGGATAGACAACAACATTTAACACAAGATAGTTCCCCGAGACCACATAATTACGACTAATAGTTACGGAGATAAAAATTCGAGAATCGCCCATCTTTCGATATCGTTCCATACGTATTTCCCATTAGGAACGCCTTTGAAATCTCTGTTTATTCCATTTATGGAGTATTATTTTCCATCTTGTGTCACAAGGCGATTGCCCATAAGCCTCTTTAGGCGGCGGTCACGTTAAAACTGAAAGAATGGTTAAAATAGATTGAGCCATTTTCGAGTTATTCGACATTCTTTGGATTTTTTTCTCAAATTTGAATACGGATATATATATCTAAGCTAACCTAATATAAAAGATATTACTTATTAAAAAGAAAGTCGTGCGGTGAATAAAATGACAATGAGGCGAATGAAGACTCGTCGCGTTTATTTTAGTGAAAAGTTTCCATTCAGCTAGCGACATTTTCGACTCGCTTTCACTTGCTTATCGCAGCGTTTCTCAACCTTTTCGATAATACTGACAACATAAGTTACAAGAAATTGTCCGCGGCCCACCTAAACTACAAGAAGATATCCGCGGCCCACATATATATCCATAGTTGAATATATAGGCAGGAGACAATTCTATATTGATGACTAAAATTAGCGAGTCATTTAAAAAAACAAAGCAATATATTAATATTTTAATTGGTAATTTATTTATTTTTGCCTATTATTGTTTTATTTATTATTTGCATTTTACAAAATATTAAGTTTTCGCTATGCTTTTGCGACAGTTATTAAGTGTTGTTAACCGATAAAATTGTTTTTCAAATTTTTGCGGCCAAATTCAACTTCTGCGACCCATTAGGTGGTCGCGGCCCGCCTCTTGAGAAACACTGCTCTAACGATCCCTCTTCCAAGATCGGCATATGCAGACAAGTTCGCGATAATTGGTGGCGACTTCAACTTACCTTCATTTGATTACAATTATTACTGATAGATAAAAGAAGCGAATAAAACTATGAATTGAAGATCCGACTCCGACAGTAAACAAAGCAAGAAAATTTAGCGAGAAGAACAGAGCGATAAATACGTATTTCGAGAGCCAGGCTCTCATCATATTAACTCTGTCCTTCTCGCTCAATTCCTTGCTTTGTTTGCGGTCAAATCTTCAATTCAAACAATTATTACTGTTTCGAAGCAGAAGACACAGAACGTGAGTCGTGCGAAGCTTTGTTTGAGTTCGCGAATCAGTCATTCTTGCAATTAATCAATATTCCAATGCGTTCAAATAATAAACTTGATTGGCTACAAATAACTCTCGAGCAGGCAGAAATAATTTCGACCTAGGAAGGGATACGCGACTACAATTCCTTCACAAGAAAAGCAAATAATGAAATTGTAAGTGGTATAACCAGAGGGGTAGGGGCGCTCTCAGACGTAAGAAAAAAATGCTACTCCAGAATAATTAATCATCACCGAACGTCGGGAATGAGAAGATAAGCGATTAAACAACAATACATGGGCCTGCGTTCCAAAGCAAGAGTATCCGAGCTAAAAGTCGCGTAGACACTTAAAGAAAAATGTCATAATGACTTTTTGAAGGAGAATACAAAAACAGTTCAGGTCATGCGTCAGCGAGATGCAAGGTCGTGGCCCCATATTAGCGTGAATGCGAAGTGAGAATGGATTGGTTGTTCACGATATTGCTGATTTATCGAATGTATTGAAGAAGCAATTTGTGAAAGCTCTCACTGTTGGCGTCAACGAGCAGGAGAGATCCATACCAGCGTAACGATTTAACGTATGGCATAGCACTTACAAGAAGAGATATGGAGCAAGAACACGAATCGATCAAATCGAATAAATCCCCAGGAGGAAATTCCTACAAGAATGTTCGAAGAATTAGCCAATTATATCGCACCATACTTAAAGATAATATTTAAAATAAATCATAAACTTATGGTGTTGTCTCCAAAAATTACACGTTACCCCGAAAATTACAGACCGACCTCCCTAATGTCTTTATCTTGTGCTCCAGGATATTATTTTCATATCCACAGTGTTGTTTTTATATATCCGCTCTTAAATAAACAAATTTCAACACAATTTCAAGAAAGGCAAACCGTGAGAGACCCAGCTGGGTTTTTATAGACTGACAATCTGTGATATAAATACCACGTAGACGCTATTTTTATATCACGAGAAACTTCGCTAAGATGTCAAATAGCAATTCAATCTTAAAGCCGGTAAATATCGGTGCTCAGTTTTTACTTGGGTTAGGAATTTTCTCTCCTAGAGAGAATAGAAGGTTGACATCGACGAAATGATTCAATTAAAGTCACGGCCGGTGTTCCACAAGGTAGCCTCTTAGGTCCGCTGTAATTCCTTATTTATGTAAATGTTATATTCCCGGCGGTACGTGCCAAAATTATACTCCTCGCATATGTTACGTTGATATATAAATATATATATGTAAATTAATGCTGAGTACGATCAGAAATCCCGGCAGGGTGAACTTGAAGCGATCTCCGATTGGTGCAAGTAATGGGGGTTTGAAGTAAATCTGGAAATATGCTTCGCTATAAATTTCTGGAAAAGCAAACCAATCGAGAGATGAAATCTATCGATCGAGAAAATTGTCGATTCGCAGGTCCGTAGTTTAAACTTCTATTGATATATATATATATATATATATATATATATATATATATATATATATATATATATATATATCATCATCATCATAGGTAGTCTGTCCGTAGACAGGTCCGTGATTATTCATGGTTAAACCTGGTTCTCCATATACTCCTATTTTCCGCTGTCCTCTTTATATCTTGATAACTCTTTCCCTTTCAAATCGTCTATCAGCTGAAACCTTTTCCTACCTCTTTCCCTTTTCCCATCTAGTTTTCATATATATATATATATATATATATATATATATATATATATATATATATATATCTCTTTCTCTCCAAATCCGCGAGATGCGATAGAGCGACATTTGGTTCATCGTACGCTTTCTTCGAAAGAAAAAGATTGGTGCATTTTTTTTTTTGTGTCGTCCAAAAATAGGCTCGGCAATACATCAACCAAAATTCTGAATGGATGGCTTAGAATCGAGGAATAAAATGTATGCAGCGAACACGCGCCGAATATATCTCTGTGCTTAAACTATTCCTAGTATTTCCTCAATTGAGCTGTCTGATATATCAATATATATATATATATATATATATATATATATATATATATATATATATATATATCAATATATATATATATATATATATATATTCCTAGTATTTCCTCAATTGAGCTGTCTGATATATCAATATATATATATATATATATATATATATATATATATATATATATATATATTGATATATATATATATATATATATATATATATATATATATATATATATATATTGATATATCAGACAGCTCAATTGAGGAAATACTAGGAATAGTTTAAGCACAGAGATATATTCGGCGCGTGTTCGCTGCATACATTTTATTCCTCGATTCTAAGCCATCCATTCAGAATTTTGGTTGATGTATTGCCGAGCCTATTTTTGGACGACACAAAAAATGCACCAATCTTTTTCTTTCGAAGAAAGCGTACGATGAACCAAATGTCGCTCTATCGCATCTCGCGGATTTGGAGAGAAAGAGAGAGAGAGAGAGGAGAGAGAGAGAGAGAGAGAGAGAGAGAGAGAGAGAGAGAGAGAGAGAGAGAGAGAGAGAGAGAGCGAGAGAGAGAGAAGGGGAGAGGCAAGGGGACGATCTTTTTGCTCTACTCCTCCGAATTTCCTGTTTCTAGTTTACTGTTTTTTGTCCACAAAGAGAAGAGTGTGTTCGTAAACGTGCAAACACGCCAACTCATCCCTCAAAAAAAGACGGAAAGACAGAGACCTGCGTCTCTTTCACGCGGAAAATGTTTCCCTATGAGGAAACCGAGAGACGGGAATGGAAGGTCTTCCGCGTAAAATTCGAAACAAAAGTACAGACTAGTTCAGAGCGGCCGCCGACCCAGGCATAAAACCAAACGAGGAAAAATACAAGAAAAGATATCTGTTAAGAGGAAATCGAAAATACTAAATTTTGTTTCTTCGTCAAAAAGGTTGTAAAAACCAGATACGCCATTTGATTCCAAAGCAGCCGTCATCAGTGGTTATTCGCCGATAGCAGACTCTACAATCGCAAAATCAACGTTGATGACGGTTGCGTTTACTTATCCGGAATTTCCAAACATTTTATGGCTATCATTTAAACAGTTTTCAATTAAATTTCCGCTTAAAGCGAACTCGGTTATTCTCTCGTGACTGAATTAGACAACAAATTATCAATAATAAGTGTAGTATTTCTTTTTAAAATTCCCATACACCCGAATGAATATATTGCTGTTACATAGAAATGAGGGTTAAGAGATTATTGATTGCGTCTAACGTTTTAGGAAAGGATTCTCTCGGTGGTAATCTTCTTTGCAAATAAAATGACTACATATAAAGTCATAGGTTTTCTATGTATGTAATAATATATATATATATATATATATATATATATATATACACACATACATATTTAACAAAATATCAGTAACAGATGATTAGATGCACTCCTTATCATGATAGGTACTTTCGTTTTCTTTGGATCCGATAATTCAATGCCATCTGATCTCTCATCCATTCATCTTTTGTTTTCTGCGATATCGAGACGACCGAACCATTTCGGGGGAACCAAAGAGGAATAATGGATGAAGATCGTCTCCTTAATTGCGGAAGGCAAAGCGATGAGATATGGAGAGCGAAGAGAGGGCGATGGCGTTGGAAGGCGCTTCTCTCTATTCCTGATAGGGCGACGCAAGAGCGGCCGTGGAAAAAGTCAATCTCAGTAAAGCACTAGGAGCTGTCAGTCTTGATTGCGATGGAGAGTCTCTCTCTCCGACCACTCGACACCTCCTCCCTCCATTTTGGAGTATCATGGAAGGAAACGGAAAGAATTACTTCTCTCATCTCCCTCTTCTCATACCACGATTGTTCAGGGATCTGCCTAGTGAGGGAGACTCATAGAGGGACGCGAGGGCGGACGAGACGCGAGCGTCTGCATGGATAAGAGGAGGAGAGAGGGAAAGGGGTGGGGGAGGTGAAACAGAGGAGAAGGGGAGGGGATGAGGAAGAGGATAAAGGGAGGGGGGAGAAGAAAGAGGTGTGGTAACAAAGACTACGGGAGGGGGAGATGAGCTGGGATAAGGGAGAGGAGGGAGGGGAGGGAGGAGGGAGGGGAGGTGGAGTGGGAGGAGGGAGGGGAGGGAGGAATGGGAGGAGGGAGGGAGGAGTGGGAGGAGGGAGGGGAGGGAGGTGGGAGTGGAAAAGAGGAGAATATGCTTTCGAGTGTGTATCGCTTTCCGAAGGTGGATGGCGTGCAAATGAAAAGAGTTTTCGGAGGCTGCGAAGGACGCCACGGCGGCGAACCGCAGTTGATTAAAAAAAAATAACGACGCCCGCTCTCTTTCCCCGTCTCCGTGTATTCTACGGTCCGTGCTGCCATCTACCGGCGTGCTTTTCGAAGCGACGGAGCGAAAGTACGAATGGCGCGTTTCGCGAGAGATGGAGGGAATTTCCCCCTTTTTACGTCTGGACGGAGAAATTTCGCATTAGTCGCAAAAAAAGGAGAGCAACGCGAGTGCGCGCTAGCGGAGGGCGTTTTGTGGGGCGAGTGGGCGGCGAGGTTAAACAGGCGCTCCCCCTTTTTACTTTTTATCTTCACTTCTGAGCGGTACGTGGGTGGGGAAGGAGGGTCGCTGCCGGGGGATGCGAACGGGGGAATGGGACGCCCGAGCGAGGCTGGGAGGGCGGAGGGAGATGGGACGATGGGGGTGGGAGGGAGCGATGGGGAGGGAGGGAGGGGGAGCGGTCGGATGCTCGCGAGAGGTCGACCCTCGCTAATGAGGAAGTGGAGAATTAGCGTCCTCCCTTCGCCGCTCGCCTCGAACTCCTCCGGCCCCGCCCCGCCCCGTCCACCCTCAGAGCGGCCGCCCCTCGCCGTCGGCCTCATACTCCCCCACGAACCCCTTTTGCTCCCCCCTCCCCCACAACCCAGCCTCCACCACCGTAAACAAGAGTGGTTTTGGTGCATTTGAGGAAGGACAGTCCTCTCTTTCTCTCTTTCACTCCCTTTCCTTCTCTCTTCTCTGCCGTTCCACCAAGTGCATTCCCTCCGAAGGGAAGCAGACGAAAGGAGAAATGGCGGATGGAGAGAATAGACATTTATTCATCTGCGGGAGCGTGAGTTTCTCGATTTTACGGAATCTCTCTGTCGCTAAGAGATGAAAAGAGGAGAGAGGGGAAAGGGAGAATGAATGGGCAGGAAACATCTTACGCTTAGCTCTTCCGAGGAATCCTTAAGATTGGCGAGCGGAATGCGGGACGATGATGCAGCTGTGAGTGGGCGAGGACGAGAGGAGGAGAGCGACTAAATGTGTTTATTCCGCGAATGAGGAAGAGCGAGGAAAGGACGAGAGACCGAGGAACCCGTTCCCTCTTAAAAGAGAGACAAGGATGATAACATTCGGCCCGAATTATATTATTTGTCTCCCCGGCACGCGTATGCTTTTGGCGCTATGTATTTGTTATCTAAATGAGAGCAAATATTTTTAATTGACGCTTTATAGTCATTAAAGTCAGCTTGCGTGCACAATAATAGCCGTTTGCGATCTGCTTATACAAAATATGATCTCTCATCTCATTCTTGATTCCTTGATTTCGGCAATAAAGGTTAACCCTCGCCGGGATAATTAATACAGCAAAAGAACAAAAAAATGAAAAAGCAGGCAAATCATAAAGTTCGATTTATTACTCCATCCAAAAGGCGACTATTAAATCAATAAATCAATGCCGATTGCTCTTTCTCATAGTCGGAAGATTCAAGTTAGAAAAGCATTGTCCCATTCCAACAATTTTACTGTGCGGTCTGTTTAAGCGAAATCATGAATTTTTTTTCAATCTGCTCTTTGTGAATTTTCATAGCAAATTTTATTGAAAATCCTGTCCATCCTACTTATGTTTATATTTGAATAGATGGTCGTGTATGAATAGTTGTTACTTAATTGATAGCCTTGGGTCTGAAATTCATGATCTCTCTAGTTATATAAGCACGTAACTTCAAACAAAATAACGGTCCGCATTAACTTTAAGCCATAATATCAACAAAAAAATTGTTAAAATTTTAACAACCAAATGACAACAGAGAATTCCTAATACTTTTGATAAAATACGTAAACTATATCATAGTTCTTGCACGTAAAACATTTTCACGAAACGCCATATGCAGTTGGAGTATTTTGTCTCTTTATCGCGTTGTGAAGATCTCTTTTACGCCTCTTTTCCACTCGTAGGAAAATTAACTCAATGACTGCTCCGCAGTAAGTGAACAGGCGGGCGGCGTGTTAGAAACCTCAGCTATCATTTAAACGATAACATTTTCCTTTAATGCGTTTTAAAGTTGAATTGATATAAAATCCTGATATATTTATCAATCAAAATGAAAACTTTTAAATCGTTATTATTTGAATTCAAGAATACTGGATTAAAATCAAAAATTTATATTATGAAAAACATTCTCTTTTGCTTTTATAACAAAATTATGTATTTAAAAAGGCATTTAAAATAGAATAACGTATTCTCTGGATGTCTCGTTATCGTAATGTCTCTATTTCATTTTAACCAACTTAAGAAATAGAGTGGATAATTTTGAAAAACTAGCCCACAGCATCAGACACAAGTTTTACCAAATGCGCGTTCCTCGATGGTAATCGCATTTCCCAAAAATGCACTCTCAACCGATTTCACGAATGGTAGGATTGCCAGAGAGCAGAACACGATGTAAAGAAGAGGACTTTAGATCAAATGAGTCATTTCGAGAGAAAGAAGCGTTCGCCGACCGTCGAAAGTATTATAAAGCATAGAGGCAATTTCTCGGAACGCGTTATTCGAACAATAACACATCTGCAGGGAAAGGGAGGACTTTTAACAAGGGGTAGAGAGGGTGTAGGGAAGAGGGCAGAGGGAGGGAGAGGCTGCGGCGAGTTCAAAGCCTCGGACAGGGAGGCGTCGATTTGGGTGATAAGGGTATTATATAATAATTGGCAGCGAGGTTTGGAAAAAATGAAGGTGAGGAATAATTGGAGGGGAAATTTCGTTTGGAGGGTAAAAGAAGAAGCGGTCGATGAGTGAAGGTGGGGAGGGAGGAGGAGGGAGAGGAAGGGAAGGGGGCGAAGGTGAAAGAGGGGAAGCAGAAATGAGGGGAGAACTGTCTTCCATAACGTATCGCAGCACAACTTATGGTCCGGCGAATACCAAGGGAGAAACAATGACGCACCGATGAACGACGGTCAGCGCATTGTTCTGCCGGTTATGAGTAAAAAAAGAGGGCGTAATGGATGACGAGAGAGAAAGTGGAAGGGAGAGAGATGGATAGAGTAAGAGCTGATCTTAACCTATGACAACGCACAGCCCACGCGCCCTAGCCAAACAGGGTCGATCCCACCATCCGTGGAATCAATTACGATTCAATCGAAGGAAATGGGAAATGGAGGGGGAAGGTGGAAGCGTGGGTGGAATAACGAGGGGTCCCGTATGCAGCCCTCGTATCGACAAATCGCTGAACCAAAAAATACACGACTGCTAGCTGCACCAGTTGTTAAGAGCGTTCATTAAAAGCGATTAAAACTCATCATCTGATGGAAGCAAGCGTTAGCGCCTTTTTTCGTTTAACGAAAGCTATACTAAGAAAAATTTCCATTGCGCACTCTTTACGTTAAACGACTAATAATTAATTAATAATAATTAATAATTTCTATTAATTCCATTAGGTAATGTTATGACAATAGGACACGTCAGACTATATTAAAACTTAAAATCTAGTATAAATAAAAGAAAAATAAAGTACATCAAATCATACACATTTGCGTTAGACAATAATATCAACAAAAAATTTCTTTACATCATAATATGCTTTTTCTACAAGTATTCTCAAGAAGCCACAAATTTATTTAATTTAGAATTTCTTGTTTTGATCTTTGTATGTCATAGGTACGTAAAAAAATTTCTACTTCAAAAAGTATTTTTGTGTTGTTTTATTTCAATGTGAAAAGTGATTCCAAGTACAAATCGCTTTGAAATTTATTTAAAGTGTTTAAAAATTACCCACGAGTACAATTGCCGATAATTATTCTTGATGACGTTGATAGCAACTTCTCATTACTACTGCAATCATATTCATTGCTCTGTATGGAGAAAGTCACGTGCTGTACACATCAGATTTTTATCTTGACAGCGATTCTCATCGAATAAAAGTAGTTCGTGAGTATTTGATGCAGTATATGCAACAAATCACATTAAAGTCATCGAATGGCCATCAAATTCTCCGCACTATTATTTTGTCGGGAATTCACTCCAATAAAAAGTGGATGGCGGTCGCTGGCAGCTATTTCGAAGCATAGCGAAACTACTCGATCGCATAAAAGAATGTTGAGAAATAGTTCCACGATATCAAATTCAAGCTGCCATTCTTTAGTGGAAATAAACGATGAAGAAAGGGATTAATGAAAATGATGGTCATATCGCGCAATAGTTTTAATAGTCTGTTCCTTCCAATTAAAATGTAAAATTGTCATTATAGAAGTCCATTGTTTTGAATCTAATGTTTAAACATCCGTAATTTTGTTCGCAACTGCATTATTTGGATGAAAATTTTTCTGTAATTTAACTTCATATGTTTTAATCTACGTAGTTGCAAGCTTTTCAGATTTCTATCTTTCATTTTAATAGAACAGCGGCTCTTAAGGAAATATGCGAAGAGTGAAACATTCAATAGATGAATCATGTGATTTGATTTGAATTACCTCGCGAGGAGACGGCCCTCGGGCTTTCGATATGCCACAGAAAACATTAAAAAACCCTTTAAATCTTTTCAAACTTTTGAAGTACTATCTCATTCCAATGTCTAGAACGTTCGAAATCAAAGTGTAATGGAATATTATTTTAGGAGCAAAAGTTCACTCGTCAAGGGTGATCGCATTTTGTTTTCCTGAATCGGATCCATAATCTATAATAAGGGCCCTTATCGTTTGTGTCAAGACGGGTTTTAATGGAGCGTTTCCCTTCTGGTATCGATAGCAAGAAATTGCTACTCGCGTCGCGAGTGGAGACCTCTAGTTAGTGAGCTGTGATTTGTAACTAGATAAGGGGATAAAGAAGGCAAGAAGAGGGAGAATGTGTGTAGAGGGGGGAAGGCAAACGCAAGAAGGGCGTCACGGAGAAGAAACGATGTCATGATGATCGCCAGCAATTACCGAGATCCTAATAATGACGTTTCAGTCGACCAAGTCCTGTTTTTGCACCAAAACACTATAAATGGAATTCATCGACATTAACTAATCAAAGAATTATGAATATATTTTGGCCGAAAATGATAATTTTCCCGCGCGAATAAAGAAACGAATACACGCTCATTGCGATCTATGGAGACAAAAAAATACAAGATTATAATAATAGATAGTTAATAATTGAAATTATAATGAATAACTATCTCTGAATTATAATATTTGATTTTCAATATTTCTCTATGGATTTTTCATTTAATTAAAAACTTCCGAGATTAAATCATTTCAAAAAAATAAGAGCAACAGCACCGCAGTTCACTCCCCGTTGGTGAGAGCCGTAGATACAGGACCTGCGACCCAAACACGAATTTAATATAGACTTAGCGAGTAATTCCTAACGACGATCGCATGTTTCTTTACAGCAGGAACTATTGGATTATTCTCATCAAAATATTTTCAGTTTATTTTCAATGCGCCCTCTTCTGATAATTCCAAGAATACGTTTAAACGTACATTTTATTCATCGCTCCTGAAAAATCAAAACATTGACTACGAAAAACTGAGGAATGCCATTGATATTCTGCTTCTTCCGCAATATAAATAGATACTTCTCCTCCTCCTCCTCCCCTCCCTCCCTCTCCCCCTCCGAACCTTTGAAATGGTCAAATTTCAGTAAATTGCGAATAGCCAAGTTGAAGAAAGGACCATACTCTTTCCCACTGTGTTCCACAAACCGATCGCTCCGTTCCGATCAGGCGTCTGTGGGCAGAGAGAGAGGGAAGGAAGCGGAGGAGACAGAGGAAGAAAAGAAGGGTGGAGGGAAAATTGTTTATTCCTAAAATAGGTCGGACGCGAGTCGTCCTCCCTCGTGGGTCAGAGAGGCTAAGTACAATGGCCGAGAGAGAGAGAGAGCGAAGGGAGATGGAGGGAGATGAGGGAGGAGTGGGATGGGGAGAAGGGGAGAGGGGTAGAGAGAAAAGGGTGGGAGAGAGAGGGAGAGGGAAAGGGAGGGAGAGGAAAAGGGAGGGAGAGGAAAATGGAGGGAGAGGAAAAGGGAGGGAGAGGAAAAGGGAGGTAGAGGAAAAGGGAGGGAGAGGAAAAGGGAGGTAGAGGAAAAGGGAGGTAGAGGAAAAGGGAGGGAGAGGAAAAGGGAGGGAGAGGAAAAGGGAGAGAGTGGATAAGGGAGGTAGAGGATAAGGGAGGGAGAGGAAAAGGGAGGGAGGAGAGATGCGCCCACCGAACCTCATTTGACGCGCGCGACCGATGCTCCGCGGCAATAAACAATGCAATCGGATAACTCGACGTGTATCCGATAACTCCCGCAAATTAATGGAGACATTCCTACGCGTCTTCTGTTCCTCGACTCGAAAACCTCGAACCGATTCACGAGTCAGATGAGCTCCACGCGCCGCAATCTCCTCCCGCGTTACTACGAATAATCGTAATCGCAGTCGCGGAATAATTGCGTCGCTGAGAGAACCGCATATTTCGTGTCTTCCACCGAGTGAAGTGCGATTAACGGCCACTCTACACTGATTATTAACGGTATTACGCCTTGTTAGGAAATATAAACACAGCGCTGTAAACATCTCATTCGGAATCGAACTTTACGCTGATTCATTTGCATAAATGTCGATAAATACTGATCCTGATAAGGAGTGCAAATGCGACCGAGTGGCCTCCGATGCAAGACTTGATGATACCATATCCTCTCTTGAACAATAAATAAGTAATTTGTGGAAAATTAATTTAACTGTCATAAAGAAACAATTACAATAATTAGTATTTTGATAACACAAGAAAATGGGAAATACCATTTATTTGTGTATATTAACAGAAAGAACAAGACGTACAAACCAAGACTAATACAGGCTGGTTTTCCAAACTTGACGTCTCGAATTGATTACTTATATTGACAGGAAATGCTTCAGTATGTGTTAGTCATTCCAAGGAATTCTCATACCATAAATACCACTTGTAGTTCATAATTTATCAATGATAGAGAAAAATTGGAATACAAATCAATAGAGCATTATAAGGTTTAAAATACTAAAAGCAATGTCAAAATCTCTTTCTGACATTATGTTCTGCATCTATTTTTTTAAAACTGTCCATTGCTGAATGGTAGTCGAGTGGAAAAGAAAACAAGTGAAGATATAAAAATGAATTTTTATAACCAACTTTTATATAGTTTATACTTTAATATTAATAAACTCTATAATATAATTATGATAACCTTTCTGCTTTCATGGGCGTCAAAAGCTGCAAAAGTGTCTACGAGCTGTTGAGTGATGTGGGCGTCTCTCTATTTAACTTTTAATATTTTTACAATTGTGAGAATGGCAGACAGAAGTCTGTAAACTGTAAAAATGATTAGTATATAAGTATTAAGAAGTTTGATACTAGTATTTTTGTTTCATTAATGAAAACACTGACTTATCTATTCATATTGCTTAAAATCGACGAAAATATACTGCTAGTTCAGAGTAATTCAGCTTTAGATACTAGTAGGTGTGAAACTGTTGAATATTTCATATTTTAGTCACCTAACTTAAATGGCAAAAATAATAAATTGTTCTTTTCCTAACATCACATCAACCATCCATATAAAAACACTGTATAAGTATAGTTAGCTGAAGAAATCCTAAGCTACAACAGAACACTTTAAAATGTTTTATTTAAATCGTGAAAAAAAAAGAAATATGATACTTAAATGTGAGGGTTTTTAGAAAAATGCAAGAACAACTGGTCTTAAAGGCCCTTCCGCCTGCCTGCTCGGTAGACCTAATTCTGCCACTGGGTCTGCTGGACAAGAAAAGTAAATAATAAACACACGTACGTTACTGCTCAGCGTTGAAATTAGCAAGAATTAAAATTTTGGAATGGACGATGATTTAAAAGACTTAATGTGTATATATTGCGTTTGAGTAGGATCAATAATATACAATGATAATGTAAATATTAAGCTAATAGCAGAAATGTTCATTTATGTTGATGATATAAAATATTAGCATAAAGTATCACAGAAGAAAAACTGCAAATATTTGAAATACTAATTCAGACGCGCATTATACTAAATGAAGACAATTAATCAGATTCCCTCTTTTCATAACTCCCTTTGTAGACATGCAATGCGATAATTGTTGCTTTGCTTCCAGTTGCCGCCTCTCTAATCATCCTTCTCTTAACTCTCCAGTACACGCGTCTATTTTTCTTCCTCCAGTGCACGCAGCGGGCCTGACAGACCCCTCGTTATTTTTATGTGAAATTCCTAGATTATCAGGGGAAAATAAGACAAACTTGATTATTTTATAATATAATAATATATTTAGTAAAACATTGAGCAAAATAATCAACATTACGATTGTTTTTCTGTTAAAAAATGAATGTTTATTATATAAACAACCAAAATGTTCTTCCTTCAGTTTAACACTCGAAAACACATTCACATTGTTTTTTAATTATCAGTGGAAATTACAGGATTAATCTTCGATATTTTCACAACGCTGGTTGCACAATGTATTAACATTTTCCAAGCAGATGCATTTCTTGCTCTTTTTGCAAAACACCTACTTTTTCTGTTCCTGCTTACGCAGTCTGCGCATCGACCACTTGAAGTCGTGAGTGGTTCTTGCGCTTTCGTCTGCAGATCTGACCCAATAATCTTGAAAATTCTCCTCCTTATTTCATTAGGAATGATGTTGTTGAGTGATTTCCGTTTTTGGTGCTCATTTACTAGGGCAAGCGACAGTTCTCTCATACCTCTTCGAGGTTTTTGTTCTTGACCATTATTACCATGATAAATTACTCTCTCGTTTATAGCTCCGCTATTTAATAGGTGTAGAATATAACCATCGGCCATCTTTTTGTGTTTCGTGCGACATTGTATGTTGCACTCATTTCGTCAACAACGTCGACTGCACCTGTTGTGTCGCTATAGAAAGTAATTACTTCGGGCAACATCGATTTTTTGTTCATGGCGCATAGTTGTTCCTCGTAGAAAGAAATTCGAGACGAATTGGGCTGTTGCTTTTTCTTACAGTGCCAGACAGACCTTTATTATCTCCGAGAACACTAATAAATTTTCCTGGTGCAAATAACAACAATTAAATTTGCATAACAACATTATAAAACTAATATATAACGAAATTAATTGGATCGAGGATTAGAGACGGGAGTGCACGCGGGGGGTCTGTCTCTCAGACCACCAAACAGTTTTTGACACAAGTACACAACGAAGGAGAGCTCGACTCAAACTGACCTCGCTGTATCACTAAGAACAAGAAATTGTAGAAAGACAGTGATGCCAACACAAATTTTGCTGTTCGGTATAATGCGGGCTTGGTCTCACAGACCAAACGCGTGTACTGGAGGGTTAAAAGCTGCAATTCACGTGCTGCAACTGTGGCGTCACCAGAGTGTATGCATTTAAAAAGTGACGCAGAGACTGTGACCTCATAGCAACGGGTGCGATGTGTCTTGCGATTACGACAAAGCAAAACAATTTCTATTACTTTTCAAAATAATCGGTTGCAAATAAACATTTCTGTGGCTAGCAATACGTAGGCAAAATGACTTTTCTGACCACTGAGGGAATCTTCAGCCAAGGGATCTAAAACACGCGGTCCACGGGGCGTTTGTGGCCCGCCAGTCATTAGAATGCGGCCCTCTCTTTAATATGATTCTAAGGAGAGAAGGTTCTAAACGCAGTGAACGTGACAATCATAGGGTGACGAAGGTACGCGATTCAATAGAGATTTTTTGAGCTTGCTTTATGATCAAAATGAAATGGACATACATATTACGTTACTCTACGAGCCCTAAAAAGGAAATAGAAACAGGATTCGCATTCCGGCAACAAAGCAGCCGTCATCATTGGTGATTCACCTATTATAGATTTTAGAAATGTTGTTTTATTGAATCTACATACGTCTTTAAATTCGATGGGCAATTAACGCGAGACATGGAGTAAGGAACAAGATACCGTCCCCGTCGAACAGAGATTAAGAAAGGAAGATTGGGCGCAGAAGATAGAACCACGGGCGGCCAAGAGGGCGACAGGGGAGAAGAGCAAGGTGGAGGAGTGTTGGGAGGAGGAGTGTGGGGAGGAGGAGTGTTGGGAGGAGGAGTGTAAGGTGGAGGAGTGCAAGGTGGAGGAGTGTAAGGTGGAGGAGTGTAAGATGGAGGAGTGTAAGGTGGAGGAGTGCAAGGTGGAGGAGTGCAAGGTGGAGGAGTGCAAGGTGGAGGAGTGTAAGATGGAGGAGTGCAAGGTGGAGGAGTGTAAGGTGGAGGAGTGTAAGGTGGAGGAGTGTAAGGTGGAGGAGTGTAAGGTGGAGGAGTGTAAGGTGGAGGAGTGTAAGGTGGAGGAGTGCAAGGTGGAGGAGTGTAAGGTGGAGGAGTGTAAGGTGGAGGAGTGTAAGGTGGAGGAGTGTAAGGTGGAGGAGTGCAAGGTGGAGGAGTGTAAGGTGGAGGAGTGTAAGGTGGAGGAGTGTAAGGTGGAGGAGTGTAAGGTGGAGGAGTGTAAGGTGGAGGATTGTGGGGAGGAGGACTTGGGTGAAGAGAATATGGGGAGGAATGCGTAGAGAATGACAGAAAACGCGAGCAAATTCAACGATTAAAGCTGTATGGAGATTGAAGATTATTCTGATTATTAAATGTCTCCGGAGGTCTAGCAAGGAGGGGGAGAGAGAGGGATTGTAGGGGGTCAGAGAGTGGGATTGGAGGGGGAGAGAATTGAATTCGAGGGAGAGAATTGGAGGTTGGGAGAGAGAGAATGGAAGGAGAGAGTGGAATTGGAGGTTGGGAGAGAGGGATTGGAGGGAGGGAGAGAGGAATTGGAAGGAGAGAGAGAGGGATTGGAGGGAGGGAGAGAGGGATTGGAGGGAGGGAGAGTGGGATTGGAGGGAGAGAGAGAGAGAGGGATTGGAGGGAGGGCGAGGGTGAAAGGTTACATGGCGAATGAATCGGCGTGCGTCTCTACTTTCTTCGAAGCACAGTTTTCTGTAGTTGTTTAGAGATAGAATTTGCGACAGTCGTGGTTTCCGAAACGCATTCTGTTGGTTGTCTTCACTGCCTCATGACATATATGCAATACTGAAATATTTTTTTTAATTTAAGATTTTGGGGAAGGAGACAACAGTCAATGAATGGCAGTAGCTGAGCGTTATCAAAAATCAAAATCTCTGCCGAAGGTCAGTGGCGGATTTACGCCTCCTGGGGTACCTGGCGCTAAACATTTGGGGGCCCCTGGCGCTAAGCAGTCGGGGGCCCTGCAATCTAAATATATAGTGAAACCGCCCCTATCTGTTACCCTCTTTTGTGACACCTCTTAACGATCGTTTATCATAGAGGTTCCGCTGATTTTTAAATTGAGACATTTAATATTTCTGAGATTATATACATGAACATTTGCAACTCCCCTTCAATCCGCCACTGAGTGTGTGGGAGAAATTCAAGATTTAGGGTAACTGAGCGATAGGGAAATCTTGCACAAGTTGAAAAATACTGCCATACGTCACGGGGCTCCTTACTTCACGGGGACCCCGGCGCGCGCCAAGTGCTATACCCCCCCCCCCCTAAATCCGCCACTGCCGAAGGTGTAATTTAATTTACGATGTTTGATAGTGGTCATGGAAACTGACGACGCTAGTATTTTGATAAGCTGGTCGATATCAATATTTTAATGTATAAAAAAGGTACCAACTGAAATATTAAGCGACTTATGTTAGGACGTTTGAATTGCTTATTCTGGGTTCTCTTATTGGAACGAATCCTAGCGACTTGAGCAAATGTGTGGACAGATGCAACGCGAATTTTTATATTCCCAGTCAGTCATGAAATCACACGAAACAGGCAACAATCAAACTCACCTTGACGACGAAAGATTTTCAGGTAAAAATTCGTCAAATATTAGGGTTAAAAAAACTGTGGGCAGATGCGACGCCTATTCAAACATCGAAGGCATAAAAATGAAATTCCGTTCTTTCAGGAGTTCATTGTTTTAAGTCCCGAATTCCCATCACGATTCCAAGTAATTTATATATATATATATATATGGCAACAAGATGTTGGGATGAGGAAGCCCAGTGAACACTCACCAATCGGACGACTTCAGGTTGGCGAGGCCCTGGGGATGTCGAAGCGACACGTAAAAGAACACTAAGACAACACAGAAACACCACAAACGTAGAAGCTTTCGGAGTTATTCCTTCATCAGCTACAGAGAGAGAACTGATGGCAGTGACACTGGGTGGAGGTATGGGGGTGGAAGTTTAGTGCGGAAAGGTCGAGGATTTGGGTTGGGGATTGGTACGGGGTTGGGAGAAGACAGAAAGGGAGTGAAAAGCTTTCGAAGGTTGAGGCCAATGTCTTCTTAGGTGAATGGGAGGAACGCTTTCTTGACGTTTCCCCCAGACCACTCCTATGGCTGAGGTATATTGACGACATTTTTCTTCTCTGGACGCATGGACCCGACTCCCTACAATCCTTCTTACAACGCCTCTCATCCCATCCCACGCTTTACTTCACCCACCACTCCTCTGCCTCCAACATCACCTTCCTGGATGTCGATCTCTCCATCCGGGAAAACAAAATCCACACCAGCGTGCACCTCAAGCCTTCCAACCGCCTTCAATATCTCCAGTTCAACAGCTGCCATCCCCTCCACACAAAAACCTCTATTCCCTACGCCCTAGCCCGACGAGGCCGGAGAATCTGCTCGGACCGAGATTCACTGTCCGAGTACTGCTCCACCCTCGGACATGCCTTTCTACAGCGCGGATTCCCGCCGGATCTGATCCGAGACCAAATCCGGCGGGCAGTCGCACCCGCCACCCCTAACTTCCACCCCAATACCCACACCACCACCGATTCCACCCCCCCCCCCCCCCAGCTCTCCCTAACCACCCTTTATTTCCCAGGTAGCCACGACATTTTGAAAAATATCCTAAAAGCCGCCCAGCTTATCCTCACATCCTCTCCTCATAAGATTCCATTTCCTAGAGCACCGATGCTCTCGTTCCGCCGCCCCCCTAATCTGGCAAGTATTCTATGGAATAAAGAACCTCCAGCACCCACGACTCTACACCCTGCCGGATCGTACCCCTGCGGTAGACCCCGATGACTCACATGCCCAATAAACCCCCCCTGCAACTCCTTCTCCAGTCCCGCAAACAACATCACCTACCCCATAACTTCTACCACCAACTGCACCACCCGCAATATCATTTACCTACTGAAATGCACCCAATGTCCCGCCTTTTATGTTGGCCTCACCAGCAATCCCATCAACATCCGCATGAACAGCGTCATTCTCAAACGACCGCTGCCGGTGGCCGTTCATGCGAACCAACAATTTAAAGTTCAACAACTGCTTCACAGTGAGAGTCATTCGCGCTCTCCCCGACAATGCTTCGGCTCCCCAACTCCGTCAGTGGGAGTTTTCGCATATCCATCTCCTAAACTCCTTCACGCCCCCTGGCCTCAACATTCGATAGCTTTTCACTCCCTTTCTGTCTTCTCCCAACCCCGTACCAATCCCCAACCCAAATCCTCGACCTTTCCGCACTAAACTTCCACCCCCATGCCTCCACCCAGTGTCACTGCCATCAGTTCTCTCTCTGTAGCTGATGAAGGAATAACTCCGAAAGCTTCTACGTTTGTGGTGTTTCTGTGTTGTCTTAGTGTTCTTTTACGTGTCGCTTCGACATCCCCAGGGCCTCGCCAACCTGAAGTCGTCCGATTGGTGAGTGCTCACTGGGCTTCCTCATCCCAACATCTTGTTGCCATCCATATATCCATTTTACCTTTCTTTTCTCTAAGCTGCTAAATATATATATATATATATATATATATATATATATATATATATATATATATATTATAATTAAGGAAAAGGAAATTTAGAGATGAGTGTAACTGAAAGTGACACACTGGGTGGGGAATGACAGGGTGATGTGAGAAGGTAGATGATTGGAGGAGAGGGGGAGTGGGAAGGGTGGATAGACAATAAGGAGGGAGTGTGGTAAGGTAAAGCGCGAATAGCTACAATGTAACTATAGGAGACATTGTAAGAGGGCCAATAGGGTTAGCGGAGGTTGAGGCCGGGGGGGGGGGGGGGGGGGAGGACGAGTCAAGAAGATGTATATGGGCTAGTTCCCATTACCGGAGAAGGGGAGCAGGAGTGTCATTGGGCAAGGCGCGTATAGCCCTTACATTGTAACAAATATTGTTGAAGGGGACATTGTGGGCATTGGCGTGTAATGTAACTGGGAACTGAGAATAACGCTATTCAGGTGACCGTTCATACGGATGTTTAACGGATTGCTGGTGAGGCCTACGTAAAACGCGGGACATAGGGTGCAGATGAGGAGGTCTATGACGTTACAGGTGGTGCAGTTGCTTCTAGAGTTGATGGGGTAGGTGATGTAGGTGGAGGGACTCGAGAAAGAAGATGAGGCTAGGTGGATAGGGCAAGTGAGGCAGCGAGGTTTGCCGCAGGGGTGAGACCGTATGACAAGAGGCGTGGTAGAAGTAGGAAGTTTCTTCATCCACAAGATATTTCCCAAATTGGGGGCCGGCGGAAGGAGAGGAGTGAGGGATTGGCAAAAAGGTTGGTAAAGAGGGACTGGTGGGAGGAAGAGGTAAGAATTGGGTGGGCAGCATCGAGGATTGTTTTGAGGGCCTCGTGGATACCAGGAAGGAAAAGTGTGGTTAGAGTGAGTGGAGGGGTTGATGCAAGGATAGTGGGTGTGTGAGGATGGGATCTATTGGTGGTAGGCGTCATCGCCCTATGTATCTGTTCACGGACCAGGTCTGGGGGGTATCCAGGTTTGAGAAGAGCGTCCTCGAGGACGGAGTAATGCTGTAGAAGAGACGCTCTATCGGAACCAAGCCTCCATCATCGTCGAGCAAGGTCATAGGGGAAAGAGGTTTTGGTATGAAGGGGATGGCAACTATCAAAGTGGATGTATTGGAGTCTGTTGGTGGGTTTGATATGAACACAGGTGCGGATTTTACTGCCTTGGAGGTAAAGATCGACGTCTAGGAATGTGATGTGGGAGGTAGAGGATTGGTGGGTGAAGGAGAGAGGAGGGTGGGAGGAGAGGCACGAGAGAAAAGAAAGGAGAGAGTCAGGTCCATGCGTCCAAATGAGGAAGACATCGTCGATGTATCTCAGCCACAATAGTGGTCTGAGTGGTACGTTGAGGAAGTCTCTCCCACTCTCCAAGGTAACAATTGGCGTAGGAAGGCGCCACTCGGGTGCCCATCGCAGTACCTCTAATTTGAAGGTAGTGACGCCTCCCGAAGGGTAAAATGATCATTTTGAGCACCATTTCTGCCAAGTCTAATAATAAATGGGAGGACGGTCTTGCGTCGGGTGGTCTTGAGTCCAGGAGTTTACTAAGGGCAGAGAGTCCGTCATCGTGGGGGATGTTTGTGTAGAGGGAACAGGCATCGATAGTTGCCAAAATGGTATTGGGTGGGAGAGGAAAGGGTAGGTGTTTGAGGCGTTTGAGAAAGTGGTTAGTTAGTGTCTTGGATGAAGGAAGGGAATTGACGAATGAGAGGTTGTAGGTGGGAGTCAACGAAGGCGGAGATGCGTTCTGTAGGGGAATTAAAGCTGGCAACAATGGGGCGGTCGGGGATGTTGGGTTTGTGGATTTTAGGGAGAAGGTAGAATGTGGGTGTGCGTGGTTTGTTGGGGATCATTAGAGCAACGGCGGAATCGGGAAGGCCTTCCTGTTTTTCTGAGGAATGAAGTTAGGACAAAATTCGGGAGGAGTGGTGGTCTGTGGGTTTGGAAGTAAGGTGACGGTAAAAGGTTTCGTCAGGAAGTTGGCGCTCGGCTTCCTGGTTGTATTTGGCGCTATCCATCGCAACCGTGGTTGTGCCCTTGTCGGTAGGGAGGATGATGATATTGTCAGTATGTTTAAGCGTAGAAATGGCATGTCTTTCACGTCTGGTAATATTGTCTGTGTGGTCGATAAGATCGGAAAAGTTGGGTTGGGAGATTCTGAAAAGGATATAATTGAGGTATTGTTCGACAGGGTGTAGAGAAGGAAGGGTGGGTGGAATGTATTGGGAAGGAGTTTTGAATATATATATATATATATATATATTCGTGAAATTTCGGCGGTTTTGAAGTCCAAACAATATCTTGGTTACGATAAATAATACGACGGTAAAGAAAATAAGCATACACAATTATTCATTTATATTGTGTTAATTAAGTTGAATATATAAATTAAAATTGCTAAATTTTTGAAGGCCTTTGAAGACGTTTCTAAGAAGTCGAAGTAAGTTTAAAATCTTTGTCTAAAATCACAAAAATATGAATAAATTTATTAAAATTTATTGAAATGGAATCACGTTTTATATGCACGAAAAAGTAAAAAATCTAATATTCTCGTCATTTTATGTTTCGTAAAGTAAAATAGTTTTGATCATATAAAAGTTGTGTAGCGTAATATTTAACGAATAAATCTTCATCGATATTTCTTTGCCACTCAATTTTTATATGCTCAAATATTTACCTTCTGGAACATTGAATTATGTCAATTTTTTATTTATTGTTTACTTTTTAGTTCATGTAATAGTTGGTTTTATTATTTTTTTAATTAAATTTTATTTTAACTTAATTGCTAATTCAGGTAGATCCGTCAATTGCGCTACTAGTATGAATGACAATGTATAGGTGGAAGTGGAATGTCCAGGATGTGAAGACGGACGGCGGTAGACCCAAGGCAAAGCAGCTGGATCACCCTAGAGAGGAAGAATGTGGGAGGGGCGAGGGAACAGGTGGGGGAAGAGGATCAAGAGGGATGGAAGAAGGGTATGGAGGAAGGGTATCAATATTTACACATTATTGCGCTTCCGTCTATTCCATTTTCTCCGATATTTTACCCTTAGAAGTTGCAGTGGCGTAGCAATAGGGCGGCGTGGGCCACGAACCTCTGAATTTTTCCGAATTTATAAGAAATTAAGATTTTTTTTAGCGAGTTCTCTTTTTTATGCAAATTTCTGATTGACTTCCCAGTCAATAATTATTTTCAAACGGGACAATTTCAAAAGCTCAACCTTTTCAGCATATTCCCGACAATTGATTAATAAGTGCAACTTGATAGGCGTTACAATGGGTTTCAGTATGTGTTCGTTGATTGAGGGGGTAGTGGGAGAGGGCCCACCGATAATAATTCGGGCCCTTCTGCCCCTAGTTACGACACTGAGCAGTTGTTGAAATCGCGCAAGCAAAGAAAAAACCGCGCCACACACACAGTCGCGTGCAGAAGATGATGCATCTGATCGCTATTTCTCTAGCAAACGCTTCACTTTTATTTAAACAATAGCTTCCTATCGATCACAAGAACTTACTCAGATTATAAACTTCCAAAGATGTGATTTAACCGTCTCCAACTAAAGAGATATCGAGTAGCAGAGGGGAGCGACTAGCAGGGGGAAATTATTGTGGCTTCCCGGTATCCAGCGATCCTTTAAAAACTCCGATACTACACGAAACAAAAACTGTACGAGTACAGAAAGAGAGGAAGAATTTATGTTGTCTGTAATTAATTCTAATAAATATGAGAGTTGTAAAAGCGTAAAATTCGATATTCTCCGATAAAGAAAGACCAAGTCTTTCGCGCGCCCCAGTTTGCGCACCTCTGGTTTGACAACCGCTTAAAAGTCATAGCCAAACTTCGCATGATGGTTCCTTGGATCAAAGAGCAAATTTTTGTCTGTTTGGATACAATTGTGCCATTTTGATACAAAATGGCAGTCTGAACCTTTCAAAACTGCAGTGATTTTAAACAAATTCTGCAGAGGTCTTGGTTTACCCAACAGAATTAGAATAAAATTATATAAATTCGTTTTAATTAAGAGGCTAAAAAGTTAAATTATCTCTTAATTATTTCTAAAAATTCCAGAGTAACGCCGGGTACTTTCAGCTAGTAGTCTATAAATTCCCTTTTATAAATGCTATGTAACATTAGGTTTCCCATTTAAAAGCAGAGAATTCGTTTCCATGGCAATTGATATTTTCCATTGTTAAAAACCGTAAAATGTTTCTTCTTTTTTGGATTAACGGCAATTTTTTGCTCTCATTCGACACGAACTTGAATTCTCTTTTAAAATATATAAACCTCAGTCTTTCATCTATAGCACTGTTCATGTCCCGATCTCGTATCTTAATCTTAACTATTTTTAAAATATACATCTACTAGCTGAAATTACCCGGAGTTGCTCAGGTTTTTAAGTCAAAACAAAAAATATTGAGAATGATTTGAGAATAAAACCAAGTAATGAAACCAGGTTAATTTTTATTGTAATGCTTAATGCTATACATTATTTCTTTTCTTCCCATCTTTTGCCCAAATAAATAAATTTTTCCTGCATCCTTTATCGACAAATTTGGGGACTATATTTTATCAAATAATCATAATAAACACATGGAATCACTTTTAAAATAGTTATTTCACTCAACCTAAGTTCCAGTGGAATAAACTGCATGATATTATTTGGCCATGCCTTTCAAAAACATAAAATTCTTGGTCAGAAATTGGTTCTAGGAATGCAACCGGTGGAAAGACTTTTGAAGATGTAACCAAATTTTGCTTAATCATACGTTATCCCATGCAAAGGCTGATTTTGTGGGTCTAATTTTTATATATTATAATTTAATAAGTATAATTGGCTTAATTGAAGCATACAAATGTTCAGTTGAAAGGAAAGCAAAACGTACAATAGATGTTCAAGGGAGAAAGAGTTAGCGATAATAAAAGTTAAATTAAATTAATTAATTAAAGAATTCTCATAGAAGTTTTCTTATTTTACCTTCTGAGATATCTTTCGTTTTACTCATTTTCAATGTTAATGAAAAACATATTTTGCTATCTACTAAGAATAGAGAATATGCGGAATACATAAGTTTTAAGAGATCGAAAGTACTTAAAATTACACATTAAAACTGTCTTCCACTTATCTTTTGAAATAATTAGCCAGAATTATAGTTTTTATTGGCGATTGCCCTTCTTTGCATAACCTTAGTGTTTATTTCTTCCATACTTTAGTTTATATTAGGTATATATTATTTATTTTAGTTAATGTTAGGTATTGTTTATAACGGTTGTCAAGTAGATTGTTATTCCAACAATACGCTCATTCCCATGTTATTTAAATGGGAAAAATTAAAAGAGAAAAAACATGTTTAAAATGAAAACTGTATTTCAAATCGCTTTAAAAACCCTCCCTCCCATTTTGCTTAACTTTTTATTGCGGCTAAAATGGCACCTTCATTTTGCTTCTACGTTCTGTAGTTGTTGCGTTATAAATGCACAAACAATCAAACAAATTCTTCAAAATATTTATGATAGAGATAATGCTCTGCACCGATATCATTTTGTTTCTTGGGGGTAGAAGTGAAACAGGGGTCGGTGAAAAAACACCTATTTCTCCCCAGCAGCTAATCCTAGATCCACAACATTCGCACAATATCTAGCCCTTATAAAATACCTCCCCAGCTTAAAAGGATGGCTTTTCCAAGTTACAGGATTCCAGAGATATTGCCCGTACAGACAGACGGACGGACAGAGAAACCTAATACATACACTGTTTTTTAGGAAAAAAGCGCTGAAAATGTGGGAAGAAGCAGACGGAAGTCGATCGGTGGAATGAAGAGATGTGGAAAGATCGAAAGGTGGGGCCTTTCCCAATAGGCCTCAAATAGGACGAGCATATGTGGCGATGGAGGGACGGGAGAGCTTAACGACCGCATTCAGCAAGCCGTGCTTGGCGGAGACAGAAAAGAACAATAGTTCTAGACAGGGAGAGGGGGATGGTGAGGGAAGAAGTGAAGAGGATTTCGGAGCGCGGCCGATATGAAGGAAATGGTTAAAAATCGAGGAGAGATGACGGAGGAGAATTCCAGGACAAAAGACTGCGCCGAGTAATGTGATTGAGTGGGGAGGGAAGGACGATCCCGAGGCAATCTCGAGCTTTTATTCCATTAAACCACGAGAGAAAACGCTTAGATATAAATTAAACGTCGTTTGGCTACTAATGCTTGAGAAAAATCCGACAATCCATTCATATTTTTACCAAAAAAATATCCATTCGCTCCATCGGCGACCGTTTGCTGCACAACCGATTCGTCCTTGGAGACAATTGCATGCGCGTTGCGCAGAGAGCCTAATCATTAGGGACGCGTAGCAAGCGAACCTTCTTTCTTCCATCGCTGCTCTTCCCCACCGCCAGATGGATGATGTAAAAATGCCAGAAGGAAGGGGTGTGTATTAAATCCCTTCCCCCAAATGCCCTGGAATTTTGTTTTTCTGAAATTGGAGGTGCGTTATTCATAAAAAAGAAAATAACGATAGCGACGCTAAGAATTATTTATTACAAATAAATGGATAAAACCCGCATAAAACCAAAGCAAACTAGTAGAGCGTTATCTACGAACATGGATAAAATTAGCGCTTTTTAAAATTTATTTTTCATGTAGTTATACCACCACATATTCAGTAGAGCCTCGTTTGTTTTATAACGGGAAGTACCGCGAGAAGATAAGGTTGGCGTTTAAATGAGAGAGGCTTAATAGCCACATAAACATATATTTTTCATAAAATCTAATGTGATTTCCCGCCAAGAATGACGGCTGTACATGAATTCAGTAATGAATATAAAAATAAAAATTTATGAAAAATTAATGATACCCTCCTATATATCAGGGGTGGACAAACAATGCCTCTAGAGACGCATGCGGCTCTTTAAAAATAATATGCGGCTCTTCTACATTTCTATTCAAGGGCGTGTCAACAGTTTTCACTAAAGAACACAATAACGTGGCGTGAATTGAGACATTTTGGGGATGCCTAAGGAACACCCATTCCCTCTGTAGGTATAGCTTCGAGTACAAGTTATGTTTACTGTTCACAAATGTATATGCATAGAATGCATGTTTTGCGACTCTCACATTTCTAAGATTGAATGTTCCAGAGAGTAATAATTGTTTTGGGTATATAAAATGTGTGTGGTAGAGAAGTTTTAGTGATGATTTGTTTGTTAAGTATTACGGCAAACAACTTTTGCATGAATAAACCTTTTTTACTTTCTCGAACATTTATTTATGTGAATTATATACTTATTTTAAAATTTTAGTGCACATAAAGGGTTGTTTCATTATTTTGAATACAAATTGTATTTTTAGGAAATCGTATAATATTCTATTCTGAAATTTTCGTTGTATTTGCTGTTTTTATTTATGAAATCAATTTTTCTACCCGAATTTATTACAGTGAGTGAACCAAAACTGTAAAAAGAATAAGTTTAAAAAATCAAACCCAACCCAATCCTATTAATGTTATAAATTTCGATTGAAAAACTAATTTCATATAGAGAGAACAACAAATACAACAGAACATTCAGAGAATAGGCTTTTGTTCTGTGTGTATCATTAATGAGACTCAAAGATATTGTTTTCAGTTGAAATTTGGGAACAGACTTCGTATCAAATCTTAGTCCAAATTTGTTTGAATTGGGTTTCCCCATTGGGTTTGCAAGTCACCTTGATAACGAAAGATTTTCAAGTGAAACTAAATCAAATTTTGGCGTTAAAAACTGATTTTTGGATTTATTTGACTCCTATTCGAAAATCAACGGAAGGAAAAAATTTCGTTCTTTTAGGCTTTCTCTGTTTCAAGTCCCAAACTCCTATGATGATAAACAGTCTCGGAGATAAAAATTCGAGAAAATCCCAAGTTCAACATCACGCATTTTGTTTACATCGATCGCGAAGACGGTTCTATCGGCAAACAGCAATTAAAAATCCATTTTTTTCTCTCCCATGCTCTTATATGATCTGTGAGATATAGGTTAAAAATGTATTCGAATAGAGGACAACCTTTACTATTAAAAAAGTCCGCAAGACCATATGATGACGACTTACAGTTTCGGAGATAAAACTTCGATACCGTTCCATACGTATTTCCCATTAAGAACGCCTTTTAAATATCTGTGTTTTCCATTTATGGAGTAATATACTTTGTTTGTTTTCAAAACTCAAACTTTCCAAGGATAAATGTGGAAATCAATCACTGTGGAACGCTTCAGCTTTTCATCTTTTATATCTTCGGAGATATAAGTAAAACAATCGAAAATTATTTATGCTTTGTGAAAGTTATTTTCGTGAAAATGTTACGCTGAATAAGGTAATTTTCCTTAAGGATTCCGTTTCGGCTGTAACTGACAGAACGACCTCGTAAGGATAGGATGGCTTTTCCGGAATGAAGGTTCGAGAGGGTCAACAGGTAGAGGGGGCAAGGGAGTTCTACGCTCTCTGGATTCTGGGGAAGGGTGCTCGGGGAAAGAAAAACAGAGCCTTTCTCAGGACAAACTAGGCCCCATCCCGACAGCCTCTATTCACACACAAGCACCGCCTGAACAGACGAATTCCAGCCCAGGAACGAATACACTCGGGAATTAGAAACCTACCCTCGTCTCCAAGGTGAACAAATTTACTTTGTGTACATGATGTGTAAGACGAATCTGGGAGAGGCGAGTGGGTTGGAAATTTAAAGCGCGGCGAAATAGTGCGTTCCCAAGGAAACTATTGCTTTCCGTTGTCTTGTACTAAATAATATCTGACGCTTCAAGAGACTATTGCGTATTTTTATAATTTTTTTTATTTAACTTCGCGTTTTTTAATAGTCATCATAAAGAAAGCATTATATGTTACTAAAATGAAAAAATAACAAGAAGGATAAGTATATTCAATAAATGGGAAACAGATATTTTAAAGGCGTTCTTTATGAGAAATGCGGTTTACAAAAGTATCGAAAGATTGGACGGTTCCTGAATTTTTATTTCCGAAATTATTAGTCGTAATAATATAGTCCCGCAGACTTTTTTGTGGTAAATTATATCCTCTATCCGAATAAATGTTGTGATTGATAACTCACAGATCATATAAGAGCATACGAGAGAAAATATGGGTTTTTAATTATTATTTGACGGTATAAATCGTCGTAGAGATCGATATAAACAAAATATGCAATGTTTTGCTCGGGATATTCCCGAATTTTTTATCCCCAAAACTATAACTCGTAATTATGTGGTCCCGCAGACCATTTCGTGTTAAATGTTATCCTCCATCCGTATAAATGTTTTAATTGTTATCTTAGAGATCATATAAGAGCTAGGGAGAGGAAAATGTGGCATTTAATTGTTGCTTGATGGGAGGCATTTGACGAGATACGAGTATACGTTATTTAATCGCTTATATAGATTGGAAGTTCTGATTGACGGATGCAGTTGAAATTCATAATTTGTCGATAAATTTTAATATGGATCACAATACTTAATTTCATTAAAATCCGCCCAGTAATTTCGGAGATAGAACATGCGGACGGACGGAGGCGATGTGCCCATAAGGCGTTCCGCTACTACCGCTTTGCTGGTAAAAAATCGCCTAAAAACCAATAATTTGACAAATTTAAAAACCAACAAAAATATTTTGTAAATCAGCTTTTAGAACGGACTACAAGGCAAAAAATAAATATGGAGATCGAAGAATAACAATAATTATTCAGAAATTCTAAATTCGTAATAAACAATATTTTAAAAGTTTGAAAGTCATCTTCTAAAGGTTGTGTGACTTAATAATGAGTCAAGAAACCCATCAACCAATAATTCCCGCCTGCAGTTCGAAATTCTTCATGTTAAACGTTTAATTCACATGTTTTGGGAAAATCTTGCCATTTTAACAGGATGTTTCCATGCCAACCCATTACATTGTTAAACCTCGAAATACTATTGTTATTTCAATCCTTATGGGTGAAAACGTGCTTTGAATGCTCTTACAATTAGTACGAGAGAGAGAAGGATAGAGAAATTCTTTTCAAAGCAACCAATGTAAACAACATTCGTTGCGTTATTTACGAGGAGTACATTTGAATGTAGAATATTAATCATTCGCATATTAAAATTAGGTACTTAGAATCGTCGTAGGAGTTCGAAATTTGAAACAACGAACTCCTAAAAGAACGAAAGTTTCTTTTCTTGCCAACCAAAGAAAGTCAAGGTATATTTGTTCATTTTTTATTTCACAAAAACCTTTCCCGTTGGATTTCAACGGGCATCTCCCTAGTATATATATATATATCTCCCTCGTATATATTTCGTCGGAAGATATTAATTCATAAATCTAAAAAGTGATTTTTTAAAAAATATATCTTATTGGTTCTTATCTTCGATATATACGAAACATATAAGATCGAAATTATCGATACGTCACTACATAACGACTTTCATAGGCTTCATCTTCCAAATACATCATAATACCAAACAATGAAATCCTCGCTTGAGTTAAAAGGACAGATGCATCTCCAGTAGATCCTCCGAATACATTTCGTAGTTGAAAGGTGTATAAAAATCGATATTTGCAAATATTCAACCAAATGCCTCTCATTAATTGGCGATAAACCTTCAAGTCGTTCCATCATTCTGCTCATTTTCTGTAATAAATAGGTCATAGCGTTGCATATACTGTTAAAGTTGCATTATTTTTCTGTCATTTGAAGTATTTGGTCTCGTCGTTGGCCCTAGGTGGACCAAGAGAGCCCACAAAATATGTCCACCACTTTTTATTTATGACTTCTTCATATTTTTACAAATCGGAAAATTGGGAAAAAATTGATATTCTCTCTTAACCCGTGAGTGCACGGGTTGGGTCTCACAGACCCAGGATGATAATTATTTGTGCATATCCGAAAGATAGAGCTAGCTGTCCATCTAGGCGTCTGAGTACCTTCAAATGGACAACCCGATAGTTCAAAAGCTCTGCCAAGATGCTGTTATCTGTTTCTGTTTTCCCGCCATACGATCATAAAGTTTTCTTGGGCCTGTGAGACCCAACCCGTACACTCGCGTTACACTTGCCGACGCCTGTATATTCCGTGCGACTTTTTTTAGAATTGACTATTGGTATTCCACTGATTTATTTTAAATTTATATGAACTCGTCGAAAACATTCATAACAGGGGGATAGGATAGAAAACAATGGAATTTATTCCAGTTAGCATTGTAAATCCAATATTTAAAATAAGAACTAATTTTAAATTCTTTGTTCAATAAAAAAGGACGTTATAAATTAGATTAGTAAAACATCAAAATCGAAACATACTACATACGTAGTATATTGAGAAAGTATTGTTATCGTGAAACAATTCGACTTCGATATTTTGATGGAAATACACGTTTTAGGTGTCCCTGAGTCCATAAAAGTGGTTTTCGACATGCCGTCTGACAGTCAGTCTGTCCGTCGTTCTAGGGCCCAAAAGCGTACATGAAATCGAATGATATTTCGTATTTGTGCAATATATCATCTTTTGCAGAATCTTGTTCATAAAATGATATTGCGCAAAAACTAAGGGTAGTTTATTCTTGGCGATTTTTAGAAATATTTTTTTTACTCAAAAATGGACCCAGAGAATTTAATTAAAATCAGTCCAATTGTAGAGCCTGATGTCACAAATAATACGACGTAAGCCATATATCTATTGAAATCACTATATGGTGTCCAGTGACATTACAATGTATGCTAAGCTAATTTACCTAAGCTCTATAATGTCACACCTCCGCCGCGATCCACTCAAAATTTTACTACAGCTTAGACGGTTAAACTAAATCGAATGATACCTCATATTTGTGGATAATATCATTCATAAAAGACACTCGGAAGAGATGAATGATATAGGGCAATAATTAAGGGTACTTTATTCTTGGATATTTTGAAACAAAATTCGAGATATTCAGAAATGGCTATGAGGATTTTGATTAAAATCCATCTAATCGTACAGCCTGATGTCACAAATAATGCTTACTAAGCCATGTCCCAAAAAATTATTAATATCGACCAGTGGCATTAAAATATACACTAAACCAGTGGTTCTCAACACTTTGGTGCTCGCGGCACACTTTGGATTTTCACGTTTTTTCGCGGCACACTGGAATTAGATTTGAATAAATAACTAGAATTTATCATAAAAATACATATATTTTTTATATTATGTCGTATATATAATCGACCAAATTAAGTTATTTTATCGTAAAACAGAACAAATGATGAAGTGTTGTTAAAAAATCTATTTTAAAATCTTACTTAATGTGGCACTTGAGTTTGGCGTTTTCTAATGATTTCACTGATATTAGGACGCATCCGTGATAAGCAGATTCTCATTTCATCTTCAACACAGTTGAACCGTTCCCTTTTTCTGCATTTTCTATTTCCGTTAATTTCATTTTGGAGACGCCAAACACTTTGCAACAAAAACAGAAGACACTTTTAATTGGATAAACTAACGAATCACGATATATTTTTTCACCATTTCGCAAATTTCGCCTATAAAGAGAAACTAAATTTTTCCTAGATTAATTTCTCGGAAAATCAGTCTTTAATTTGTACAGGACCTTTTTCAATTATGCAGTCAATTAATTTGTTGGATAAATTTTCAGGCCATGTTACTACGATTGAGGAAGGTAGCAACGAAAATTTGAAAGAACCTTAAGATCTCTGACGTAACCTCATTTCAAAACGACGTAAATCGATACATAGACGTAAATTGATCGGTTCCTTCACTTCGAATCGATGTAAATCGGAATATACCTATACCTGAATCTAACATAATAGTTATGAATGAAACGTATGCTTGGTTCTATTAGTAATACTACTCTTGATGTTACCGGTGTCAAAACCCTATCCGTGAAAGTACCGGGTACGATAACTGCCATGTTAAGGCCTTAATCGCAGCTAGGGGAAGCGGAGCTGAAATCAAGACCTACGCTATATTCCATGAAGCGAAAAGGGAAGTTCAAGTGATCCAGAATTTAAATGGCGTAATAGTAACACCAGTTAATGGATGGATGAATAAATGAAAGCTTGACAGTCGATTGGTTAAGACGTGCTTTAGGAAAGTTCAGTTTTCTACCTCAACTTCTAGTGTTCGGTGCATATCGATATTACATAAGCCTTGGAACAAAGATGTAAATTAAAAGCGATTATAATACAGAGATAGCAGAGATCCCAGTAAAATATACGATATACATTCAAGCTCCCGACGTCGCTTGGAAAAAGCCTTTTAAAGACGAGCTAAGAGATATGTATGATATGTGGATGTCAGATCTATGCAACATGCTATACACTAAGAGTGGAAATTTGAAGCAACCATCACGCCAAATGACTAGAAATTCCACAAAGTGACGCCTGAAACTACATTATCGAACCTTTTATCCGGCAAGTTCGGGATATAGGGATAGTCGGTTATCTGGAAATTCCGGTTATCTGGAATGTACTCGTAAACAGTGTTCAGAACAGGAACTACGTTCGTCACACGCATCGTTAAAATTGTTCGGTCTGGTCGAACATTTAGTAATACCGATGTGTTAACTTTGTTTAATAAAATTAATATAAAATATTTTTTTCACTTTTCTTCATTGAACACACACGAAATAAATCCAAATTGAGCTCGATCAGTTATTTAGCGCCTACTTGCTTTTGATTCCACTATTAGAACAAGTGTTCAGTTTCGTAATATTTTGTATTCTAGCACTTCTATACTTCGGTCACGAATTTTTTCTCGAACCACTCAATAAATATTGAAGATATAATCCATGCTCTATGATTGGCCTTATAGCGCACAGGAAAAAACCTGAATCCATTAAAGCAACTGGCCTTCTGATTTTTAGACATTTTATGGGGCAAAATAGGAAAGGAGATATTTAACACTAGTAAACGAACAGACAAAAAAGGCACTGAAAAAAAAACAAAACCTCGGAGCGCCCCCAACGCACGGTGGTGAGCTAAATTACTAGCGAGGCGCCAAATTTAAATTTCTTTCTCCTAACAAATTTTGGAAAATACATTAGCTTTGAAAATAGCCGGTTAACTAGATTTCCGGACAAGTGGAATCCGGATAAAAGGTATTACACTGTATTAACAAAATTATTGTCTCGCGGGTAAAGAAGGTATGGAATACTGACGCCATAAAACGTTCCAACAAGTCTCATGATCAAACCCAACGGAGCTGAAGATGATATAATACTCTGCTTCGACATAGATCAATCTTGAGCAAATGGAAGAGTTGTACTGCAGACTTTTAGAGAGAATATGGCATAATAGCAACTCCATCATCAGAGGATGAGGAAGACGAGGACCAACTGGAGTTAAATGAACAGCTTGAAAGTGCTATATAGTGATCAAGAAGAAGCTAGCGACTGAGCGTTGGCTTTCCACGCAGCGGTCCCAGGTTCCAATCCGGCGGAGGTCGGATTTCTCGACCTGGAATCGTCCCGTTCCCTACTTGTATGGTTTGAGGAAACCGAGTAAGTCAGCGCTCCGTCCTTTGGAAGGGACGTTAAGCAGTTGACCTCCTTGGCGCTATTGAGGGTAGGCTAATGCCGGCACCGGGTTTTCCTCCTCCCTTGTGTGTGTGTTAGTCGTGGAAGGAGTTATGGCTTTAATAATCCATGAGGTTGATTAGGCAGAAATAAAAACCAACAACAACAGATACTAGCGACTGCATAACTAATGATTCTGATGCTGCCAGTAATTGAAAAATTAGGAAAAAGTTTTAAACCGGTATGTTTTGAATTTTTCATGTTGTCATGAACGCCGGAGCTTAAATATTAGCCTGGGCTACTATTAGAGCATTTACAGTACATAATTGTTGACGATGAGTATCGGAAAGGCAAAATAACACCATTTAGATCAAGCCGAAGTTTTGGCGAAATTAAAAAGAGAATCTTCTCTATCAGAAGCGGAGGATGACAGAAGAGGAAGCAACGCGCACCCGAATGAGCTGCAAAGCGAGTGGAGAGAACGCCGAGGAAGGGACGCCGCAACGAGGGGGGCGGGGAGGAGTGGCGGAACACCTCGGGGCAAGAGGGTGGCGAGAACCGAGGAGGAGGGTTGCACCCTTAGCCCAAACCACACGCAGGAAAAGCGCGACTTAGCGGTCCACACCTCCGACTTCTCCCTGCCCACCCCACTTTCATGCACCCACCCCTTCTCCCCTGCCGGATCTCCCACTTCGCATCGCTCCATAACGCTCGTGACAGTCTCTAACTCGGCCAACTTCCTCTCACTAATGCGAGCTGAAGTGCGTGCGTGTGTGGCAGAGGATGAAGAGGAACGGTGAATAAAAAATAAGGAACAATAAAAAAGAAAGGACGCACTTGGAGTGAGAGAGAGAACACAGGATGCAGGCCAATTAGGGCCACGAGAGAGAGAGAGCCATCCGCTGTTGATGCCTGTGACATGAGGAAACCCCTCTTTCCACTCTTTATCAAAGCAAACGTTTACAAGCGCGATTTATGTGAATATATATATATATATATACTTATATGTGTGTGTGAGAGAGAGAGAGTGGTGACCGAAGAGCGGGCGATGCCTTTTATTTTTTACGCCAAGAGGAAACCGACGCCTCTCCATTGACCGCTGCCATTTGCCCGCGGAGTGGCAGCAGAAGGCATACACTCTTTCGCTCTCAGTCGAGAGAAGAAAGCGCTGATGTAATTTCGGAGACAAAGAGTCGATTAATCGGAAAAGACGCGTTGTAATCAAAGATACAGCACTTCTACAATTTTCAACTGGTCTTAGCTCAACATTGCTCAGAAGAGCAAAAAAATATACAGGTACACCAAACAGACTTGTTATAGCAAATAGCATAATGATGCTGAAATCATGTGGTTCAACAATTTAATATAATTTAATTTGATATGAGGCAAAGCGTAACGGAATAGGTGGAGTAAAATTCTGAGCAAATGATAAAAATAAACATGAATGTAGAATGAACAACCTAAAAAGAACAGATCATCTAAATTTTTGTTTTAAATTTCTCTCATATTAAGTACATATACAAAGTAACTCCTTATAATTTATCTCAAATGCTGATGGCATAATTATGGGAAATAATTCCATAATATGAAATAACAACACCGTAATTTTCCACTATTTGTTATAATATCTTATCTGATGATGACACTAAGCATTGAAACCTAGATCGTGATATTATAACCAATAAGGGAAAATTACAGTGTTGTTACCTTTTAATTTAATTTCCATGATAACACAATCCCATTAATAAAATACTTATAGAGCTTCTTTTCTCTAAGCACAAGGGACAATTGAGATGTTCTTGGCCTAAACAGGAGGGTGATATTGATTTATGTGGCATTTCCAGTGCCTAATTTGAGCACTGGACATTGCTCTCCCATATTCCTTTCCTAATTTGGCTGAAAAGTTTTCAGTAACCCCTCCTAATATGCTGAGATGGTAAGTGAAATAACTACAGCAGGACCAGCAAGGAAACTAATATTTTAGAGAATAATTTCATAAGATCACATTTATTAACACGTGGCAAAAGTACAATTTTGTCTTATAATCAGCTAGATGCTTTTGGCTACATCATACATTAATTACTGATCGCTGTGCCAGCTGTTCTCTCTATCTCTATTTCAGTGGTACCACCTTAACTTATTTTTGGGCGGTACCAACCAACTAAACATTTCAGAAACTGTCCCAGGTGCAGGGAACTAACTACTAGGGTTCAAAGTGGTGCCGCCATGCTCAATCCCCGAGTCTAAAGGGGCCCAAGCCCAATGCATCTACTATACAGTGTATGCGAATATGCAATTATTATGAAAATAAGTACTGTCATATCTACTTTTTATTTAAATTATATCATCTTAAACTAAAATTACTTAGCGCACACAATGTGTGAATCACATGGAAACTTTTGGAGAAAAAAGCGCGGATATTAACGAGTAAATATGGTATATGTACTTGATGCACCCTCTGACAATGTTGCTTATTTGTTGAACAACCTTTACACATTCTTATTTTAGTGCTTTCAAGAAGCTGTATACAAGTAAGCTAAGTATTTCCACATGAATACAGGCAGATATGAAAAATAAGTTGATTTCTGTGAAAAGTTCAAAAGTTTCAGAAAACAAATATCAGTTTGAGGGACAAATATTACATAGCGTAATCATAATAAACTGTTTCCAAAAGTGCAATCTGTCATAATAGTATTCTAAAGTCCATGAGATATCTGTAAAGGAAAGCTGCAATCAATGGAATAAATCACCTGATAATTATGATAACTATTCATGTAGTGATTATTAGGTTTTATTTTGATCTGATATTTTAGTTACCAAAAATCAGTAGTGTGTTTCTTTTTCAGTGTTCACATGGGTGTAAAGCTTGGCAGAGAGCCTTAGATTCCAGTTGTCCAGATGTTTGTGTAAGTATGAAATGGTGAAATTTTGTTTACAGAATAAATGAATTTAATCAACATTCATATACATATGTATATATAACAATGAGTGATTTTTGCAGAATGGAACCCAGTCACTTTTGGCACCAAAAGAACTTTATTGTGTGATGGGATGCAATGATGCAGTGAGCCAATACATTCAGAAAGTCAAAGGTAATAAATGATCTTTGTTAAAATATATGCTAATTAATAAAGCAAAATTCAAATTTATACAATACTAAAAATTTGGTGAAACATTATTTTATTTTAACATAAGAATTTAACATTTATTGTATTAAGAATTTCATCAACATATCAAAGATAGACATATAATACACCAGCATCCGCTTAATGTACATGTTACATTCCTGAAAACAAGTGCATACTATGTGTAGGGGATGTATGTTAAGTGGATGGCGATTTACTATTTAAACACATATTATAAATATAGATGTGTTACCCTAAAAGTCCATGAATTTTCTCACTCAAAATTTAGCTGGAATATTGTATCACTGCATTTATAAATTAACAAACAATAAATTTAAGCAGGTCAACAATAAATCAATGCAGAGAAACTTCCTAAATATGAATAAGTACTAATTTAAAAATAATTTATAGTGTGAAATCATATTTTACACTTGCTATAGTTGACAATTTGTTATAGGGTGGAAGAAAAATTAACAGCAGGAGAAAGGAAGGGATTTTTAAAGGAATTTAGTGGGAAATTCAAGAGAAGAGTTTGGAATTAATTTTGGTGTTGATTTGGGAATTATGTGAGGAATTGCCATTTTTGGATATTTCACAGCCATTATGATTGAAAATTTCATTAAAATTATTTAAATATAAAAGTGTGCGTCAAATCCTAGAAGCGAAGATTGCCAACCATACATTGTGCAGCAACAGTGCAAATGTGGCGACATGCCAGACAATATAGTCTGCTTAAGTATGATGTACATATCAGTGGACAGTATGTATGTATGGACATATGGTATCATTACACTGTGCACATATCGGAGGACGTATGTTTAACAGAGGCTGCTAGTATATGAAAAATATGACTAACAGAGTAAATTGGTATGTTATGTAAACAAAATGCTGGTCTAAGATTTGATAGCAATTGAAGCTATTTTGTTATTTGGTGATGAATGGATTATTATGAATTCTAAGTAAATTACCTAATCTTTTCCCAGTTTTCCTAAGAAAGCTAGAACTATCAAAGTAATTCATTATTCTAAAACAAACATATTCCCTATGATGCAACAGAGCGGATTGGAACTCCAAAAGCTCCAGCCCTGGTAGCAGACACCCTAGGCCCAACCTCACTTAGTTTGGAGTGGGAAAAGGTTCCTAATCTGCCTGGTGCAGTGTACTTGGTGCAGTGGAGGTATGAATCACCTTCTCCTCACTCACTTCACAACAACCAAGGTCTGCCAGGGAGAGGTGAGAGCGAGTGGCAATATTGCAGAAACATGAGCTGGAGTCCAGAGACAATGCGAAAAATTGAAAACCTTCAACCATACACCAAGTATAGAGTAAGTCTCCCAGTGATTTTTTATCAATTATTATATATAAATTTAAGATTTGTGCAATAGCTAGTACACTAAGAGGATATTATCCAAATAATTCATCTCTGGATAAATTCCTATGTAATATCATTTTCCACTTAGTACATGTGGTAAAAATAACTGATTATAAAAACTAATATTCCACTATTTAGAAGCTCATCTACTGTAGAATTGGAAAAAGGAAATCTTTACAAATAATATTTGGTTGGTTTAGCTATTTACCACACAATATGAATTACAGCTAATAGATGAGGATGAAAGTTTTCTTTAGATAATATACTAAATCAAATATTGAATTTACAATCATTTACAAGAATATTTCTATTATTAGAAATAATTTTTAAATGTATCAATTGCAAATGAGTGAGAGTTATAATTTATCTATTTATAGTTTCGCATTGCTGTTCTACTGGGACCACCATCCAAAGGCTTGGCATCAGGAATGAAGAGAGTGAGCAGCACCGGGATTTTGCAAGCAGAGCCAGAAGTTATGGCGGTCTCTGAGCCAAGCGTAGTGGTTGGGACATTGGGAGAGGGCCCTCCGTCCTCTCCCCCGGCCAGTGTGAGGGCCACTGCTGCTGATCCGACACGTGTGTCTGTCTCGTGGGAACCTGGCCCTTTCCCTAATGGTCCTGTCCTCTCCTATGTCCTTGCTATCTCTGAGACCATGGCAAATGCAACCAACACAAGCTTGTCAATGCATCAAAATGGGGATGGATGGCTGGCAAGGGAGGGGCACTTCCACACGACTAATGAACTGCCACCAGGCTTCTCTGCTGTGAAGGTTTGCCTTTAGAAGCAACTTGAATGGAAAATGCTCACATGCTAGTGATGTAGACTGAAACTGTAGTTTTATGAATTCTAAAATTTTATTATTGGTTTTAAACTATAAAATCTGCATTGAATTTCAAACGCTACCAGTCATCATAAATTAATATTTAAAAAGTTTAGGTTTTTACTTTCTGCTGGTAGAACATATTACTTGAATCATTCTAAAGAGAATCATTGAGCTTGCCATTTAGCTGGAATCAAATCGATACAATATTAAGCCCTAGTAGCTCTAAAAAGGTCAAGAAAACCAGATTTGAATTTGGCTACAAAGTAGTGGTCATTCACTGATGCTACTTTTAGAATCTGTTTCCATTGAATCACTGTTGATTACAGCTGCTATGTAGACAAAAAATACATCTGTCTTTCCTGACTTTTTAACGGCTATTGGCATTACATAGTTTTCTTGAATTACCTATCTTAATTTGATGTATTTGTTATAAAATTAATTTATAAATGCTTTCTAAAATAACAATTAAAAGGTAAACTGTCATTAATAACAAAGTTTTTAACTTGGAAGAACAACAGGAAACTTATTCGTAAGTCAATCATAAAATTGACCAAAAAATTCAGGCATTCCAACTCAAAATATCTTCATCATAACAAGATTAAATCTACTTTTTTAATATAGGAAAAGGATAAGAAATATTTATTCCCTAAAAAACACTTAAACACAATCTAAATTATATGTAATACATAAGTATTAATGTGTCTGTGGTCTCATGTCTTTGTCCAGTGTTACTTGTATGTTATTTATTGCTTGGGGATAATTTATTCCATCACTAACAGTGCATGCTCTTATTAGATTCACTTAAGAAAAGAAAAGTTATTGGTGTAATTTATACATTAACAATCCTTGAACCAAATACCAAGTTTGAGCTTTGTTCTACAGTTAATCTGTAGGGAGGGTGCTCCTAAAGTCAATGTCATATTCTTTCAGTTAAAAATAGTTTTTACAGTATTTATTCTGGGCAAATGCTTGACAATACAGCTGTTGTTGGCTTGTATTAAAATATATTTCATCAAATAAAATAAGCTTTATACTTATTATTTATCTGAGAATAATATCCTTGGTGCTATTTAAACTGCTAAAATATTTCAGTATAACTGGGGAAACTAACTAACACCCTTACATCAATAGCACATTTCAAAAAGTTATAGTTATTTCATATCATCCTTTCAAATCATAATATAGAAAGTAAAATACCTAAATTCCTAAAGTTTCAATACCATTTATAAGATATGGAATGAGCATCTACTGCAAAACATATAACTTATGAATGCTATAAACATTCAGCTACCTATTTTACCTAAATAAACTAAAATTTTATGAGTGCTCAACATGTTAGCTGAAGAATATTTTCATTTTCAGGACATTCCTGATGCTGAGAACACAAATTCTTATATGTTTCAAAATCTTTTGCCAAATCGAAATTATACTGTATCTGTGAGGATGAGAAATGGGGTAGGAGAAGGCCCAGTGGCATTAACAACTGTATCAACCCCACCAGAGCCCACAGGTAAGCAGAGAATGGTCTCATGCAAAATCAGGTTCAAGAATCCTTCCAAGCTACTGAAGCCAATTTATCAATTTCTAAGTAGCTGTAGATGAAGTTTCCTGCATCGCCTGGATAAATCCAGTATACTTCATGAATAACAAACTCTTACATGATCTGTGAAGCACAAAATAGAATATTTATTTAGAGACAGTTAATCATTTGCAGCAAAAAAGTCAGCGAGAGAACATAATTACAACTAATGTTTTGAAGATGGAAATTCAAGGAAATGCCAAATGGTGTGTTTGGCATTTCCTTATGTAATCCTTATCTATTCCTTATGTATTTCTCTACATTGGTTGAACTGAATATTGTTTTGGTGAGCAGAATAAAAAAAAATTCCTCTCCCTGGGTCTTATGTTAAAGAATTTATTCAGAGATGAAAATTTGAGAATTTCCCAAGAGTGCTTCACACGCCAATCCCGTGAACAAAGAGAGTCAAAGGTAATCCCTCGTTTCCCTTCAGATTGAAAGGAATAAAGGCCGGTTCCCACTGGTGCATGCCATGGCAGAAAATATTTTTTTCATGTTGTTAAATGAACCCCCTCCCACTAAAGTCAGAGCTTTGCGCACCTCTGCAACTTTTCTGCAGAAATTTGTGCAGAAAAAATAATCTCTGCTATCGTGCAATGGTGTGCTTTGCTGTGCTTCAGGGTGAGTGGGTCTTGCATGCGTGCACATGGTTTTCGAAGAGCTTCGCTAACATTTGGCAGGAGTCGCTTGCTTCTGTCACCATGTGACTCATGCCGTTTTCACTGCCTAGGCATCAGAAAACGTGTCTCGGCATGCACAAGTGTGAATGGGACGAAAAACTGTGTGGAGGTGTGCCGTACTGTGGTGTGCACCAGTGGGAGCCTAACTTAACAGTATCGAATTTTGGAACATTCTGGGGCTGTCATGAGCAGCAAAGAATATAAAGGATGTTAAAGTTACCAACAGATGGTGCGTCACCCTCTATTAAGTGAATAGAGAAGAAAAATTCAAATAATCTTTTCTGTAGGAAGCCTGGTGGGAATTTTAACTCCTTCATGTTACTTTTCGGGACTGTAGGAGTCACCATACCAAGTTTTGGGGAGATTGGTCAAATAATGTGGGGGGAGTTAGCTGACAGACAAACATACAATTTTGCTTTTATATATGTAGATGTATAGATATAAGACCAAAAAATAAATTATTCAGTTAAAGAAAAGAGTTTGGTTCTGTTTCCATAACTGGAGATAAGGTAAACAAAGCAACGGTCACGCTGTTGATGATGAGAAAGCGACGGAAATGGTACTAAAATGCTACCACAATGGCATATGCCTCCTTGGCCCTCCTGGTTGGGTAATGTTGGTTGGGTTGGGTTGGTTTCCTTCCCACGTTCACTGTGGTTCCCCTTCGGGTTGGATTGCATTCATCTTCTGTTATGTTACTCATCGTCCTTATTTCGAAATGCTTCTAATATTTACGTATGATGTTGAAGTTCTGCTTTTTCGCCTTTCCCTATGTTAGTACCATTTATCTTGGCTTTCTCGCCATTGACAGTGTGATTATCGCTTCATTTACTTTTCTCCTGATTATAGACACAAGCAAGAGTTTTATACTTTTTCAGACAAGGCAGCTATAGACTTTTTCATCATGTTTCTGTTTAAGGACAACAGATCAACATCAGTCATTACATCTTCTAATTGTGTGATAATTATTCGTGAAATTTATTCATGTATGCATTCATAAAAGTAACAAAATTCATAACATGCATATAAATAATTGCATTTCAAGAATAATTAAACAAATAACTATTGTTTGTGAATGTTACATAAAATAATAAACCTAAAATTTGCATTCATCATATAGATAATGGCTGAATTATCTTGTCACAGTGAAAATATAATTTTTCAGAGAAGGATAATTTTCAACCAGTCCTTATACTTGGATCAAACCATTCAGTGATTAGACAAGTAGCAGATATGCTTGATGAGCCAGTGGTGGTGTACAACAGTTCTCATTCAATTAAAGGTGAGCTTGTCTATTGAATAGTAAGTAATATATAAGCAAAATAAAATATCAAATAACTTTCTTACTACCAGTTGCTTTCACTTCAAGCTGATTTTTGAATGATAAATTCTCTTTTTCTTTATAAATTTACACATTAAAGAAATTTTCAAGTCGAATTGCTCACTGGTTATTTAAATTAAATTAACCATGTTAAATGAAGCAATCACTTTGAGTCAGTATTAATTAATCCGAGAATTCATACCGCATGTTGCAACATCCCAGTGAGGGAGTGTGTGTTCTCAGCAGCTCATGTAGTCTCTTTTCATTTGAATGGCTTGTCAGTAATTCCCAGTCCATTGAGCTCACTGTGTTGTTTTCTCATCTTTCGAGGTTTTGAGGCATCCCCTATGTATTAATGCTGTAATAATATTTTGTAACAACTGAAATCAGAAGTGTCTATGTTGTGCGAATATGCTTTTATATATGTCTTTGCATATGTTTTTGTCAATGAATCATGGTGTTTTTATTGAATATGAATTAGAATAAATAGTCTGACCTACCTATGTCATGGTGCATCTTTCAGATAATGATGAATCAAATGATTTTGCTGTTTTTCAAATGTTTCTAATATACCATAAAGTTGTGAACTTTATAAATTCATGTATTTATTAATATTTTAGCTTGATGATGAACAATACTTTACACCTGCAGATTATTTTTATGATTTATAACAATCAATTGTGTTAATTTTATTTTTTTATATATTTAAGTATATGTTTTACTATTAAAAAGCATTCATCATCATGGGTAGTCTGGCCATAGACAGGTCTGTGATTATTCTTGATTAAACCTGGTTCTTCACATACTCCTGCATTATAAGCCTATTTATCTGCTTCTAAACAACTGATTTCACATAAAACCATGAATTATTACAACTTGGGCTGCAGAGGAACTCCATATGCAGTAATGACTGCCAAAAACATGTATGCAGTCTAGAGTTCATTACATTTATAAAAAGCAGTTAAAACATAGTACAGTGATTCCCCACAATACGGAAAATTGCATTATGGAATTTTGCCATAGAAGAATGCATAAATTATGACTACAAAATTCAGGATATGGAACATAAATTTGTTATAAGGGAAATTCCCTTCTCAAATTAGAAATTTTTGTGAAAAATACAAATACAGAGCTTACTATGATGAGTGGTTTCTCACAGATCTTGTGGTTCATATGGCTTTTGAAGGGATAGTGAAAAGGATACTGCCGAAGGAAAACCACCCTTGGGGTAAGAACCTCAACATTCTCCATTTTATCTATTTCAACACAAATTCAAAATAATATTGGTCGAGGCACAGTCATCCTCCCAAACATGTTCATTTTTTGTGAATGTGATATGAGGCAGAGGATGAAACTCTAATTGCCTGACTGGCGATTTTCCTTGGTGGAATGAAATTCAAACAAAAAAGTATCAATTTCATCTAAAGACCAAGGCCAAACACATTGATTACCATCCTTTCTGGTAAGTTGTGTGCTAGCACAGTATATTACCATATTATTAATATTTTAACACATAAAATTTGTGCTTTAAAAGTTTTTTTCATAAGTTAGTATGATTTTACTACATCTTGAGGTGAAATATTTTCCTTAGGAACACATCTCCATTAAAATAGCACAACTTTATGGAAGAAATGGATACATGTTACGGAATTTCTCGTTATGATCATCTTTTTGGGAATGCATTTCTTCCATATCATTGAGTATCGCTGTATATAATTCCAATGCAATTCATAATATTTTCACCATTTGTGTGATATTTAACACCATCTATAACACTGCAGAGGATTTTTTAAAAAATCCGTGGGAAGCAGGTGGCACCTTCAAAATTTTCAAATCAAGACATCTTTTTGGAGAAATGGGAGAGTGTCAGGAGAAGGGCTTTATTATGACTTAGGCACTGTGCCTAGGTCCTACAAATAGTTCAAACAAAAAAATCTTAACGTCTTGTTTTATACATATTAAAATTCATACCATGTATTAGTGGAACAGCACTCATACTGAAGCCAGTGGCTGACGCACAATAAAAAGAGTAGAGTAGTACTACTGTGCATGTCACAATGTCAGCCATCAAGATAGACCATCCGATGCTTGCTGTAGTATAAGGGAAACCTAATTTCTAGAATAAGTTTTCTTGAGAAATCAATAATTTTTCTCCATGTTTCCCCAATTAAGCATCATCTTGTCAGAGGGGCCCTTTTTCAGAGAAATCAGAGACCGTCAGAAGGGCCTTTTTTAATAATGTAGTATTTCCATGTCATAAACCAATGGTCATTCGATTAGAAACCTAATTTAGAGTATGAATATACTTTTTAATTAATTATTGAATAAATTACTTCATATCATATACAGGTATGCTCGCTTAGCAAATTTTTAATAAAGCACAGTTAGCATCTCGGGACTAAAATTGTAATTTTTGAAATTTTTTAAAATAAAGCTCATAAATGTTAAGGTCTTTTGTTACGGTCCCACATTATTCTCACTTACCTTCAGTTGTACTTCTCTCTCTGTTCAGTGATAGTCATTCCACTCGAATTAAAGACAAATTTGTTGTTATACGTTTATTAGTTTTATTTCTATTTCACTCGTTCACTTTTACTACGTTTTTTACATTGGTTTGCCTCAATTCCACAGTATTTTGCAATGAAGCTAACATTGAAAGTTTTAAAGTTGTTAACGTTACTGTTGAGATTGCAGGGTTGAGTTCGCTTCGGATGGGCTTTTGCTTGGGGTTTGGTTAGATTAGGTTCATCACAGAATTTCAACTTTCGTTTACTACGAAAATAATAAGGGACACTAACGCTAAATTATTATTAAAAAATTTAACCATCTCCTAACCCAACCCGATGTTGAGGTGCGCATAATTGCGGAATACAGAAGGTTATATTATTGAAGTTTTCCTATAAATAATTTGGGACACTAATACGGTAGGTTTACTACGAAAATAATAAGGGACACTAAAATACATATTTACCTTAAAGTTTTTATGGTCTGTTATTAGTCGTCGCCGATGAGAGGCGCATGTTTCGATCTTGGACGACTAATAACAGACCTAAGCCTCATGAACAATTTTAGAAACATGTCAAGGTAATACACTATATTAATATTTCATTTAGTATATACGAGACATATTTATGATATTTTGTGTATCTCATTTATTTTATAATACAGACATGCTTCGCTTAACGACAGGGTTAGGTTCCTCGAAAACGTGTCGTTAAGAGAATTGTCGTTAAACAAATACTGATTTTACATTTATTCCCATGTTAAAATGATAGATACGTTCCTTGAAAATTGCTATGCACTACTTTAAAATTTAATATATGCCTTCGGCAATCTGCCGGAATATTGGGAACGGTTTAATTACATTTACGGAACCAATCCGGCGCTTTGCACTAAGGAAAACTCGTTTATTACATTCATTTACAAGTAGGTACAGTACTATAATCATGCAACAAATTTTAACTTGAACTACTCTTCGATAGGAATAATAATGAGAAACGAAGACTTACCGCTCTTGATTTGCAGGGGCGGGGTTGAAATGCCGGGGTACTACAGAACCGCATGACCGAAGTCATTGCCACACCACCCAACGAGGTAAACATGACATAATGTCGGATCTTGTTCTAGAGATCTTACTTATGCTTCAAGTTCCAACTGTTTCATCATCTGAGTCCAGCCGATTCGCCTCTATCCTACACACAATGGGTATCTTAGAGGTAGTGCAATGAATAGCCAGGAAGGGAGGAGAGAAACCCGGTACCGGCATTTGCCTGTTCTTACGAAGAACACCAGGGGGGCCAACTTCTTAACGTCCCTTCCGAAGGACGGAATGTTGATTTGAGCGCGCTCATCATTTTCTCGTGTTCTCTTTCCTCATTGGCTCGTCCTCGTCAAATTGGTACCGGAGAGTCCTCGGGAAAAATTCTAATAAGGATTCGAACCGGATGTCGCTTTTTAGCAGATCGCACGGTGGGGGCCAACACTCTAACCACTGCACCATCGTCACCCCCTCCAACTGTTAGATTGTGAGTGACGAGCCGATTCGCCCGGCCTACGCACAGAGGGTATCTCAGAGGTAGCGCAATGAATAGTCGGGGAGGGGAGGAGGGAAACCCGGTGCCGGCATTTGCTTGCTCTTACGAAGAACACCAGGGGGGACAACGGCTTAACGTCCTTCCGAAGGACGGAATAGCTGAATTTGCACGGTCTCCTCAAACCACACAAACGGGGCCGGGCGACCTTGGAAAAATCATACTTGCGCAGGATTCGTACCCGCTGCCTTTTCAAGCAGCAGACGAGTAGCAGCCAGCGTCCTAACCACTACACTCCTCTGTCGTACAATGTGCACATCGCCAGAGCTCCGAGGTAACAAAAACACAATCGCCGAGCAATTACGCTTCGAACGTGAAGCAATGTAACAATTTATTGCCGCGTCTACATTACAGCGCAGTCTCTGCTTTAATGACTCATACAAAGCCAAAGGCATATTATCTTGTATTTACGCAGCTAAAAACGTAGCATTTTAGCGATGCACATTTTAATTTTTGTACCAGTTAAATAAACGTTGAGCTGTGAATAATACTTTGCTACGGTGGACGCGGAATTGCAAGTGACGTGACGTTAAAATTTTTACGGGGTCGTTTTGTTTTTAAATTGTCGTTATACCGAAACAAGGTATGTCGTAAACCGAATATCGGTGGTGATTTTCAAGTGTCGTTGAAACGACTTGTTGTTAAGAGAGGTATGCCTGTACGTCTTTTCATAGAATATATTATTAGAAAATTGTGATTTTTCCATCATAAATAATTAGTATTTTGAAGCTGTTGTACGCCAACATGTTCATCATAAACAATTATTTCAAAATAATCGTCATATACTTCGTTTTCTTGACTTTAATTAGAATATAAAAATGGTCTATTATTATATAAATTGCGAGATAAAAATAGTAACCAACTGGGTTAAGTGCTATGTTACAAAGTGTTCGTTAAGTGCAAATTCGGATAGCGCACAGGTGTCTCGTAACGCCTCTCTTGCGCTAAGCGAGGCATGCCTGTATATGATATGGTAACACTAATAATTTTAAGTTTACAATTCTAAATAAAACGCGTTTTTTCATACTTAGTCAGCAAATGAAGCTCCCATTTTTTCTTTGGTATCATGTACCTATTCTATTTTTTTCATTAATGAGTAGCACACAATCCTAGAATGGTAACGCTATTTTTTAGGCACTTATTGGTAATGCTGAATCAGTTTGACTCACTTAAACTTGGAATAAGGAAATATTTTTACAACTGTTTTAAAAAGGCTTTTATTAACATCAAAATGTAGTAAATGTTAGAAATGTGTAAATTAACAATCAGTGCACAATTTTATTTGGTGTTCGCCACAGATAGGCTTCTTGCAAAGTGTGTAGAGAGTGGAGGTTTTCCTTCTCTTGGCATAATGGCACAAATGACAGTACTTGCTTGGTATTTGTCACTCTGTCGCTTGATATGTTTCAGCTAAGTCTTTGCAAATCATAGCTTTCAGATCATTACTTAAGTTTGTTTAACTGAGTCTGCTTTTTTCCATTGGCATGTCAGCCCCTTGTGCAACTCTTGCATAAATTGTAGCCGGCATTAGTGACCGGAGAAAAATAACGTGTTGCTCCTTTGACAGCACATAGACAACTAACTATGGGAACTACTGATACAAGGGGGGGAGCATGTTTGAACACGAATAGAGTTAGACTCATCTTTCGGAAATGTGTGAGTCAATGACTCATGTTACCATTCTAGGGTTAATATCGCTCTTATATTTCTTATAACTGGAAGTATAAATTTATAGGAGTCGGGCTACACATTGCAAAGGACCTACTATATGTTTCTGATGGTGCTGGAATTGTATGGCGTATGCCGCTTGGTGGATCCTTCCCTGGATTAGGAAGTCCTGTGGTTTTGGCCAGTGGCAACAACCGAAGGGGCACCAGTGTAGCATTTGGAGGCTCTCCCATCCCATCTACTGTCATTACTTCAACTCAGCTTGGTTGCAACCCTCATGATCTCAGTGTGGATTGGCTAAATGACCACCTATACATACTTGGCGAAGTGAATTTGGGAGAGGAGACATTACAAGAAAATTCTTGGCAGGTGGCTCGCTGCCGCCTAGATGGAAGTGGACTGACAGTAGCTATTGCTGGATTCTCTAAAAAACCTAGGCATTTTGAAGTAGATCCTTACAATGGGTAAGTAATAATTAATATCTAAAGATATGTGGGACATTTGTTTAACCGCTCAAATGAGAGGCTATGACCTTCAGGTCATGGATTTTGATGAAACATGATCAGGTGTTCAGGATACGCGCATCTCTGGGTTTTTGGCTTTGATTTGTTGTTTTTTTATTTATGAAATCAATTTTTCTACCCCAAATTTATTACATTGTGTCAGATTTTGAAAGAAAATAGCGTGAAGAAAACCAAACCCAAGTTTATTGTCATAAATATTGAATGGAAAATTAATTTCATATACAAACAACAACAAATACGAAAGAACATTCAGAGTATAGCAGGGGCGGCTGCTGGCATAGGGCCATGGCCCTACCAAAATTTACAGAAAGAAAAAAGCACTATAAATAATTGTTTTTGAACAGATTGATTTCATTTTTGAGTCTTTAATAAATTTAATTTGTCATGAAGCACGGGCGGGGAGTTCCCCCACTCCAATGGGCAGCACTGGGCCACCACCTAACTGGCTTGGTCACAAGACGTGGAATACATGCGCACTGCATGCTTTTCTCCCCCTCACCTACCCACTCCCACAGAGAATATCGACCGTTGGGGCCAAATTCAGTTTGGCTCGGCCGGCCTTCAAGCTAGCAGATCGATGTAGTATTGGTGAGATTGAACGTTTCAATTCTCCACAATAAATACGATAAGTGATTTATTAAAACAGCCATTTTCATTGTTGTCTTACGATGATAAACTCGAAATAAAATGAATGGGAATACCCCTCCCTAATTTGAATTTAGTTATAAAGCAACAGTGTGCCAACAAACAGGAAAGGTGTTGTAAATTTAATGCCGATATTTATTCGAAGAACAATTGACTGTGCGGGTGTGATGAAAAAATGCGTTTTTGTTTTCCTTGTGTTCTTTTCCAAGGAGATGTCAGCTGGTCGAGGAACAAGATTTCGGACTTGGTACACATTTGGGAAAAAATGAAGGCTCACGAAAAATCTAAACATATGAACAATGTTTTAGTTTATCGTTCACTCTTATGCCCACCAGCTGAATCTAATTATGTCTAATGCAACGTATCTTTTTTGCACATTTGTCTGGAATCTGTTAATTCTTTTCTAATTCGCCCCAAAGAACAAAAGTGTTGGATGACGTTGTACAGAGAAGATTGCCCCGGGTATCACAGACCAGATGGAATTTCCGTTCTCTTGGAGTCAGCACTGTTTATGAATATAGGAAAGAACTCATAACGGTTATGGAAATTATTGAAAACAGTGATGACATAAAGTTGCAGTCTACTATAACACAAGTAGGTGCATATAAACTTAGACTGAAAGAAAATAGCTTTGTCTTTTGGTTAACGCTTTTTCACCGGATAATGCCTCATGTGGAGATAATTTTTAGTCAAGTTCAAAAACGAATCACCGATCCAGTTAAAGTACAGCAAAAGATGCAGCATTTCGAGAATAGCATACAGACAGTCAGAAACCAAGTTGATGTGATTACCGAGCTGGTTGAAGCCGAGTTAGAAAATGAAGAGGAAGAAGTTCGACCAAAAAGACCACGGATCACTGACAGTGACTCTGCCTGCAGGAAGAGAGAAGGTAAAGACGTTTGTAATACCATAATCACAGAAATAAAAGATAGATTTCAATTTACTGGACACCTCGTGGCTACGAATCTATTTGTGGTAGAAGAATTTGATAATTACAGCAAAAAATTCCGACACGTATCTCAGTGGAATAATTGAAAAGTATCCTTTTTTGGAAAAAAGAGACTGAAGAGGGAACTTCAAATTTTTTACGAAAGAGTGGAATTGAGAGCAGTTTCTGGTGCGGTGCCATTTCTGTCGCTAATTTTGGGTGATGATTTGTGTGAAACATTTCAAGAGAGAATAAAGCTTTTAAAAATGTTGATCACGATACCAATGTTGACATCAGAAGCAGAACAGTGTTTTTCAATGATGAAAAGAATAAAGACTTTTCTCAGGAATAGTATGAAAGAAGAAAGACTAAGTGCTTTAGGCATGCTGTCGTGTGAAAAACTTTTGTAAATAACATAGATAGCTTCAACAGAAAAGTTATTGAATTATTTTCTAACAAGAAAGATCGCTGAATAGACTTTGTTTGCCGCTCATTTTAGCTAGAGAAAAGACAGGCTTCTGGAGACGATCCCATGACTTCAATGTTGAGCTCAAGCAGCGTAAAATTTGAAGGTGGCATTACTGAGTAATTCCTGAAAGTGTGAACGTAAATGAATGAAACATTTTCCAGTTATAAGTGGTTTTCTTATTCCTCCATATAGTGTTGGCACAAAAAAAAACAAAAATGCAGAAGTAGGCAATTATCATTATAAATTACATATATATCGTTATATATGAAGATTATTTCATGAGAAGACTAATTTTAATTTATTTTTGTGCTAATATGAAGGACCTTGCCCCTCCTTAATTTCTGTAGTACAAACTTAAGTATGAATTAAATCTCAAAGAAAAGAGGATACTATGGATATGAATATGGATATGAAGGTATTTTTTAGATTATCATGTTGGTTTTGGCATTTTCTTCAATATTTAAAGAATAAATAGCACAATCGCTCTGAGCTCAACTCTCGGAGCTGACTTTCTCTGCCTGATGCTATCAACTGTGGAGCGAGGTATTTCAACAACACTTTATGATCTGTCGGGCCTCTAGCCACTGCTTCACCAACTGCTTCACTATACATCATATAGTGCCAAACATTGCATACCTACATGCAATGTTGGGCATTCAGTCAATGTCGGCACTCTAAAGCCCACTAAATTGCCAGTAGCAGGAGGCCCAAATAGTAAGCATTAGAATGAGGTGCAATGTAACTACAGGTTTCCCTCTCTTTATGCAGGGTTGCATTCCAGGAAAGTGACGCATAACGTGAATTCGCATAAACAGAACCCATATTTACATGTAAAAGATAGGGATACGTTCCACAAGCAATCCTAACTCCCCTCCAAGATGCTCTTCTTTTGCTCCATAATGACTTCTTATACGCTAAATGCAAACTTAAAACAATTGAAACTGTAAATTATAAAAGGAAGCAGACAAGCACAAGTGGTGGCTGTTGTGGGTGACATAATAGTGGAGGTTTAAAGTGCTGGAGGGTTGGGTTGGCCCAACGCAAGTTCTGTGGGCAAGGAGACAAAACTCCTCAAGGGTGCTCAAACAGTATCACATGAAATCCCCGTCTCATCTCCACTCTACAATATCCATTCCACTCTAATATCTTTTACTGTAGTACTAATACGCACAGCATTAGAGACAATGAGAGACTGAATGGTCCCCTTGTGGTGTAATGGAGAACTTTCTTGCATTTGTATTGCACTGGCCGCATAACCGCATAAGAGCAAATCAAAGACGCATAAAAAGAAATTCCGGTAGCAATAAGTTTGTTGCATAATAGAAAATTCGCATGAAGTGAACCCGCATAAAGAGAGGGAAACCTGTACATTGTAAATATATCCTACATACAGTTTCCTACGTGTCTGTCAGTCCATTTGTTCCCCTCTGTATCTCATTAATTGTTTGTCATAGGGAAATGCCGTAAATGACATTTTCTTTCTACCAGCTAGGAGACTCCAGGAAAACTATTTCCATTTTCATCCACCATCTTGAAACAAAACGACAGCCATTTAAAATATTTGAAAATTTATATTTTGGAAAAGAAAAAACGTTTTGAACAAAATAAATGTATTGATAAGAGAGCAACAATTTCAATAAATTATTTTCAGCTTAGCAAGTATAAATGCAAGGCAGGCCCCTGTAATGAGCAAAGTGAGTGGAGGGCAGGGTGACGTGTAGAATGTAGAGGTAAGACCCCTGTAATTATTAACCTTTAAACACTGGGCATACCCATAGGGGAATGCAAAATGTGACCCGCTTGCTGCCGGCCATACCGTATGGGAACGCTTTGTTTGGAAGTCGCTTACAGATGTTGTTTTCGTCATAGAGGTGTGAAATTTTGAAGGGTTCATCCTTGAGCCGTGCTCTCAAGAATCATAGAGGCAACCATGCTGCCGATTCACCACTGAGGGAGGGAAATCTCCCACCAACTGTAAACAGAGACAAGGAAGAGTGTGGCAGCCCAGCCCTTCTCATTTCACGTGGACAAGGGGGATAGGATTCTTTTCTTTTAGCATAAAGGACACATACTTATTATTACCCAAACAATTCTCTTAAATATTACTTTTTGTTTGATTAATTTATCTCTTATAGTTCAGGAGATACAAGGTTTTATCTGGTCGAAAGCAAGAAAAATTTAAATGGCCAAAAATTAGCCCTGCAGTGAGATTTGCCAGAGGGACATTTAAATCCGGGGTTTAAATATTAATTATTACTGTGGTGTTATACTCCAGACACTTGCAAAAGAGAAGAACTTTTTATTAGTATGAGATAAGCAGTTTTATAATGTTAAATTAAAAAGAGTAATTATTTTAGAAAAAGCAACTGATTTGTGTTTGATAGTATATCATTTTTCAGGAATAGTGCTGAATGATGCAACTTTAGCATTTCTTTGCCTAATAAAATTTACCATAAATGGTCCCAACTCCAAGAAACTCATGGGCTGGCACTGTTTGTATAAAGGCCCTCAGTCTTAAAATATTCATTTCTTTAATGCAATTGAAATATTTTCTCAGAGAAATATTTAAAAGAATGTTTGAAGCAATAAAATTAGAATCATTATCTCAGAATAATAAGCAATTCCTCAATATTTAACACCATTCTGTAATTTGTATTTTTTTCCTCTGTATTTGTAACCAAACCACAGCTGACAAAGCATTAATTGTTTATTTTCTCACCCAAAAAATAAGAAAAGTTATAAACACCCAGTTTTATATTCAGAATGTTATGATGTGGAAATTAACATTTACTATATAGAAAAATCCATTTTTTCACATGCAGGTATTTATTTTGGGTAGTTGGAGAGGGCCCGCCACCTCCTTGGGGTGGAGGTCTTTATCGTATTGATTTGGCTGATATTAGCAATGGAGTTCGCCATGAAGTCAACCCAATGTTACTAATGGCAGCCTCTGACTTGGGAGCATTTGCTGTTGACCATTCTGGGTTTCGGATCCTAGTTCCAGATCATATTCGCAACACTGTATTCTCAGTTTCTTTAGATGGGTAAGTATTACTAAAAATTAATTTTACTAGATTTGTTGATAGTCTTGTTCAAGTTAATCACAATATTTATATAGAAATAAAGTTGCAGAATATCCTATTTATGCTGCTACCATTAGATGCCACGTCATTTGATAAGAAAATCAGCTGAAGGTAATTAATTTCAGAAAAAAACTCATGGCCAAACTGAAAATGCCAGAATTTTCATCACTTGTTTTGTTTTTCATTCAAGTTTTGTTGGTGATTGTGGCGATTTCCCTCCCCCCCCCCTTCCTATCACACTTATCCGATAACACTTACACAATAGCAGCGTTATTCGAACGTGCATGTTCGTATGTTGAGTTTCGTTATGTGCAATTGGATAAGTGCGATAGGAAGGGGGGGAAAAATTGCCACATGATAAGAAAATTTTAATATATTAAAGTGATTTTAGTTCACTGTCATATATCATATATACTTGCCTATAAGCCGAAAATTTTTTAGAAAAAATAGATACTTAGAAGAGAGGGGTTTAGCTTGTTTGCAGGTTGTCTATTGTTAAAAAGTTTACTTCATTTACCTCATTTTCTTATGGGTCAATGTTAACTGCAATACTCCAAACCATGCATATGTGTAAGTAAATACAGTGAAATGTCAATATAAATGTACTGATATAAAGTGAAGATGCAACTACAACAACCCAACACAAATCCATCTTAAAAGGTTTTATTGGAACAAAAAGGAAAAGTTTTTCGATGTACAAACAGTGTTTATTCATATGAGAACATATTACTGTAGGGCATAGTTCCATATTTGGCCATAGTCATTTGTGAGGAATTTCTGGCTTATCAACCTCTTGGATTATTATAGCCATAGTCATTTGCAGCGCCACAGTCAAGGGGAATATTGCGCTTTACCCAAAATGTCAGAACGATGGTTACATATAACAAAATAATTATAAAGAAAGAAACCATGAATTAGTGTTTACTTTTTAAAAAAGTCCGTAATTGTTTTATGAACGGTCCGATAGAGCTGTGAAGAACCTGCCTATTGGTTGCTAGTCGGGTAATCGTCCAATACACTTGCCTGGACTGAGATTTCACTGAGTTTCAATCATTGCAGCATTGCCAGATGCTAAAAACCAAACCCAGTAAAGATCAGAATGTGTACATCTTACTGTTTAAGGAATTTCTTTTTACAAACTTCATTATAATGATCATATTTTTTCGTACCAAGATTAATTTTTATTGAACTAAACCGATATTTTCATTACAATGATATTCATTAAAATGAAACATTTTTACATAATGTTACATAGTAAATTGGTAGGAGATGGAAAATAATTTCGTTTTACTTAATATCTTGTTACTCCGGCATTCATTACACTGACATTTTACTGTAATAACTGTGCTGCTGTGTGCATATGTAGTATCAATGGGAAGCAAGCATGGGAATGGCCAAAAAGTAAAGTGACATTAGAAGAGATTCCTAGAACCAAGAAAACGAGTTGCAGTACTGTTGAATCATTCCTTGAAAGGCAATAAATAAAAATCAGAGAAATCATCTAAGTTTGTAGCATCGGCTGCTTGGTGTGCACATTTCATGAATAGGCATGGTCTATCTCCGGCAGCAAATGAAGATAGCACAAAAGTTACCAAAAGACCTGGAAGAAAAAATCAAATCATTCCAGAGGTTTATTATAATATATTATAAAATTCAAAAAGTGTTTACGTATGGACTATCACAAATCAGAAATATGGACAAGATGCCAAGGACATTCATTTTTCATAGCAACAGAACTGTACTGCTGTGCTTTCTGTATCCTCATCCTGGATTACAGAGGTCGGCTTATAGGCGAGTATATATGGTAGTTAATAATAAAAGATCAACTACAAATAATAAAAATAAATCTCAAAGATATTATCTTTCATATATGATAAAAATGTCAAAAAATGATAATTGTCTAGATTTTTCTTTTTAAATAGGAAAGAAAAAAATGATCTCCGTGGAAACACTCAACAACCAATGTTCAGAGATGTTGTGTCCCTCAGTTGGGCAGCAGGCCTTTTCTATTGGACTGATGGGAAGGAAGTTCTTACAGAGGAGTTCCATCCAGTTCAACGTGCTTACTTCCACAACACGTTCCCAGCACTGTCAGGGGATCAGCCTTTTTCCAGCGTGGCCCTGGCATTTCCTTCAGCGCAACCTCTTCCTGTGCCTGTCAACCCACCAACACAATTGCAGGCAGTTCTTGGTGCAACATTAGCCAAAGTATCCTGGCAAGTGCCACATCTCATTGGTGTGCAAGGTAATTACTTCTAATGTTCAGCAACAATAAATTCAAAACACAATAGAACCCCGATTATCCGACATTCTGTTTTATCCGACATGATGAATATAAGAATTTTTAAGAATGAATATCCAAAAAAACCATGGGTCTTTAAAAATGTAGCTCCTACAGCACTGCCAGTTTGGTATTGCAGCCTAAAAAATGCACGGATAAGCTCTGAAATTTTTCGAAGCCAGTTTTTCAGTAAAGTAACAAATCTCAATCACTCGCAACTTTAAAAAATGAACTGTTTTTTCCAAAAAATTATTATAAATGCTATTTTTGTTTGTGATATAGTTTTGTATACGTAGTATATTGAGAAAGTATTGTAATCGTGAAAAAATTCGACTTCGAGATTTTGATGGAAATACACGTATTAGCCGTCCCCGAGTCTATAAAAGTGGTTTTCACCATGGTCTGTTCACGGTTCTAGGGTCCAAACACAAATAAAATCGAATGATATCTCATATGTATGTAGACCCTTTTTTCATAAAAATGATATTGCACAAAAAATTATGGGTAGTTTATTCTTGGCGATTTTTAGAAAAATTTGATTTACTCAAAAATGGCTCAAAGGAATTTAATTAAAATCAATCCAGTTGTAGAGCCTGATGTCACAAATAATACTGCGTAAGCTATATGTCTCTAAAATCACTATATGGTGTCCAGTGATATTACAATGTATGCTAAGCTAATTTACCTAAGCCCTATAATGTCATGCCTCCGCCGTGATCCACTCAAAATCTTACTACAGCTTAGACAGTTAAACTAAATTGAATGATACCTCATATTTGTGGATAATATCATTCATAATAGACACTCTGAAGAGATTAATCATATAGGGCAATAATTAAGGGTACTTTATTCTTGGATATTTTGAAACAAAATTTGATTTACTCAAAAATGGCTATAAGGATTTTGATTAAAATCCATCCAATTGTACAGCCTGATGTCACAAATAATACTAAGCCATATGTACCAAACAAATTATTAAATATCGTCCAGTGGCATTAAAATATACGTTCAACTATGGCAGTAGGGAAAACTGCTAGAAGAGTGTTTAAGAAAAATCCTGATCAAAAAGTGATGACCATCAAGTCATGGCAGTGAACTGCCAAGCACACAGAGTTAATTTTGGGGCAAAGAGTGTAGTGAGGCCAAACGTATATACGTATATGAGAAAGTTTGTGCACCGTTTATTTCATTAGTATTCCATATTATCTGACATTTCCCTTATCCGACCATCCTTCGGTTCCGTTTAGGTTGGGCAATCAGGGTTCTACTGTAGTTGAAGAAAATGTGGTTTAATCACTAATCTAGCTTTTACTAATCAATTAACACTGCTCAATTCTACAGGTAAAGGAGCTTGGCAAAGTTGGTCTTATGAACTGCAAGTACAAGAAGAAATTAGTGGAATTATTGCATTGCATAAGGATATCATTACTCCAGTACTTGGTTCAGCATCTTCGTTATCTACGATGAGCATTACTAACTCCATGCCCACTACAACAGTCACTGTGCATGGTCTGAAACCTGACACCCCATACATATTGAAAGCCAGAGCGTACACTGCGAGAGGAAGGGGGCCATGGTCAGCAGAGTTCAGAGGTCGGACACTACGATCTAATAGTTGGAGAGGGTCTGTCTCTCCAACTGATACAGAGGAAGTTGAAGAAAAAGTCTTGCCGAATAGAAATATAGAAGAGGTTTCTAGTGTTGCAGCAGATGGTGGAGCTCCACTAGTTCTCTGGAGTGCCGATGCAGGGTTAATGGCATCTGACATCACTGGAGATTCAGTGACCACACTTATTCACAAGGACAATCTTAAGGTAGTCACTTTTTATTTTTCATTCATTGCAATAATTCCATATATCCTCTTTAGTTTAGCAAAATAAGCAATTTTTCAAAGATTATTACAAGAATTGAATCATGAAAATGATATGACATACATTTAGATTTTCTACCAATTTTCTCTTCATGAAAAAACTATGTTTGCTGTATTCATTTGTAATATAAACTAGATAAAGGCATAATTAAATATATCTTGCTAATTTTTAAATACTTTTCAATTTAGATCCTTTCAGCTCCTGCAAATATTTAATTGAAATAGCCATTAACTTTTAATGTATAATACCTACTTGTATGGAACATCTTGCCTTGCTTCTACTTCCAAGGAAATTTAAGACATCTCTAAAAATTCTTTTTTAATCAAAAATTAACCAAATGGAATATCAGACTGGCATTATATTTCATGCTAAATATGGAGAAAATATCAGCTACCTATATGAAATGTTATGTATTTAATTGATGCAAAAATACATCAAAAATCCTAAGAATGTAATGAATATATATTATTTACAAAAAATTTATTGTACTACAAATAAATAAATGGTTTTACACAGGATTCATCCCCAAATGGAGGCATTTTTCATGTACAAGATGTCGCATGGCTTGGTTCAGATATGTTATTCCTTGTGGCAAACACAACACGTTTATATTGGCTTAATACTACCTCCCATGCTTGGGGACCCGTTGGAGACATCCAGTATGCCGGAAGTGTTGCAATTGACTGGATAGGCCAACGACTCTACTGGTCTAACCCCACACAGCAGCTAGTAAGTCATTTCTTAACATATTTGTCACAAGTGAAATAATATTATTTAAAAAATACTTTGTACATTCCAATAATAACCGAAAATAAATTTTTAAACCAAAACCTTATCTAAACAGTAATGAAATTAAAAAAGGAACCACTTTAATGGCTACATATATATTGTCCTGTAGTTTTATATTAAATTTTCACAATTACAATGTAATTTGCTAATAAGTGCTGTAAAAATTGACTTTCTTTTATTACAGATTAACAGAGGAAATCTTAATGGAACACAACAGGAATCATTGCCAATTCTTACAGTAGCTAAAGAATTAAACATTGATGCACTGCATGCATTCATATATTGGTCAACTGGACATGCAGTAGAATGCTCTCGTTTAAATGGCGAAGACCGTAGAACTTATTATCCAGCTGAACTATTCTCAGGAAAACAGGGTAGATGCTTTAATTGTTCTATAACTACTAGTAGTATTTCATTACTTTCTGTAATTATAAAATTATAACGACATGACTAATACCAGATTGTATTATGCTCAAGAGACTGCTTTTGTTTTGCATTCAGTTTGCCCATATCTTGGGTAATTCCATTAAATTAAATTCAAAATGTGTGAACCTAAAGGTACAAATTTTGTGTCTGAATAAGTTGAAACTAAGAAATTTGTCAGAATTTACACAACATAAGAGGTCTGATTACATCCTAAGACAGGGGTCACAAACTCACATTGGTGCACAGGCTGCATTACGATACTGTACCAAGACCGCTGGTCGCATACTTTTCCAGTCCTTAAACCATTTCATATTCTTTGAACATTCATTCTCCACTTCCTCAAGGAAAAATCACCCCAATCCCATGATGTGGCCTTAAATCCATTAATTAAAAAATACTAAATTTGACATCAAGGCTAGGTCCTTTAGACACACAAGAAACAAGCTGTCAGCAGGAAGAACATACTTAGTACCCGACCTGAGCAGAATTTTTATAAATCGGAATGAGCAATAAACTGCTTATATTTTAGAAGTGCTGATTTAATATAATTCTTAAATTTCTTAGATTTATGTGAAATATTTTATAAAAAATACATTTGAATTTTGGCTGCTAGTGTAAACTAGCTTACTTCACAGGCTGCATAAAAGTACCATGGGGGCTGTGTGTTTGAGATCCCTGCTCTAAGAGGAAGTGATCATATACTGACGACATATCTGTACTCAGCATCAATAAAAAAATTTTATCAAGAAAATATTACCTTACCATATTTTTTGCTGATAAGATGCAATTTTTCAGAGGAAAGGTCATAAAAATTGACCTGTATCTTATTGGCTGAAGATACTCAAGTAAGAAATTTACAGAAATTATAGTTAATATTAATCATTTTCCTTGATAGTTATGGGATTGACCTTGGATGTTGATAGAAGAGATGCTTATTGGATTGTAAGGAGCTACGAGGGATCTGTTCTTTTTAAAGCACCAATGGCTAATGATGACCATTGGCCACCACAAGGCCTAGATATTCCTTTCCAAAGAGTGTCAAACCTTCAACAATCAATGGTTCAAGGTACGTAGATCATATAATAGGACACTGAGCAGTAATATAGCAAAGATCTAACTACAATAGAAAATAACTGTTGAGACACTTTCTTGCAACATTCGCTGGACATTACACCTTAATTTAATGCAAGTCAATGCATAAATTCTTAATTAATATTCTCAGACCTAGATGACAGATTTTACTCTAATTTAAAAGGCACTGATACAAAACTTCCTTCCAAAACCATGCCACTGGTATAACAATGAAGGGATGATTATAAAGGTTTTCAGTGCATTTTAAATCAACTATTATACAGGGTGTCCCAGGAGGAAAGGTCAATATTCTGGGAGGTGATAGTATCGGTCATTCTAAGAAAAAATGTTCGTATGGACAAGTGTCTTATTCCAAACAGTTTCCGAGATAGAGCTATTTGAATGTAAAGTTGCAAAATTATTGATAAGAAAGAGATATTACGTACTGTTGCTAATATTTATTGTTCAAGTGAAAAATTTGTTACAGTTTATAATAAATTTTCGAAAATTTCACTGTCAACATTAATGCACTTTTCAACTCGTGTGAGAACATGGCATGTTGCTTGTCTGAGTTCATCTTGACGTTCCTTTACATGGGCAATAGCACCCATTATGTGATTGAGCAGTTCGTCTCGTGTATCCACTTTTCTTGAGTACACTTCACTCTTCATCCAACCCCATAAACAAAAATCTAACAGGGTTAGGTCTGGAGATCTTGGTAAAGGAACGTCAAGATGAACTCAGACGAGCAACACGCCATATTCTCGCATGAGTTGAAAAGTGTTAATGTTGACTGTAAAATTTTCGAAAATTTATTATAAACTGTAACAAATTTTTCACTTGAACAATACATATTAGCAACAGTACGTAATATCTCTTTCTTATCAATAATTTTGCAACTGTACATTCAAATAGCTCTATCTCGGAAACTGTTTGGAATAGGACACTTGTCCATACGAACATTTTTTTCTTAGAATGACTGATACTATCACCTCCCAGAATATTGACCTTTCCTCCTGGGACACCTTGTATACTAGCACATTATTGATATAGAACTTAAGGTAATCTCAAATGTATTGCAAAACAAAATGTACATATAAATCAATCAGTAATAAATAAACAGATACAATCCTGGCATACACTATAAAATAATATAGATACTATTCCTCTTTTCAGGGCCGCTTGTTTATTTTAGCAATCACCTTCTTTGGCTTCAAGGTGATCGTATAGCAGTGATAGGTGATATGACTGGCCAAAACGCAGCGCTTGTAAGTGGCGAGAGCCTCACGGGCCTACACACAGCCGCTGTGATTGATCCAGCTCTTCATGTTTTTCCAGGCAAGTATATCATAAAAATGAAAATGCAGAACTAGAATTCTTCACTTTGAATGCCTCTTCCACAGGCATTTTGTTTCTTTTACACACGATATTTTTATTAGAAGTTATTGTCGATTTGAGAACACTATTTTCCAGTTCTGAACAATATTTTTAGGAAAAAAGGCTACTGATTGTGAGAGAAATATAAATGATCATCATGCACTATGTTTGTTTATTAATACGAAAAGAATGGAGGTGAACAACAAGGGATATAAATTCCAAACTAAAATATAATTACCTTTATATAAACACTAGGGATGGGATGATCGGTTCTTCAGATCTCTCATGAACCGAAATAATCGGAACCGACTGTTTATAATCTGGTTCTTCAGTTCAGTGATGCCAAGAAAATGTCGAATTTTTGATTTATCGACTAATTTCCTAATCAATTGTAATTAATAAAACAATCGACAATTATTTAAAACTTAACCTCACTGGAATAGTAGTAATGTAATCTTTATGTTCACATTCATTCCTTCATCACAAATCACCCATTTCTTTTCACTTGCAAATGCTGTCTAAACGTAAAAAAATAGATGTACTTGCATTCATTTCTTCGTCGTAGATTAGCCATTTTCCTAATGTTGCGTGCGCACGAAAGAAAATTAAAATTGGCTAAGCTTAAGTACAAGTCACACGTGGCGGAATGGCAAAATTAGTTCTTTTGTTGTCAACCATGAAAAATATAAGGATACTCGTTTATTAGTTACCCATCATTGTTTGTTTGCATGAAGAAACATTTTGCTCATCCTCACCGAGTTGGGCAAGTTGGTTGACGTGTTTTTCGTTCCTCCTCAAAGGAACATTTTACTTGGCTTAAAAAAGCGGGGGTTTGGGGCAGCGCCCCAAAATTGCAAAATAAAATGTATATTTATATGTTTCAGTTTTAGTATATTGCATATTAATACTATTTACATTTGTATCCATAGCAATATCAAGTTTATTTTTTCACATTTCTCATACCTCAGTGATGTGGACATGGGTGACTTATACTGAAGCTGTTCCATTAAATTAATTACGTATTTAAAGCAGTTATTTTGTACATCAGTCGTCATGAAGATTGTTTTCATAGACAAAACACAGGTCCTAAGTGAATTACGATTTTCTCATTTTATTTTCTTGAAAATGGCTACTCCTTCGATAAAAATGTAATGAACAAAGCATATGTTATTTGATTAGTTTTATGAAGTTCTTTTAAGACTTTTTTGTTATAAGTTATATTGTATGAAATATGAAGAAAAGATCATTTTTTATCGCCTGTAAAGTGGCACTCCTGATTAGGTCACGTAAACTATTTATATAATTTTCTTAGTTTTTTGCCCTTATGTCCTAAATACTAAATTTCATCAATATCCGCCAAGTAGTTTCTGAGATGAAACATACGGACAGACAGACAGACAGACATGATCTGAACACAAGGCGTTCTTTTTTTGTTTTTATTGTAAAGAACGCCTAAAAATGATTGTCTCGGAAGCAGACCTTAACCGAAAAGCGACCGCCTCACTCCTCCATATTTTTCCGTGACGGCATTCGATTTTCGATACATATATCGATGATGGAAGTTGTTCGTTTGTAAAATAAATTTTTATGCTGGATGTGTTATCAGTTTCAAACGGGTTGAGCAAGTCTGAATTTCCTTTATTTCATGAGGTAAAAGAGCTTTGTAGCGCATACAAAAATCAGGAAGATGAATCAGTTCACCGAGCGATAGTTCTGCAAACATATCTATCAAAAAAATAAATGATGGGTTTCGAACTTCCGGTATTCAATATTTGGTTCACGGCTCCGTGATTTTATAACGTAAAAATTCAAGCAATATTTTGAGTCAAATCCATCAGTTTGAATTGTTACATTACGTTCCACGGCCGATCTACGCCGTAAGATGGACATGATGCCTCGAGTGGCGAGAAATTGTACTACTTGGAATCAACAACTGAAGCCAGACCGTGGAGAGGTCAAGTAGAGGATGAAAAAAGGAGAATTCTACTTCTTCCAAGGCAAGGGCAAATTTCGAAGTCGTGTTGGAGATTGAAGGCATGTAGGACCCAATCACAACTTTTGAGATGCTAAATTAGTAATAAAAATTAAACCATCTCCTAACCCAACCTTTTTTACCCAACCTGATGTTGAGGTGCGTATATAGTCATGTTGGAGATTGAAGGCATGTAGGATGCCTCCAATGTCACCCTCCATGCCAGTGGAGATTGGGTTCTTGAAGCAAAGCAAACGCATAAAACTACATTTCTATACTACAGACTTTTATCGTTCACCTTTGCCGAGGAACAGATTATCCATAAAAAATCAATAAAAACACTATAAAACACAATTTGGAATGATTCAAACGTAATCACTGGAAGTCACAATTCAAACCAAAACATGAGAAATCACATTTCAAAGCTGAGCATCAGCATTTAAAAGCAAAATAAGCTAGAATAACTCAAAATCACAATTCGAATCCGGGACCATGCAAAACAACATAAGAACATCGATAATAACATTGACAGTGGTGCAATCTACAGGACAAGCAGGATAAGCTCCGTGGAACGTAAAGTAAATTTAAGCCGAAATAAGTTTTATTTTGTTTTGTAGTAATTTTGAATAGATACCCCGTGGATAATTTTTAAACTTAACATATTTATTATGAACCCTAACAATAAAGCCATGTCGGACATATGGAACAACTTCAGAATTGACAGTACAAATGACAAATACTCTATATGCAACTATTGTGAAGCTAGAATTTCCCATGGTGTATCAAATGGCACTTCTAACCTAACAGAACTGAAACCGAGAACTGGGATCAGATTAATATAATCGGAACCAAGAACAAGTGGAACCGTCTCATCCCTAATAAACACAAAATAAACAATATGAACATATTTTTCAAATTTATTAGCAGAGTACTCCTAAAAAAATTATTGTTTTAGGTTCTCATTATTATAAATTCTCCTGGGTAGCTAAAAACTTTTGCGAGTATGCAACTGGCGATCATTGGTTTGGCGCTATATTAAATCGAATCAAATCAGGTTCACCTACAACAAGCAGTTCAGCATTAAAGAGTACTAATCATACTAATCAAATCCGAACTGGTGAATTATTTTTGATAACGTAAAATGTTTAAAGACAATCCCCTGGGCATCATTTTTTAAAAGTAGTATTAAATTTGAATAAGCAGGAAAACTTGTTTGTTTCTATTTATTGTAATTGGAACTATCAAAGTCGCTATCTACATTATTTTCGTAGTATCAGTCATCGTGAATAAATCATGCATGCGCTCATGGCATAATTATGGTATTATTTTGCTTCTCTTTTTGAGTTGAAGGACAAATGGGAATTCATTTTCTCCAAAAATACCTGGATTTGTATCCAGGTCCAATTTTATTTTTACCTACAGGATTTGCTAGCAAAAGTTTTTATCAGCGTATAAAAGAGGTTTTTTAAAATTGCTGTCCTCTGAAAAAAAACCTTATAAACAGGCTAAGGTATGTGTTGTTTGGTTTCCACCAACAAACGGTCACCATTTATAAAATGTGAAATTGAATATAAATTTATATTACTGTTTTTGTTTAGTTAATGTTCATAGTTTTCTTAATAAACCTTTAGTAAGTGTTCATATTTTTGTTTCTTTAACTAATTATTATTACTTTTATTAGAGGTTAAAAGTTTTTAGTAATTTGAGTTTGGCATGGTAGCTAATACTATTGCATCGCCATTCATAAGTTATTGTTGCATAACTCAGACAAATTATTTTAAAACATCATTTGATGTATTAAGTTTAATTTTTTAATTCTAGTGTTTGCACTTGATAGTAAAAATCAATAAAAATTTACAATAATAAATATGCAGAGAGAAAAAGCTTTGTAAACAGTTTTGTATCTAATCCAATAACAATGGTTCATTATATCTTAATTTATTAATAAACTCAAACTTGTCTTGAACTTTTCAATAACGCTTGTCCCAAATTCGGCTCAATTTGAAATTATGATGTTCGCAAATCCCTAGCAAAAGTACTTCTCTGGTTAAAAATGAAATGGCAATACCATTACCAAGATAGTAAAGAATATGTAATATTTGGTATATGGAACATTTAATTTGTGTTTTGTAGATACGAGTGAAAAGGGAGGGGTGAATGTCATTCCTAATCCAGTGCCAACTGATTCATTAAGAGTGTCTGGAACATGGGATCTATTCTGCATATCCTGGTCATCTGTCAATAATGTCAACCATGGGAAAGTTTTTTATGAAGTTAAAATGGATGATTTTACAGGGAAAGAAATAGTAGTAAGTATTAATTTAAAAACTGATTTTAATATTAAACTACTCTGTATTATTCATAATGAAACACAAGTACACCACCTTTTTGAACTTTGCGAATAATTGGTTCCGGAAAACTGACACGAAATGGTGTAACTGGGAGATAAGGTGCCTATGGCAAAATTTTAAGGAAACACCTTGTGTACGTAGAATATGATTTTTGCTATGTTTTCATAAAGAATATTAGCGTTTTTATTAACAATAACTTAAATATTTGAGTATTGAATTAATATTTATTTATGGGAAAATAACTTTTTCATTTTTTCCTGGAAAGTTTGGTGCCTTTTGAAAGTGGCGCCTATGGCAAATGCCATCTTTGCCATACCCTAGTTATGCCACTGCAAAATGCAAATTCGTGAAGTGCAAGACTTACTTTCCCATAAAATGCCATGTTATTATGAGAGAGTGATTCCTAGCCAACCTAAAAAATTCACTTTTTTATCATAAATAATGGAGTTTAACTGAAAATAAAAGAAAATGTAACTGCAAATAAAAATCTATCATTATAAAAAGGAAAAAAAAACTTTTAATTATCTTCAAAATGTATAATAGCAAATGAAAACACAGCATAACAAATCGATTACACTTCTTTCCACACTTGTACAGTTTACCTCCAACACAATTTTGCATGCAATTTTTTATCTTTTGTTCATTCTAAGGAAATGCTTTATTTTAAATTGAAATACTGAAATGGAATGTTGAGTATGTCATGCACGAATGTTTTCCTGGATTCTGCAACAAAAACACTACCATTAAAAAGTGGTTGTATTTCTTTTACTATATTTTAAGGTCATTAAATATTTTGGTCAAAAACAAGCAACATCATATGCGAAGAACAAATATTTTCAATGTCATGCTCGTAAAAGTTGTGAAAAACTAAATGCACAGGATGCTTTTGCATTAGCAAATAATTTCTAATTTGGCCACTAGATGCCAGCAACTTTGACTGTTATCGAAAATAGTGCCATTGACAGTGAAGTTTAAACTGAGGTACAAAAATATTAAGTTGAAGGTTATCACGTTTGTTTACTTTAATAACTGCTAATAATGAGAATTATAAATATAATATAATAATAATGTCCTTTTCTGGGGTGCTCAAGTTTAAAATGAACTTAGAAACAAAAAAGTATAGGGAGTTCATGCTTTTTGGCACCATAAATGCATGATGCGAAATGCAGGTAATTGGCGCAAAACACAAGTAATGATCATAAAAATTTTTGTCGCAAAGTTCAAATTCGCGAACCGCAATCATGCGAAGTTCAAAAAGGTAGTGTAGTGCTTTTCCACAATATACTACTTGTGTTTCATTATGAATAATATTAAACACTTCAACATAGTCACGCCTGATAAAGTAAATTATATCCTGTATTAATTAATAATTTATTGATCAATGAATAGCCAAGGTCAACTAAAAGGTTAAATAATACAGTAGTCATAAAATGATAAACTATTAGTCTATTCCTAGTGCAAAATATTCTTTCTTAACCCTTTTCCCACATAAAGTGACTTTAGTCACTGACCCTTTTTTGCCAAGGATGGAGAAGTTTGTTGCTTTGTGCAGTAAACAGTTATTTATGCATTTGGGGCAAAGTTGCTTTACATGGTGAACTTTTGGGGAACAGTCACTTTACGCAGTAAAAGGTTTAATTGTCAGTTGATTCAATGAAGAAGATTCTTCTTCTAATCCAGAGGCAGATCTAAAATGAGGGTAACGTAGCTGAAGCCCTGGACACAAGGAAAAATAAAAAATATACAAAACATAGTAGAAATAAAAAAAGGACAGACAATGAAAAAGACTTATATTAAGTAAATAATTTATTAAGATTAACCTAGTAAAAATTTAATACTAACATATTTATTAGGGATCATCTTCATTTATTTCATAGGAAGAAGTTAGAAATAAGTAAACTTTATTTTCAAATGAATCACTGTAAATGAGCATAGAGTATTTTAAGAAACTCAAATGAAAGAACCAAGATAAATAATGCTGAAAACTTTTAAACAGGTTGTTGTTGAAGAAACGTCGGTTGAATGGCCACACCAGGCAAAACTGAGACCATACTCAAAACTGGCTGTGTCAGTCCGTCCATTCACGTATTGGGGCATCAGTAGTGGAGTTGGGTCGGGAGGAAGGATACGGAGAGCTCTTCTACGAACTCCAGAGCATATACCTTCAACTCCAATGTCTCCAAGAGCATTCATTTCTTTTTCACGAGATCCATTAAAAGGTCCATCTCAACAGGTAATGAAAAGCCTAAAACTTCAAAATAAGTTTCTTAACCAAGAATATTATGATTTTCAAAGATAAAAAATACATTCTGCGTACTAACAGTGTTAAAAATTTACATGTCATTATTAAATTATTCTTATGACATTTTAAAGCACAGCTAAAATATAATCCTCATTGAAAATGCTTATCATAAATTTAAATAAGTATATTGAAATATTATATTTCCACATTTGGAATAGAATGAATAAATTTACATTTTTAATTTAATGCCTATATCATTGCCTTAACTTACAGTGAAGTTCTCATGATTTAACAGTCATTCTAGTAAATACTCTTTTTCCCATGAATTGGATTTTTCTGCTTAATAAAAGTGATATAAGGAAAATATAAAAATACAGGAAATATCATTCCATTAATTAATTCGAATAATTGATAAGATACAACCATTTTTATATATTATCTTTAAAGGTAAATTTACATTTTATAAAGTTTAGTATACTCTTGATAAACCATGCCAATGGAGAAGGTCATTACAGGCAATTGAAAAACTAAACTTACTCAAAAACTAGAAGTAATACTAAATAATTCATTATAGTCTTCTTTAGAATGACTAGGAGCTCTGCCCCTGCCGCTAACAGTCATCCACCCTCTCCCCTCCTCCTCGCTTCACTTGGACATCTTGGCCCTTCAGGCCTCGATTTTAATGTGCAAATGTTCTCCCTTTCTCTTCCCCTCTCTATGAGATAGTATATTTTACCACCGGTTGTGCATATACTTATCTCATCTTATGCTGCTGGTGGTAAATATACTTTGATGGACAGACAGACCCTTGAGGATTATTATACTCTGAGGATTATGTGGGTTTTACCTGCTTCTATACCAGTCTGATAATGACTGGCAATATCACTTTAACCCAGTCACAAAACTGTTCCATTAAGCTAGCTTTAATTTTTCACCAACAACTTTATAATGACATAAGCATTTTAATATATTTATGGTTTCATTTTTACATTAAAAGCATTGTATTGGTATAACTTATATCTGAGATAAAAAGATGTGGTTTGTAGGTATCTCTGCATAGAGAGTATATTTCAGCTTGATGTTTCACATATAGCACAGCTGGAATTTTTTAGGAGTGAGGTGATTACAAAAGTTTTCTTTCTTAAACACTTGGTGACCTTGCACAGTTCTTCCCCTCCTCTCCACCAATGGAGTATTTCCATTGAATTTCTCTACAAATGACTTACAAGCCACATAAAACAATAAATACAACTGGTTTTTCTTCTCTCACGGTATCAAGTGAAAAAAATTGCTGCCTCCAAAGCCAAAAACTTTTGTCAAGTGTTCATTTAGTTCAACTCTTTTTGTGAAAATTATCCATTTCTATATTACTGTATAGCCAGACAGCACTATCCTGCTCAGAGCTGAAACGTATTAACGTAATCAGCATCAGAAAAATTCTTTTCATGAAAGTGGTAAAATGCTATTTATTAGTTTTAATTTAATAGATAATTAGCAAAATTGGAAAGCTAGTCAGTCAATTGAGAGCATACTGTACTAAACACTCCTTTTGGCATAAATTGAAAATAGAGCATTTTTTGTAAATCAACAAATGAAAAGTCATTAATACTTAAAATTAATACCATGTTTAAACATGTTCAATATTCAGAAAACGATTGCAACATTCAGATGGGACCCTCCAGCATCAGCAAATGGAGTCATTAAATGTTATGTTGTGGAATGCTGGCTGGAAAATACTATCCAGGAGGGCAACGATAAACAAGGATCATTATCATATAATGACTCGGAGAAACCATTGCATAACTGTGACACAAATTCCACGGCACCATATCATCACAGAATGGATCCACAAGAATTGGAATTCATAGTCTTAAGCTTAAAAAGGAATGCTACATATTATTTCACAGTAAGTTAAGCTCAAAATCACTTAATATTCAACTAGTGTTATATTAAATTATACCCTCTAAATTATACAAATAATTATATATAGATGAAGTTATAATATATAAATATAATTCTATTTTATTAAGGGAATAATCCAATTTCATCATGTCTTTGATATAATTGGATAATAAAACAGGTCTAAAATTATTTGGAATGTTGTTACACAAATGAGTTGCCAAATCTTGTGTCATAATTATAGAATGGAATATTACCGTAAATACCCGCATATAATGCGCACCCTCGTATAATGCGCAGGGCGGTTTTCAGCCTCGTAATCTATGATTTTTCTATATGCCCGCGTATAGTGCCCACAGATTTTTTTTAGCGTTGCCGTTCCAGAATAAAGTAGATGGTGTAACGTGTTCTAAAGCAATGATCGAATTATTGGTATTATGTATTGGTAACATAATGAAAGTGCAAAATGAAATTTTTGAATAACGTTCCAAAAGAACGTCAGCTAACTCAATCATTACATACTCTATGTTTACTTACAAGGTGATATTAGGATATACACAATAAATCGAATTATATTAATTTCATAGTAGGGCATATGACATTATTTGAGCTAATAAAATGAAGGAATGACGATAATCCTGTCGAAGTTTTTTACATGCGTTGTTGTCACGCCCGAGGTGGGCGGGTTCGCCCTACCTTCAGTTTTACCCTTATTAGAACACTCGGGAGCACGTAAACACGATAGCAAATAACCATAATTAACTACAGACTTAAGAATCAAGAATAAACCACGTATGAATGCTGAGAGAAAAGTAGGGAACGATAACTTGATTTAGTTCTACAAGAAGCATCAACTCCCAGCATATTCAAAGGCATCAGCTGCCATTGTTTCTAATTGTAAGTAGTACCAGTATCTCACCACCAGGCAGGGAACCGGTGTAGGGTGATGTCATGCGTACGATGACGATTCCGATAACAACATCAAAGAAGAATGGTCCAGTGACGAAGAATTTCTTGACTTCTAAAATGAATAAATACTGAATTCATTCTTTTCATATCTAATTAATGTATGTTTATAGAATTAGTTAATAAATTTTAACTATTATCTATCTTACTTTTCGTAAAAATCACCAATAAAAATAGGAGGATACCCGGGCAGTAATTACTGTGCCGAAATTGTGGAAATACGGGGTCAAATGAAAATAGGAAGATTATATACCCTCGTATAACACGTATCCTAATTTTTAACTCAAATATTTCGAAAAAAAGTGTGCATTATATGCGGGTATTTACAGTATTTTATGGCATGATTTTGGTAGCCAAGAAGCAAATATATTGTACTAAATAAATTAATAAACATTCCAAAAATATTAATTTTAATGAAAATGATATTTAATTTTTGGTAATTGACATGTTTGCAATGTAAGGTATTTTTGTGGTCTGTGATTACAGCCATAAATTTCTTCTCTTCTCACTCAGTCATCATTTCAACACTTTTTTAAGGCTATAGGGAAAACTGCATGTTAATTATGTCTCATTGGTGGAACAACAACATGCCAAGTTTTCAACTATCAAAAGGTTGAATTAACCCATATCTGCCCAGTGGCAACATTTGTTGCCTAGCAATTTAGATTTTTTTTCTTTACATTAAAGCAACCTAAAAATGTAGTTATATTTTCTTATAATCTCAATTTATTCTATAATAAATATATAAAGCCAGCATCATTTTTGTTTCCATACCCTTTAAACAAAAATTTCAAATGTTGCTGTATGTTCGTTCATTTCCACTGACCTCTTGTCATCTTTCTACTTTAAGTAGAATATAATTTCTGTGAAAGTTTTATGATATTGTCTCTCTATTTTCAAATTCTACATTGTGTAAGAGATAACATGTAAATAATGATTGAAAAATATTGTTCATCACCACCACAATTGAACAACAAACTTAGATGGCAAAAAATATTGCAACTGTCACTTTCAGGTATTATCTCATATTTTGCCAATTTTTTAATACTTTCAAAACTTTGTTTTCTTTCTTTAAAATTGTTCAACTCTATTCAGTAGCCAAGAAAATGAATATAACCGCACCTATGCCTTCGACTATTTCACAGTATGATTTAAATAAGGGTGGGGTTGATCTGAATGATCAATTTGTTGCGCAGTACAGAATAATTATTAGAACCAAAAGTGATGGTGGCCTTTTTTTGTGTGGGCAGTCGATGTTTCCTAAGTTCTAACTTTCCTGCATGTAAGGTTGGAGATACAGTTAGGGCTAAAATTTCAGACGTTGACCGAGGAAGAGGAGATTTTCGCAATGTGCTTATGGCAGTTGTTGAGGCAGACGACAAGGGACTGTACAAACTGGGAAACGAGTGTGGAACTGTTGAAGAGCTGTTTACCAGGAACCGATTTTCAGTGTGTGACAGTACATTGATTGACATTAAAAACATATGGCCCGAGAAAAAGACTTTACGTCAATTTTCTAATGATCAGTCGATGTCAGAAGGCCAAGGCTAGAAAAGGTGTAACTGCAAAACAAAATGTGTAACCCAGTAATGTCGGTGCAAAGCTGCTGGAATTTTCTGTAACTCCAAGTGCCACTCCAGCTTATCATGTTCAAACAAGTAAAGTGTTAACAACTTTATAGACATGTTTTAACTTGTTTTCAATAATCTCTAGTGTTGTTTTCTCAAGAAATACATTTTCTTAAGTTTTAATTTTTAACTTTTGAAAAAACTGAAATCAAGAATTGACGTTCGCATTTTTGTTAAAGACTTCCCAGTTGCTTTTTTGAATTACAATTTCAGCATTTCATATTCTGTCAGTTATTTGTTTGTATGAGTTATCACAAAAAGAAAGTTCTTTTACATACTAAAATTATTTTAAAATATTTTTCAACCATTTATGCACTTTACCCAGCCGAAGTTGGTTAAAATGCATATTACCCGGGTAGTGCTATAAATCATTATTTTATTCTTGCTTTACACAGCTGTTTTGGTTAATGTGCACTTTACCCGGGTAAACCTAGATTTATCGAGTTTTCTATCTTTACCTGTAACATGCATACATACACACACACACACACACACACACACACACATATATATATATATATTTTGGACACCGTGTAATCTGAAAAAAATCTAAAGCTGCTTGCGGGGTTCGAACCACCTCACCATCGCATAAGACGAGTGATTTTGTTACCTTGGCCACCAGAACCTTGTATTGGTACTGCGATAAATGTGTATTTGAGTGTGCGTGGGAAGATAGATGTGTCCAACATAGCAACAAGATTAAACAAACTATTGTCATTGTTTAATAGAAGTCTCTTTATTTTAATGTGGATTTGTATTGATACTAGCATTCCTACATTTTTTGAAGGGATATTTCTGCTAATAATTGTTTTTATTTATCGTAATTATTATCGATAGTAAGTTTTTATTTATCATAAAAACTTTTTATCTTTATTCATTTAAGATTATTCTAAGAACTGTTTTCCCTATGAGTTTCATTAATAATTACGTCTAGAAAATCAAGATACATCTAAGCTTTTGATGAATTTTATTATTATTATTAAATTATTATTAAATTCTTATTGCTCCTCTTATAATATTGCCTTATACATCTATTTATATTATTATTAAATTATAATCACATTTGTATTGCTCTACTATTAATAATCATTAATGCGATCTTCTGGGAATAGTTCTCATTGAAAATTCATTTGAAAACTACTTTAGGTGACTATATTTGTTTATGTTGTTTGTGCCATGAACATAATTTTATTCTTTGGAACTGTTCCTTTGGCTTATTTTTTACTTTGGATGAAATCTTTTCTAATTATAGGCCTTTAAGACCAGTTCTTCTTGCATTTTGATAAAAGTCCTCTAATTTAAGTATCATATTCCTTTCTTTCCCTATTTAAGATAGGTAATGCTGTTGTAAAACATCTTGAACAAATTTAAATAAAACTTACAATTATTAGCAGAAATATCCCTTCAAAAAAGTAGGAATGCTTGTATCAATACAAATCCACATTAAAATAAAGAGACTTCTAGTAAAAGATTACAGCATAAATAATGACAATAGTTTGTTTAATCTCATTGCTATGATGAATGCTTGTCTATCTTCCCACGTGAATTCAAATACACATTTATTGCAGTGCCAACATAAGGATCTGATGGCCGAGGTGACTAAATCACTCATAGCTCATCCTACGCGATGGTAAGGTGAGGTGATTTGAACACAGCCAGCAGCTTTGGATTTTTTACAGATTAGACGGGGTCCAAAACATATATTTCAAACCAAATGCAAAAGTCGACGATAAGAATAAGAATCTATGTTTATTTTTCTTTAAAATGGTCCAGGTCCAAAGATTGTAGGTCAATTACTTCTAGTTTAATATTGCAAAAGAAAAAAATCTGAAAATGAAAAAAAGGTATTTTTACCAACTTTTATATATAATTTTGCATTCGGTTAAAAATTGCTCAAGTTATACATTTAAATTACATTCATTGGAACATTTTAAGCTTTTTAAAGATATGTTGTCTTGCTGACCATGTCATTGTTAAACCTCGAGATTGTATTTTCATCCTTATACTATATGCATAAGGAAAGTGTGTTTTGAATGCTTTAGTAGGAGAAAGAAAGAGCACAAATTATTTACAATGAAAATCATGTTTTTCATTAATTTCTTTTCAGTTAAGTTCCTATTGAAATTTTTTGTAATTAACTTTTTTATAGTTATTTTCATTGTTTTTTGCAGTGCATCTTATAATTAGCCGGAGTTATAAATTCGCATCGCATATATGAATCACTCAAAAAGCCATTCCTTGACATGCAGACCTTTTTCGTTTGCATTTTAAAATATTTCAAGGATGAGGTATTTAACTTACATTAGTTATGCGAAGAGAAGAATTTAAATCTCATTTGTAATTCTCCAAAAATTATGTTTTAATACGATTTTTCACGTTTTCACGCATTTTATTTATATTGGGCCACTGTCGTCCCAATTGTTGAATTCTATCCTTGGCCTCATAATAAATGCACCAATTTAGTGCTTTAACACAGGTCAGACTTTTATACATGGCTATAACTTATTTACTGAATCTATTAAGTAATTAGACGGAGGAAGGAAAAGAGAATGGGAATGAGCAGAAACTGAGAAAGATAGGATTAAAGGGAGTTGCAGTACATAAATAAAAATAATAAATTATAATTGATAAAAAATGTTATACTATTGAATCATACGCCATTGCCAAATGGTGGGAATTCATAAAACTACAAATTGTAATGCAATTTTCAATGGATTTTTTAAAAAGATAATACAGCAAATATCTCTAACCGATTTTCAAATAGGATTGAAAAAATAACATTTTATGACTTTTATTTAAATTTCTTTAACTAACGTGATTTTTCTGAAAATGTTTCAAATCTAATATAGTTAAAAGAAAAGTGTGATCTTAAAATATAGTTAAAAATCATTGCAGTTCATGTAAGTATTTAGTTAACAGTAAGCAAGTTACTACACAATTTTCCTTTGATGGTAAATTGACAGTTCGTTCACATTTTATCCTGTTTTTTTATAAGTTAATAAGAGTAAAATAATTTATTTAGTAAGTTAAATTCCATACATTTTAAATAACTTATAATTTGATCAAATATTTCAAGTAAATTTCAGCTACTTATTTAAGCATTATATCTTATTATTTAAATTTTCCTCTTATTCTCAGCAAAATTTGGATAATCATTTGGCCTCTCTACTAATAATCTCTTAAACAGTATAATTAAAACAAAGATAACTTTCAAAACACTGATTTGATTGTGCATGAAAGCCAAACCAAATCATAGCATATCTTACTGATTTTTCATATCGAAATCATATATATTTGTAATACTTTTATGATAATCCCATCACATTTGACAGGCAATTATGCTAGTTATATTATAGAGTTTATTCATATTAAAGTATTAACTATATAAAAGTTGGATATAAAAATTCATTTTTATATCTTCACTTGTTTTTAATTCATAAATCAGTTAGAAATATTTTATTTATATCAGAATTTTATACCAAAACAATTATAATGTTTTACATAATTTAACTGTCAACATTTATATGAATGAAAATGTCCCAAATTGTTGAAAAAAAAAATATCTCTTTGGAATTAAGGCAAACTCCATTACAGCGCACTCTGTTAGAATGCAAAATCCAGTACAACATGGTCAGTCCATGGACTCCATTTTAACACAGAGTTCGTTATTACACTGTATCAAATTTGCGCAAGGGGAAAATAGGTTTTTTATCAAATGTTTTCATTTCGCAACAACCACATATGGGATATAGGTTTCTCGCTTTATCAGACAAATAATGTATACATAATACATATAATGTATGTATGTGTACTGTATGAAGAGAAGCAAATGTTACAAAGCATTAACTTATTTGCCTTGTGGAGAAAACGTCAGTCACATTGATCGCTTTATCACTTCGTTATTCTTTTGAATAAAATGTTGCAGCTTGCCTCCCGCTGTCTTTACTTTTACCTTTCGATGCGATGGACCATCCTTGGTGCCTCGCCGGGTAAGGAAATCCATTTATATCGCAGTCTTAAGTTATGGATCCCATCCATGGGCGGATTCAGACTTCATTCAAAGGGGGGGGGGGGGGTAATGTAGGAATGGAAAGCATTTGACACATTTTTGTTTAAAATATATTTTAATCAGAAAAAGCAAATATAGAACTTATTAGTAAGAAGCGAACACATTAAGACTGCACAGGCAATACATCGATTAATACTGAAAAAAGAATTAAATAGAATTTTATTCAACAAAATTAATACCACTTAACAATGTCTTTATGATTTTAAATTAAAGGTTATACATATACATAACATATTTTACGAGGTTATATATTTATATTGTATTAATGGCAAATGAATGCAGTTAGTAAGTATAAATATGGAATTAATTAGACATATTTTACATTATAAAATCAACATCTCAACACGAAGAAATGGAGTTAAATGGTAATTTTTTCGAGTGTTCAGAAATTCTAGGGGGGGGGGTAATTACCCCCTTTACCCCCCCTTGAATCCACCCATGATCCCATCCACCGCGTTGTAATGGAGTTTATCTGTATAAAGAAAGATATATAGACTATTGACAGATCATAAAGACGTCCTTTGCAATGTATTAAACAAAAATCTTGTGAAGACAATAATTTAGCTCAAAAATCATATTCCTGATTTTATACATGGCAGTCAGAATCAGAAATACATTTGGACATATTATTACCTAATGTCAGCTTTCTAATTTCACAATATATGATATGAATAGATAAATAGCACTAGACAAATGCTGCTCTCTGTGTAAATATATTTCGGCCATGTGTTAAACAACAGTGAAAAAGCAAATGATATAAATTCCATTGCAATTTTGTTGCAACAGGTATTTTATGAAGAATTTCAGGAGGTTTTATAAAAGCTTATAATTATACATGCTTAAAGCACTTTAAAATCACAGTGATTTATTTTCCGCAATACTGTTTTGCTTTAATCACAACTTTATATTCTCAAAGGTCAGAGCATACACAGCTGTAGGAGCTGGGCAACGTACTGTTCCAGTTCAAGCTTATACTGGACAGGAGTATCCAGTACCCAAGCTTCTGCTCTCCACTGTAAACAATGCAGTTCAAGTTGCAGATTTTGATCGCCATAAAGGTCTTGCAAGGCAGACTGAAGATGATGCTTATGGAAGCAAAGGAACGGGAGGCCCAGACGGGCCATCTGTAGATGTTGCTTTCATCAGCCATGAAGATAGAATATTTTGGCTAAGTGAAACAAAAGCCATCATGTCATCCAAGCTAGATGGAAGCAACCGTACTAAGGTAGTAAAAGCATAAAAAAATACATTTTAACAATAGTTACGAATTATACATATCATTGACAAATTAATTTTGTTACATTTCACTTTTGTAATTCTTTGATACTGAAGCTCAAACAAAAATATAAAATATATTCATAAGAATTTACGGACAAAAATTCCAGGAAGATTTTCTTTTAAAAGAATTACAAGACACAAATTTGATAATCCTATTTAACATTCTTTAACAGATCATCTCATTGAACAATACTGGTCTGAGTTTGGCAGTTGATTGGGTGGGAAGAAATTTGTATTGGTCTGAGATGGATGAAACCTATGAAGACGACATTGAGAAAGACAATAGCATGCACGAGAATTGGGAATGGAATGGAGGAAGCAGAAGAAATAATAAAATGACCTCAATACGTTGTATTGATCTCAATGAGGCAGAAAGTGGATATGCAAGACCTTTTCTCATATTACAGAGGTCAAAAATCATCTATAAAATTGATGTATCACCACTCACAAGGTACATCAAAGATGCAAAGTAAATTAGCCTAACTTTTAAAATAAAAAATCAATAATGAATTTCAAATAACCCAATACTTTAGACAAAATTGACTACCTTTAATTCGTTATGAACAATAACACCAATTAACAAAATTATAAAAATATGATTTTTTAATTCCATACTAAATGATAAATATATTTCAAGAAATTCATGATTTATAATTTAATTTTTATTGCTGTATGAATATTTAAAAATAATTTAGGAAAATTTAAAAGTTGGGGAAATTGTGTCAAATAATGCTATATAAATTGTGATGCATAAGCTAATATCCAATAACAATAACAAGTCTCTCTTTACATCCTTTAAGCTGCATTTCGGACTTAAATTGAGTAAGTTACTGACAGGTGTCTAGGTTAAAGATAATCTTACTAACACACAAACACGAAAAACACTATAATCATTCATCAGGATTTGTTTTGAATATAGTAAATCTTTAAAAAAGTTCAATTTGAAAGTAGAATTAAGAGAAGAAACAATAAAAATTCAGAAGTGCCTCCATATCATCAACCGATTGTGATATTTTCAATTTCAGTGAGTTGATTTGGGTAGAGCTAAACAAAAAAACTACTGGCACACTGATGAAAAGCAACATGAATGGGACTAATATTCAACCCTTCTTCATGACAAATCGAGTCCATACAAGGTAAAACCAACATTCATGTCATTTACGTTTTGAATATTTTGTTAAGATGAAATTGCAAAGATATGAGTAAATCATGAGCAAGGATTTGCTTTTATTTCACTGGAATCATAACTCTTGAATATTATATACTAACACAATGAAAATTGAACTGGCATTTTAAATGAGAGAAGGTTGAACGGCACTAAATTAAACTTTTTTATTTTAAAAAATCCTTTATAAATGATTCATCTAATCGTATCATTATTTGGTGATTGTTATTCATAGGCACATTCTTCAAAATGATAATATGTGCTATCATAGATTCAAATCTTCAATTATTTTCTGTTTCAGGAGACAAAATAGAGACGTACTAAAGAAGATGGATTTGTGCACCTGTCCTTCTGATCCACTTGTAGGATTAGCAATGACAGTTGACCAGTCAACAGAACCAAGCAACTACCAATGGAGTGAAATGAGTGATCAAACAGACAAAACAAGGAGTATAGGCCCAAACGTACTTTGGGTGGATGCCGGGATTGGTCATGTGTACTTAGCTGATTTTGAAGGCTGCAAATGCAAGTTGCTGGTGAATGCAACATCAAACAAAGGTTTTAAAGTAGTTTCTTTAAAAAGAGATTCAAGTTAAAGGGTGCAATTTGAACATTTTAAATTTATTTAGGTTAATAAAACATACAATTCTAAAAATAGGACTGCCACCTACTTCTGTCACAAGTGATGGACGTAATGTGTACTGGTCCAACTCCACTGAAGGGAAAGTCTATTCAGCACCCAAAATGGCAGATTCATATGAAGTCAAGGAAGAAAACCGAAGCAAACACAAAATGATAGATATGGTCTCGTTGAGAGGCAGTGCAATGGATGTCTCTGGTGTGAGGCGTATTATTGCACTTGGGCCACATCTACAACCATATCCTGGTATGAAATTTATTTTTATTTAATAGTATAAACTTAACTCCAGTATTGCTCTTTATAAAATTTAAATAATAGAATAATCAGCATTAATGGGTGACAAAAGATGTTACTGAAGGATATTTTTATTGTGTGCATTTACCTTTTCTTTTGTGATTTATTCAGAATTCAATAATCCTCATGACTTTTGTGATTCTGACATGCAAATCAACTACTGAACTCACTGAGCTTCCTATATACACCTATCCCTTGTTTTGCACACTTTAATATAGTGCATTTTTATTTTAGCATGGTTTTCAAATCCGAGAACTTTTTCATCTGCCATCTGAACTTACTAAATGTAAATATCTAAAGAATTGAAGTAAGAAATATAGTTTATATGCAGGTAAAATATTTACTCTAAACATGTTTTAGTCCCATCAGAGGATGGGAGAATAATGGGCAGGTACTAAAATTACAAGTGAAGGAAGAATAGCAGAGCAAATTAAATAAGATGCATTTTCACATACTGATATCTATTGCAAATTCGATTTATTGCTGGTTGCCTACATTTGTATAGGTCTGCCACAAACATAAGAACATGCGTGGACTTCCACCGCACATGAAGGGGAAGTTCCCTTAGTCATCTTGTCTCTCCTAACCCTACCACTAGTCCATCCTTCTTCTCCTTAGGTTATCAGTTCTCACTGTTTACAGTCGACTGCCTAGATGAAGTTTTGCAAATATTTGGCAACAGTGTAGTTAGAAAAGGACCAAGAAACCAATAGTTCGAGTAGTAAGGAAGGGCAAGAGGGGAGGGTGCCAATTGGAGTGAAGGATTAGGCCACACTCACAGTGCACCCAAAATGTTCTTTTGATTGTGGTAGACCTGTAGTAGCTTGTACTTTTTACAGATTTTTACAGAAATACACATTTTAGGTATCCTGTGAGTCCAAAATGGTGGCTTTCGCTATGCCGTCTGTCTGTGTGAGGTCCTAGAAACTAAACAGTTGAAAATACTTGAATGATATTTCACATTTAGGCATAATATTATCCAGAATAGAAACTATGAAGAGATGAATGATATAGTGCAACAATAAATGGTAGTTTACACTTGTTGATTTTACAAATTACCAATATATTAAGAAATGGCTCTAACAATTTTAATTCATTCAGTCATAGAGCTTGTAGTCATAAATAATACTGTATAAGCCATATTTCTCAAAAAATAACTATTTAGTGCCCAGCGACATTGTCATATACCACCCCCACCCAGCTCTCCCCAGTTCTCTCAACAATCTTCATCCAGCAATAATGCTTCAGTGCCAATGCGCCATCATCAATATGTAAATACTTGATATTTATGTATGGTATAACTATTTATCAAGTTTTCTCCTAATTCACTCAATTAATATATTAATACCATTTACCTGCAGAAGACATTTTCTGTGGTTATGTTGTTTATGTTGCTGTAAGAGTTATTTCCATTCAAGAAAGACTGTAGTGAGACCAGATGCATATGTAGGTAGTATATGATATGAGAAAGTTTGTGAAATGTATATTGTACCGATATTTTCCCATTACTCTCCAGCAGCTGATCTTAGATTCATCAAACTTTTACCATGCCTTGTTCTCATATAGACCAATCTATCCTGAAAATTTGGATCCTCCAACCTGCAGGATTCCATATATATATATATATATATATATATATATATATATATATATATATATATATATATATATATATAACAGCTTACGGAAAAGGAAAGGTAAAATAGATATATGGATGTCAACAAGGTGTTGGGATGAGGAAACCCAGTGAACACTCACCAATCAGATGACTTCAGGTTGGCGAGGCCCCGGGGATGTCGAAGCGACACACGTAAAAGAACACTAAAACAAAGAAACATCACAAACGTAGAAGCTTTCGGAACTACTCCTTCATCAGCTACCATATATATATATATATATATATATATATATATATATATATATATATATATATATATGTCACCGGTAGAGATGGAAAAACCAAATGCATAAGCGGTTTTTTAAAAATAAAAGTGCAAAAAATGAAGAGCTATAAACTCCTCATCAACTTCATTAGTTACTCTAATTTCATACAATGTCCTAGGCATGTTATGTCAAAGGAGATTAAGGTTAGCATTATGGTCATCATGTCTTCCATTGCTATCTTGTTTGGTGTCATAGACATCATAATGAGAAATATCAACACCTTCTTCATTGCTTTCCTCCATACACTTAAAAACTTCCGAGTAAGCCTGATAAATAATAAAACCAATGCGTAACTGACTAATAATTTTAAAACATATACAAAACAATTTGAACAACATGGAATATACAAAGATAAACTGTCTGCAGGGCACAATGTCCCTTAAGGTCTACTTACACAATAAAATTAGTAACTATCTTTTTTATTTTGCATTAGCGAAACCCATGCAATACATTGTAAAAAAAAATAATTTTTGTGCCAGCGTTATTGATTACATCTTTATATTTAAAAAATATGGGATAGAAGAATATTTAATCATTTGTAAAAACAAGCAAAAGCCTCCTTGTTTTTCCCATAAACATCTATTACTCGTTTGATAAAATATTTCTTCAAATTTTTTTTTCTGTGAGCACTTAACATTCACAGTCCAATAAGTCTATTTTCAGCCATTTTAAAGTCTAGTTTTCACTCTGAGGAAGTATTTAAATGACTACTTGATGGTACAGACCTGGTAAAAATGTATATTTATCTAATATTTCCCTCAGTGAACATGGGACATCATTGATATTTTTGCAAGCCATTGTGATTTTCTTTGATAAAGGAAATTAATTAATTCTGGCCTGTTCATCATTTTCATCTCCCTTGGGTGTAATTTAAATAACTTTAATATAACATTAAATAGGTTTAGAGGTCTCTTAAGTAAAAACCCTCGTATTTCAAATTAAAAAACAAATTTCAAATTTTCCAGGGAGGAGAAAGTGCACTTCCCCCCCATTGCTCCCTTCAGTGGGCGCCCATGAATTTTTCTTTGTATATCATTTTAGTAAAACGCGGCTCTCCTATGTCATCATCATCATCATAGGTAGTCTGTCTGTAGACAGGTCCGTGATTATTCATGGTTAAACCTGGTTCTCCATATGCTCATATTTTCCGCTGTCCTCTTTATATCTTGATAACTCTCTTTCCCTTTTAAATTGTCTACCAGCTGAAACCTTTTCCTACCTCTTTCCCTTTTTCCATCTAGTTCTCCTTCTAACACGTCTTTAATCATACTCTCTCTTCAGGTAATGTCCAACCCAGTTTGCCTTCCTCTTTTTAATAGTCTATAAAATCATTATCTTCTCTCCTACTCTTCATAGCACTTCATCGTTTTTCATCCTATCTGTCCATTTTATCTTCAGCATTCTCCATCAAGTTCACATTTAAAAGATTTCCAAGTATTTGATGTCATTTTTCCTTAGCGTCCATGTTTCTGCCCCAAACAATGTATACATACTTAAAAACATCTATTTTTATCTGGAATATGTCAACATTCTATTTCCAATTTTGAAAATTATGCCACAAAATTGAGTAATATCTTCACTTATTAACATAAATGCATTTAAAATTACTACAAGCAATGTAGTAATCAGATTTGTTCTCAAATATATCTATTTCAGAATGATTCATTAATATTCATTAAACGTAAAAAAATTAGTTCAAATGCTAATTAAAGCGGAAAATTTAAAAACAACTTCTTTGAGAAAATGTCTGTCAATGTTCATGGAATGTAATTAAAAAATATTTTCGTATGGATTGGAGTTAAGTTATTCGCAAGTTTATGACATAAATGGTTAAATGTAAAATAAAGTTAAAAACGAAGGTAAATCATTACATTACTATGGTTGATAGGGGCACATTTCATAAATGACGATGTATAACTGAGTTCATTAAAGAATTATAATGATTCGTCTAATTTCCACTTAAACATTACCTACATCTGCCTGAGGAATAGTAGATTACTTCCTATTAAGCCCATATATACATGCATATGCATATAACAAGATAACTACGAGAACATTTTAGACTTTACAAAGAACAGAAATAAACTCAAACCATAGACTTCTAATATTGGATATAGCCACAAAGCTCCAGCAATTAAGAAAAGAAAAAGGAGCATTACTAAGATGTTACTAAGCATCAATTGTTAACAATAGTCGTCGGTAGGTGGTGTATTGGTGGCAGCTAAAAATATAAGATGTCTCTTAAACAATGCATTATATGGAAAAATGTTTCAAACAAAGGTAGAAAATTAAATTTCCTACTACTTTTATTCCAATATATTTTTACATTTATCAAATATTAAAGCAAATATTTCAAAATAACGGATAAGTGACGAGTAAACACCCACTTCCGGTTGACCAATTTTTACCAAAAACTAATCAGATCTTCTAACTTTTATAAAAATGTTAAATATAAAATTTCGCGTTGACCTGATTAATAGTTTTTGAGTTAGAGCGCCCACAAAAAGCTATCACACACATTAACACACACACCCACACAGACATCATCAAGAAAATGGTCAAAATGTGTTCAGGGAACCTCATTTCCATTGAAATCTCGAAGTCGATTTTTTCATGAAAACAATACTTGCTCCTGTACTATGTATGGAGAAAGTAAAAATGGTTTAGGCTTGATTTTCATTTGTTGAATCAAATATAATCTCAAACAAAGATTGTTGAAAATTGCATTTTCTACATTGGTCGAAGACGTTGCCAGGCAACGAGCTATGTAAGCAGTCGCATCTCCTCTTCTCCTCCTCCTGCTCCCTCTCCTCCCCCTGCTCCCTCCCCTTTCCTCCCCGACTCGATTGATGCTTTTCGTAGGGCAGCGGATTTTCTGTAAGCCAAAACGTTTAATTATTCCATAAATTTGACGGAATGATCCTCCATCAATTTTTTTCAGTTCTGAAAATAATTTACCCATCAAATGTATGTGTGGGAATTGGTATACACTTCTAAAGAAAAAAGAATATATTTTTTACACGTTTATTGCGAAAAAATGCAAATCAATTTACAAAATATAACAACATTATTGGCCCATTGATCTGTAGAAACAAATATAGGACAATGTCGGCATTGTATAAACAAGAATGGATATCACATAAGAGCTTCTTTAGGAGCACATCATAAGCAAAACTAATACATTCCGAACATTATTGATATAATAAAAGTACATAGTTTCATAGTACCTTCAATAAAATTCTCCTGAGAGAAATGCGTCAGGCAAAGTCTTCTGGTGTTATAGATGGCCATTTGGTCCATGGACAGGAGCTTAGGATTCCCAACCAGCTTTAACCAAACATTGAATCGACGATTTGAGTCAGAAATGGGATGAGGGAACCTGGATTTATCATTTTAAAATATACATCCTCTTGCCGATCTCGCGTATTTCACACTCAGGCATTTCTAAATATTAATAAATGAATTATATGCCAAAATACTTACCTAACTCGAGTACCCATCTTCTTCCCACAATTGGGGCCGCAACACGAAATGCAAACCATAGCGCACTTTTCATCTCACAAGAAGAAAACTGGCAGTCAGTCTAAACAGAAGGTCACAGACGTGCACAGATGCTCACAGAGGCTGATTCAAATGAAACCGCGCGAAATCACGAAGCGCTAGAAAAGATGTGAAACCGCTCGAAATCACGTGAAACCAGTCAAAATCACTTGAAACCACGCAAAACCATTTGAAAGCGCGCGCAACCTATTTCCCCTACTTCCCCTCTTACTTCCTTCAAAGAATATTGAATGCCATTCAGAAATGTTGAAAATTGCCCAGTTTTTCTTTGCAATTCCACCTCAATGCAAATTTAAAAAGAGCATTTCCACTAATGCAGTCAGTGGACAAAAGAAAGGAATAGGTTTAATGTTAAGTCTGTGAAAGGTGTTCTGTTTTTGCAGTGCAATTTCAAACATATGTAATGCACTGTTACGTACTTGAGAGGCAATCCAGAGATAATGAAAGAAATTATTTCACAAGACAAATATGAATAGGATAATCCAAAACATTAGAAAATATTGTTTACATTGTTTTTGTTTGCATTAATAAATTTGTCCTCTTTTTAAAATTCTGGATGACCTTTTTGTCCTCTTTTTTCCCCAAAAACATGGAAATGTCCTCCTTTTCTGTGTACAGAAGATGGTAACCTTAATTAACCTGATTAGAGTTTTTGAGTTAAGAGCACCTATGAAAAATTGTCACATACAGATACACACACATACATCGAGAAAATGGTGAAAACGTGTTCAGGGGACCGAAAAACGAGTATTTCCGTTGAAATATTGAAATTGATTTTTTTCATGAAAACAATACCCTTATACTATGTATAGAGAAAGTAAAAAAGAACCCTTGTAGTGGCATTTGTTTTGTTTTTATACATGCGTGGTTATAAAAACAACAAAAATATCAGTAAGCATTCTTTTTAAGAATCTACTTGTACCGAATCACCACTGAAGATGGGCTGCATTGTAGCCATATTGCACTTCTGGTTTTTCAAAACCTTGTTATGGCTGTCGGAGATACCTATGGTAAGTACTTATTTTTTCAATTTTTGATAGTTAAGTTCTTATTTTTACTTTCTCCATTTCAATGGAAATACACATTTTGAGGTCTCCTGAACATGTTTTGACCATTTTCTCGATGATGTCTGTGTGAGTTTTTTTGTGGGTGCTCTAACTCAAAAACTATAATTCAGGTCAATGAAAAATTTTACATTTAACATTTATATGTAAGTCACAAGAGTTGATTGGTTTTTGGTAGAAATCAGTCAACCGGAAGTGGGTGTTAACTCTTGTCACTTGTTTTTTTTAATATTTGCTTTAATATTTGATGAATGTAAATATGTACTGGAACAAAACTTGTAGGAAATTTAATTTTTTATAACCTTTGTTTAAAACAACTTCCCATATATGATAATTAATTGTTTAAGAGATATCTTAAAAACTATATTTTTTTAGCTGCCACCACCGCCACACCACCTGATGGCGACTATTGTAAACACATTACACTTAGTTACATTTTAGTAACACTCCTTTTTATTTTCTTAATTGTTGGTTTGAGTTTATTTCTGTTCTTTGTAAAGTCTTTAAATTTTTCTCTCAGTTCCTTAAAATATTTATTATCATTTAACCTATTTGGAATTTTTAGAAATATTACAGGTATGGAGAAAGTCTTGTGGTGGCCACATCAGATTTTTTGATTTGTTTTCAGTCATAGGATGAGTTTGATAATTCTCTGGTGGAGCTAATAATTTGTATCATTTCATCATGGAATTATTTTCTTTAATGCTCTTCAGCATGGCATGAATGTATAAACAAAAATGTATATGAAAGTTACAATTACAAATTATACTTTTTTAACAATTTCAATTTGCTCAAAGCTGATATCATTTAGAATCTTTACTAAGATAAACTATCTAACAAATAACTCTTGTACTTAAAAGACTATAAAATCAAAGCTAATAACTGGACATTTTGGAATCCCATGACAGCACCGCATTGCCTGTCTCCTTGGAGGAAGAAGGATCATGGAGAGAAACAAGCAAGCATAATGCTCATAGGTCGCACCAGCCGCTCCTTATCCTTACGATTACCTTTACCAGAGAAAGCTCCTGGATGTGGATCTGTCAGCCTTGCTTCCGTCCAGTACACAGTCCACTATGGAAAAATTGACATAGAACCACTTTCAATGAATGGAGGAGAGTCAGAATTTGAATCAAAAAACACTTCAACCTTGAAGAACCATGCTTGTGGACCGAGTTTAATTGGATGCTATACCTTGGTAAGGTACCACAGACAGGTTACTTTCATTTATATTTTCTTATAAAATCATAGCAAAACAATGACAATTAAAAAAAACTTCTGCATTTTGATTCCAGATGACTTTTTCCAAGGACATAGAGATTACGGCACTTGAGCCATACTCAAGATATGTATTCTTTGTTTCAATGAGTAATTATTATGAACAGCTTGAAGGAATGCTTCCCGAAGACAGTTCACCCGAATACTTTGAGACACCTCCTGGCGGTAATATTAAGTTGATGCTTCCATTTAAAATACATTTTTTTAATTTCTTTATTATGAGAATCCTTGGGGTTAAGAATTAGAGTATACTATATTTTTTGGTCTATAAGACACTTTTTCCAGAAAAATGTCTCCCAAAAATCAGCCTGAGTCTTTTAGACTGAAGGTAAGTACACCCAATTCCTTTTTTACATGGTTTCACTTTAACATGGTCCAGGAAAAAAAACCCAATTCTTTTTATACACGATTTTTAACATGGTCCAGAAAAGTTAGACTCTAAATAAGTGAAAAGAAGTTGGAATTTTCTGCGAGTGCAGGATGGCTAACTGGGTTCCTTAAAAGAGACGCGTTTCCTAATCTGAAGATCAAAGGTGAAATTGCATCTGGAGATGAGAAGGCTGCTAAAGAATTTCCTCCAAAGCTGTCCAAAATAATTGAAGGTAGTGGATACACTTCTGATCAAGTTTTTAATGCTGATGAAGCCGGTCTCTTTTGGAAAAAATGCAGAACAGGACTTATGCGGCAAAATCTCAGAAAAGTGCTAGTGGTTTTAAGGTAGGTAGCTAAAGATCGTGTGACGTTTTTATTTTGCAGCAATGCTTCAGGCGATCGCATTTAGAATCCTCTGCTTGTCAATTGATCTCTAAGACCGTGTTCAATGAAAGGTAAAGACTTGAAAAAACTGCCAGTTCATTGGATGGCCAATAAAAAGCGTGAGTTACAGCAGCAATTTTTACTTAATGGTTCAAGAAATATTTTGTCCCAGAAGTTAAAAGATACTTGAAGGAAAAGGGTCTCGAATTCAAAGTTCTTTTGATTGTAGACAACACACCCGGCCATCTGAATTTGGAGCATCCAAATGTACAAGTGGTATTCTTGCCATCCAATACGACATCCTTGATCCAACCACTAAATCAGGGTATAATTGCCACATTCAAGACTTACTACATCAAGCAAACATTCCAAGACATTTTGGATAAACTAGATAATGATAAAACACAGTAATTGATGCATGGAAAAAATTTTCTATTATGGATTGTGTCAGACATGCTGCTTTGGTGTCATCTGAATTAAAACTAACCACTTTGAATACTTGCTGGAAAGCAATTTGGCCAGAATGTATTCCAAGTAAAAATTCTATGCCCCCAAATTCGGTCGAATATTCCAATATCATCACTTTGGCACATGCAGTTGACTGAGAAGGCTTTGGTGATTTAACAGTTGATGATATCGATGAATTGCTGGTTGGCAAAGCCCTAAGCAAAGATGAAATAATAGAGGTTGTACTAGAGACCATTGATTCTAAAGAAAGTAATGATAATGATGAACCGGTTCCACTCACTCCAAGTTTGATTCGAGAAGGTCTTCAACTGGCCAGTAAATTGGAAAATCATTTTCTGACAAATGATCCCATTGTCAAATGAGCTGTACAGTTCCAACGTGATCAGAAATATTGTATGGCCCATTATCAAGATTTATACAAGGGACTAGTCAAAACAGGATCACAACGATTCATGACTGATTTCATTGTCAAAACCAATGAAACCCCAGCAATGCAGGAAGTCAATCGAGGGTGGAAATGTTAATCCCATTCAAGATAGCACTGAGAGGATCTCACCATTGGATACACATAAAGATGATGTGCTAAGCATTTTTAGCAATGAAAGCAATTTTGCACCAGTCTTACAGAAACAAATGCGTTTATTGTCAAACAGCGACAAATAAAATGTAGTTCTTATTTTTATGCCAAGTTTTTTTGTTCCTGAATTTGTGATGTTTTTGTTCTTTTTTGAAAAAATATTTGAATTTATGTTAAAGTGATTGAATTTTTTACTCATGCAATAAAATATGTATTTATATAAAAAATGTACAAATTGTAATTACATAGATTTTTTACACGGTTTGTTGAACATATCCTTTTAATTGGTTCTTCATCTTTTTTTACACAGGTTTTCGAAGGTCTGGAAGGGATCCCCTATTGTTCCATAAACACGGTATCTTTTTTTACACGTTTTTTTCACACGGTTTTCTCAGGAACGTATACCATGTAAAAAAAGAATTGGGTGTACTTAATGGTGAGACTCACAAACCCATTCATCCCCAAAATGGAATAATTAACAGTAATTTGTTGCAAAAGCATTAAAATATGTATGATTAAGGATTAATACTAAAGAAATTGTTAATATATACAGTAAAACCTTATGAAATGTGAATTCTGGCAACACAATTCCATTATTGTGCTTTATTACTGTCCGATTATAGTAACTACAATTTCAGTAATATAGCCTTTGCAAACTTGGTCCTAAATGGCCACAACTAGAGGAGGAGGAGAAAAAAATGGAAAGTTGAACAGAAGAAGTATTGCTGTATCGATCAAAATGGTTATGTACAAGGCAAAAAGAGTTGCAGAAGAAAAAGGACTATTACATATACATTCCATTTATTAAGAATTAAAATCTCATCTTGCGCTTAAGTTTTAGGGGTGTCTATACACGCAACGTGTGCGGTGCACTCTGAAGGCCTAATCAATAGGAATACCAAGTTCATGCAAGGCTCATTTAGCTATATAAGTTTCGAAGCAATTATTTATGCTTTAGATATGCCCCTATTTACTTTCATGAATTACGTTTATATAAAATGTTATATTTAACTGTTATCCTGCCATAATATTTTTTGTAAATGCTGCCAGATACAGACTTAATCACAGGTAGAAATGATATATGTCATGGGCCTTCTTAAATGCCTTTTTCCTGAAAAATCTTATAAAAAATCGGGTTGCATCTTATTGTCAGAAAAATATAGCAAATTGTATAACATTCAACCCACTGGCATACAAAACTGCCTCTGCAATGGTCTCAGTAAAAGCATCCGCTCTGTCACTAACCACCTGCTTCATAGGTTAGTAAAGAGGACTGTTGTTATTGATAGTGGTTTGTTAGTCAATGGTCAAGTGGTTAGAAGGCCTAAAATGCCTTCCTATCAGTTCTGGTAGTACACAAGCATTTGAAATCCTACTTTGATCAAATGTGTGCATAGTAAAGAAATATTATACATATGGATTAATTTAAGAGATTAAAAATTAAATCTACTAGAAAAGCTCAAAAAGCATCTTTTTGAAATAAAATGCAATTGTCTGCAATTGAAATCATAAAAAATAACAATAATTTAGTATTATTTTGAAAGATATGGTACAAAATATTATGAAAAATCTCAATAAAAGGAATTTTATTAATTATGTGATAGCTCCTTCACCTCCAAGGGAGGTCAGAGTAGCAGTAAATGGGCCTACAACAGCAGAAGTGCGTTGGTTACCTCCTGCCCAACCCAATGGACCCCACTTAGAATATGAGGTCCACTGGAGTATTAAACCACCCTCGGGAGGTGTTCGGCGTAAAGGAGAACAGATTGTGCAGCCTACTGTTCACAGCAGTCGAAGTAATAATGGAAGTGAAAACAGCTTTCTGTCTACCGTAATACAAAATCTGCAACCTGATCGGAGCTATCTCATATGGGTGAGTTCTGCAGTGGGAACTTTGGCCATAAAAGTTAATGTATACTGTAAAACCTTGATAATATAAATGTTGAGGGACTTTAACTTTAACTAGACCTTTGTCTTAAATCAATGCTAATTAAACTTTATTCTTATATTAATTATAAAAAGTTCAAATATATATATTCTGGCTTGAGTATACATCTTATCAAAGAACATTTTGTTTGCTTTTGTTTTAGCAAGGTTTTACTGTATATGAAGTCAAGTTAATATAAATATTGTTTAGCAAAATAAAATACACTAACAGATAGACAGTAATAACTTGTTCATTTTAAAAACCAAGTAAAAATTACAATTTGTTTGAAAAAGTTGATATGCATTATAATAACATCAACAACCATTATATTAATAATTTTAAAATTCACACTGCCAATTGTTAGGTGAGAGCATATTCGGATGATCTTCAGGAGCACAGTGAGAGTGAGAGCATATCAGCAGCCACATTTCCTGAACCAGGAAGTCTTGTTCTCATATCTGCAACTTCTGACTCTTTGATGATTAGCTGGCAGCCCATTCAGCCAACAGCTGATCCACATGCTCATATACCAACGTGAGTGATACTACTGTATATGCCGGCATATAAGTTGACCCGGTGTATAAGTTAACCTCGAGTTTTCAGATTGTAAATACATGACTAGACATATATTCGCTGTATAAGTCAATCCCCTAAAAAAACTTCGAATGAAGAATACAAGGAAATTTATGGTTTTTAAAACCTAAATGTAACCTTTTCCAAAAAATGCAGTGACGATTTTTGAGTTATTAAATCATTTGTTTAATTTAAGAAAGATCAGTCATATTACCATCTAGTGGCAGAATGTATTTCTACTTTTACTTTGTTCCTGTAATTTCAAATAGATCGTTTATATTTTTGAGATTTAGTAATAAAATAAAAAAGTTAAGATTTTAATTTTTATTAACCATTAAAAATAATTATCTTAAATCTTCTAAAATAAATGACTGAATATGTAAACAATGGAGCAGCTAATTCAAAATGTTGATCACCCATGCCGTAAGATCAAATGTTTTTGTAAATATCAATGTTTATTAATATCTTTTATACAGTAAAACTTGGCTAGCACGTTTTTGCAGAGAACAGGACAAATGAACGTATTAACAAGGAAAACGTGATAAGCAAGTTACATACAATCACATAGAATACATCACCTTTTTGCAATTCGCATGCTTGCAGTTCGCGAATATGCACTTCGCGACAAAACTTTTTACGGCCATTACTTCTGTTTCGCGTCGATTATTTGCATTTCGTGTCATGCGTTTGCGTTGACAACAAGCGTGAACTCCCTCTACTTTTTTCTTTCGAAGTTCAGTTTAAACTTTGGTGCCCTAGAAAAGGACTTATTATATTTATAATGCTCATTATTGGCAGTTTTCGAAGTAAACAAATGTGATGTCTCAATTATTTTGTAGCTCAGTTTGAACTTCACCATCAGCGCCTTTAAATTTGATGATGAAACTTAAGTTTAAAATTTAAAGAAACATTTTGGAATGTAAGGTTTTCATCTGTTATTGTCTTTGAACGTATGTATTTTGAACGTAATTTAAGGAAATGTTATCTTCTTTTGGTTTCATTTTTTATTAAGAATTTTTAATGTAAATCAAAGAATTGCTATCATATTGTAAATCTAAGATTTTCTGCCACATATTTTGATCGCGATTACATTTCGCATCAGTTTTCTGGTCTTCGCGAAGTTCAAAAAGGTGGTGTACTTTAACGTTTATCCGTAGAAAGAATTCTGTAGATACCTATGCTGTGCTATAGAGGCTATAGACTACTACGATATATTGAATCAAAGGCTAGTTAAATGGGGAAACGTCCATGGATGAACTTGCACGAAAATCACGAACATGTTTTACATTTACTTTAAAAACTTGTTTGCAGAACGGTGTTTTTTATTTTTATCCCCCAGTTCATAAATATTCGAGTCCAACTTTGTAATTAGATTCGTAACATCGTCTTCTACCACAAAACTAGTCACGTATCGGTGTACTATGTCCATAGCCTCAACTGTTTTTGGCAGACTAGGAACAGATTTTGGCTCTGGTTCCTCTTCATCATCACTATCTTCATTTTCTGCCACCTTATGTATGTCATCTATTGACATGGTCTGGCAGATGGCGATATCGTTATTTTGAGAACGTGCAGAATGGAACGTCATCTACAGCGCAACAGCTAATTAGCCGTGATTTGTTCTTACGTGACGTCACGAAAATGCTGATTGTGTCTGGATGAGCCCGATGAGGACCAACATAATTGTTATGTGACCATAAAACTGAGGAACCTATTCCATTTTTAATGATTTATAACTTGCATCTTAATTTTTATTGTTTCGCCTTTACTTAAGAGGCAAGTTATGGAGTGGTGCATTTTTTTGCGATTCATCGAACGTACTAACCAGGAAACATTATTTTAAGACATACTAACCAAATATTTTTAACAAGTATTTAGATGTATTGGAATCGGGCCCTTGAGAAATTGACATAATAAAGAGGAAAACGTACTAACCAAGTTTCACTGTATTATCTTCATATACACGAGTAGTTGGTGCTTGCAAACTGCAAGCACTTCAAAAAATCACCATACACCGAGATCTAAACTCAATGCGATCTCCAGGGCAACAGCACTTCAGTCATGTGGAACTAATGTATTAAATAATAAATTCCATGAGTAATAGCAGTATATTTATAATATTCCATGAAATTAAGGCAACTATCCTTAATTTCCAAATTCTTTGGCAATCGGCTGATATCCAAGTTTTTGTAATTCAAGTTCAGTGACTCAGACCGCGCTGCATGAGCAATAAGAATAATCATCATTAAGACAATACCCTAGGCATACACTAAAATTATGGAAAAATTAGGATATTTTGTGTTAAGATTATGGCATCACCATCCGTGCCTTTAGCATGTATTTGGATTTAAAAATTATGAAATAAGTATGACGCAATTATATTTAACAATTGAAAAGAGTTAAAATTTCTCGAAAAACTACGAAACACAACATTAAAATACTTTTAAAGTTTTACCGTCACTGCTATCAAGGTTGCTTCTCCTATTGTGATCCCTTATAGCCCTGGAGAAAAAATCCTATTCGCCCCTTCTTACAGTCGATAATCCAAATTTAATCGTCATGTTTGTGTTTTCAGTAGTACGTGATAATTGCAATTATATATGATACCCTCAATCACAGTGCGTGATGCAATTAGTGTTTTGGATAGAGTAAAATCTTACATATTATCGGAAGAAAATATTGGTGATGTTTTTTTATATGCATGATATTGAAAATTAGAATTATATGCTTATGGGAATAAACTTGATGTTAATTCAGTTAAAGAAAAATATATATTTCTGTAACTCGAATAATTTTTGCTTCCTTTGAGATTCGAGTTATAGAAGTTCCACTGTATTTATGCGAATAGTTAAAAACATATTTCCATAACTTGAATTTTCTATTACTCGAATAATTATTGCTTTTGCTTGAGAATCGAGTTATGAAAGTTCAACTCTAATTCGTTATGACGGCATTAATTTCCATTAAAAGCAATAAATCACTGCAATTGTAACGTATAATATCAGATACCATTAAAAACATTGAGGTCGTTGCCATAGTATTTAAAGATTTTCATTGTTGAAGAAAGGAAAAATTCACACTTTTTTTCAATTAGAAGCAGATATTTACACAAATTCTGTAGGTATTTGAATTCTGCTTTCAAAAATTAAGTACTCCATTCTTTCAGATAGACAACTTTGCTTATTCCGAATTCATATTCCAATTTGAAGTAATTTAAAAATGCATTTTTAGAAAGCCTTTTACTGAATCCCATGCTTTTCTTATGGGGTATTGAAATGGAACATTGGGGTTAAAAAGACCCCTTAAATATAAACTTTTTTGTGATTTTCGATTTTTCTCATCGGTTGTGTCACTCGACCTACCAACATACCAAATTTCAGATTTCTATCCCTTCTAGAAGTACCTTAGAGTTTTGTGTCAGTCAGTGAGTGAGTGAGGCACTGGTAAGCAGGCAAGAATGCTTTATTAACATATTAAAAATGATTTACGCAGGAATATTTGTAAAAATGACCCGGGTTCGACTCTAAGGAAGACATTTCCATTTTCCATAAAATATCTTGTAAACATCGACTTTTCGACATCCAGGCGTTTATTCCCTTTGAGATCTAAATTAGAAAGAATTAACCTACGATCTTAAGATCTGAACCATTTTAAAGATAAAATTATAAAGTTTCTTATTCTGTTCATCTTTTTCCGCCTACAGTTCGAAATCCCTCATGTTAAATGTTTAATTCACATATTTTGAGGAAATCTTGCCATTTTAATGGAATGTTGCCTTGCCAACGAGTTACATTGTTAAACCTCGAAATCCTATTGTTATTTCAATTCTAATGAGTGAAAGCGTGCTTTGAATGCTTTTAATACGAGAGAGAGAAGGAAGGAGAGGGAAATGAATTGTTGCGTTATATGCCAGAAGGAATACATCAGAATGTACAACATTAATCATTCGCATATTAAAATTACTTAGAATCATCGGAGGAGGTCGAGAGACTTGAAACAACGACTGCCCAAAAGAATGAAACCTTGTTTTCCTACCATAGATTTTTGAATACGCCTCGAATAGATCAATAGATCAGTTTTTATTTGATGCATTTCTGCCGGTTTCATGTAATTGGGTACCATTGACTTGGATAATCTATTCACGAAATTTGAACCCTCCAGTACTTGCATGGGATAGATTTCCACCCCACCCCTCACATTTTATGATGGTTCCCCTCTCGTTTGTTTTTCACTGTCTCCTCCTTTTCAGTAGCTGGAATGGCACGTATGGAAGGTTTTTAGGCAAAAATTTCTAGTAGTGGCAACCATTTTTGAGTAAGGAAGCTTTTTCTTAGATGGTACACGGCGATTAGAGATGAACATCTGTGATATATCTCCTTGTGTGAAAAATATATATTGTTGCTGTTTTGGTCAACTAGTTTGAAATTGACAGTTTTTTCATGTTTCTGTTTCTCACTCAACAAATTTCAACCGATACCTATAATTTCTGAGGAGAGGAAAAAACTTATGATCTTTTCACTTTCTCTCTCCATATTCAATATTATCGATAGTAAATAATTAAATTTTTATACGCTAATTGTCTCACATTAATTAATTTATACTTTGTGGTTGTGTATGATACATCTGAGAAAAAAAGATGTGTATGAAATATCTGTCAAAATGAGGACTCTCTTACAAAATAGTAAAATTATTACAATTGTACTTTTACAAACTTTTATGTATTTATTTTATATTTATATTAAAAAGTAATTGTAATTTAACCATTTTTTACCAAATTTCATTTTGTATTTTGTTTTCACATGCCAAAAATTCACTATTTTTGACATTATAGAAATATTGACATACATTTTGTCAATTTTATTTTAAAATAATATTTTAAATATTCTCAAAAAATTATCTGTTGTTTCTGTTAAATTATTGAATTAATAGAGATATTGAATTTATAAAAGTTACGTTGCAATTCTAATAATTAGTTTAGATGTGTTAAAGAATGCAACTTAACTTTTATATATTCAATATCTTTATTAATTCAATAATTTAAATTACCTATTTCTTTTTCATTCAGTGCGTTTTATATAAGTTATTAATAACAAAATTATTATATTTTTACACATTTTGTGCACTTGATAAAAGTTATTAACTTAAAAAAATTATTTTTATTTATTTTTTAATCTATTATTTAAGGGTCACACTTTATATTCGGCATATAAGTCGATCTTAAGTTTTCAGGATTTTTTTTTAGTTTCAATGGTTGACTTATATGCCTGCATATACTGTAATTCATAATTGTAAAATTAAAGTGACTAAAACTTCATGAAGTTATGATCCAAGTATTATAATTATGCTGTAGGCACAGTATTCAATACACACGCATGGGAATTGATCACTGGATGAATTTACAACCTCACGGGAAAGTGCCAGTGGAGGATCATTTGAGAGGAAATTTGAGTTACTTAGTGAGCGGGCTACAGCCTAAGACCCGATATACATTCCGGCTATCATTGAAGTATCCTCTTTCTAAAGAACCATACATCTGGCCTACTGATGGAGGATTTACATTTGAAACTTTAGGTAAGTGAATAATAAGAAATATCTAGTATGTATTCAATATAGTGAGCCAAACTTAAATAGGAAATATATATACTATATATATATTTTTTAAACCTACTATATATAAAGGAGAATAGACATTTCACATGGAATGTAAAACGCTGTCAACTCTTACACTTATATAAACTATTATATGACTATAGTTTCCTGAAAATATAAGTTAATTCAGGGTAAATCTGATGATTTCTAAAAAAATTACTAGGAGATAGGCCAGGCATGCCAGGAAAGCCATCTGTAGTGCAAGTCCGCCAAGGGCTCTTCCAAGTGTCATGGGAAGTGGCTCCAGACAATGGGGCCCCCATCTTGTATTACTTATTAGAAGGAAGACAGAGGCGCCCCAAAGATACAAGCAATCCAAAATATGCCAACCTATCATCAATTTCCCCGTTGGAGGATGAAAAAGGAGAGAGAAAATCTGCAAGAACAGCAGTTTTTTCTGAATGGGTGGCTCTTTACAATGGAACTGGTAAGTGCAACCAAATCCACCATATATGCAATACATATTCATTTTCAAATGTTGCTGAATAATATTATTATTAATTATTATTCCTAATAATAACCCAAATGTTGATCAGACCTAACTACAGTCAGTCTTTGACTTACGACAACATGGTTATATTCCTGGAAAACACATTTGAAATTGAATTGTAAATCAAAGCAAAATTTCTCATAGTTCCATTGTTATAAACTAGGGCTGCATTCTCACAGGCCTAGAAAATATATTCTTACCAAAATTGAGACTGAATATTATTCTTTTACAACCACATACAAAAACTATAAATACACATAAGTAAATTAAAAGCTTAATCTGGAAAAATTAATTGCGCTGCTTTTTCATTTATCAGACATATTGAGGACTTCATTTCAAAACTTTCTGTAAAAACCAACCAAACAAACATTTTCACAATGACTCGACATGGAAAATACAGACATTACAGTAAAGTGGACTACCTCTTAACCAGTGCTCACTCAACCAACTCTCCAGCTTAACCTGTTCTGCAGTTTGCTTTCTTATTACTCTTTTGCATTGAAAATGACTGTCTTTTGTCTGACCGCTGCCATTACAAACTGTTTTCTCCTGATAGGATTAAGGGATTAAATTTTTACACAAATTCAGCATGGATTTGAATTCTGTCTTCAAGAAAAATAAACTTCATTCTTTTTTGCACAGTACAGTGAATGTCCCGACTTTGTATCTTAATTTTAAATAATTTGAAAAAGTAATTTTATGTAGTCCTGCACAGTTTTCAATGTTTATGAGTGTTAAAAATTGGACTTTGGGGTCAAAAACACCCCTTGAATATAACATTTTCTGGCATTTTGGATTTCTCCAGAGGTTGTACCCAATGACCTATCTTCATGCCAAATTTCAGCACTGTAGTACTTCTAGAAGTACCTTAGTTTTTATAAGAGATATATATATATATATATATATATATATATATATATAAACTTAAGAAAAAGAAAAGGTAGTGATGAGGGTGGCAACAAGGTGTTGAGGGAAGCCCAGCGGACACTTACCAAGTTGGGGACCAAGTTGGCAGGCTGCTGGGGGCGTCGAAGAGACACGCAAAACATGTGAACACACAAAAACACAAATAAACACGCAAGCTTATTGGAACTCTCTCTCTGTAGCTGATGAAGGAATAACTCCGAAAGCTTCTACGTTTGTGATGTTTCTGTGTTTTAGTGTTCTTTTACGTGTGTCGCTTCAACATCCCCGGGGCCTCGCCAACCTGAAGTCGTCCGATTGGTGAATGTTCACTGGGTTTCCTCATCCCAACACCTTGTTGCCATCCATATATATATATATATATATATATATATATATATATATATATATCCTATATATGTAAGAAGCAGCTATTTATAATGATTTGAAACAAAAAATAACCACCTTCAAACCATATATCTATGAATATAATGTTGTTTGTAGATAAAAACAATTCTAAAGGAAACATAAGACTGATCATTATTATACCATTTTAGATAACTATTGGATCATGACTGATTTGGGCTCTGGATCCAAGTTTGAGTTTCGTTCACGAGCATCTAACCTATATGGTTTAGGAGAGCCTAGCCCACTCTCAGCAGAGTTCGTTGTGCCCCCTGAAGGATCTTGGAGCTCAATAGCTTCTGGAATAGGAAGCAGTGGAGCCATTGGGGCTTCCGCTATTCCAGCAGTAGACAGTGGAAATCATAAAAGAGGACTATTTCTAGTCCTTTGGAGTGCAGTACCTGCAGTTTTCATCCTATTAATAGTGACTATCTTCATCTTCATCTATGGTAAGAATTCAGAAAATGAAATATGAAGGAAGTTATACTATGCATGAAAATGAGATAGCCTGCAAAATTTTAATTTGTTTTTTAATTTTTCCTAACAAATAAAAATTGTAAGAATGGTTAAAAAAAATCAGCAAACAAATATTTGTGGGACACCAATAACTTGAAAAATATTATATAGCAATAAAATTTTCACTTTATTATTATTATTATTTTCTATACTGCCAATACGTTCTTATAACTTACTAGGTATCTACAATTTCTAGAAGAATATGAAAATATATGGCAAAAGCTTCAATTACAAAATAAATCAATAAAAATCTAATAATCAAATTTACCTAGTCCTTGGAAGAAATTGTGACTTGAAATTCTTCTTTCTCTCACAGTATCTCGGAAAAGAGACAAGGAGCAGAAGACCCTTCATGGAAATGGAATACTGAGCCACAGTGGACTGCTGCCCAATCACATACAAAGCCACCAACATAACCCACTTCATTCCCATTCACACATGCACCCTCATACCCACTCTGCACACCCTCAAAGCCAGGGCATAATTGGTACCGTGCCTCCTCTGCCAACAGATGTGGAGCTAGCAACACTTCGGGAGCTGCCGCGCCACGGAAATTTCGTTCATGCCAGAAATGCATTATATTCTCCATCCCAGTTACCAGACATACCTGCTATCTTAGCACTCCAAGATCAAGTGCCCATCATGCCAGAAGGAGCAGCAGACATTTTGGCAGATGGAGAGATAGCTTCATTGCCACACATCCGCAGAGACCAGATAACTTTAACTAAATTCTTAGGAAGTGGGGCATTTGGAGAAGTATTTGAAGGTGTGGCAAGAGGGTTAGCACCTGCCAATGGAGAAATTCAAGGAGAAACTAGAGTTGCCGTTAAGGTAAATTTTAAAACAAAATGCCTCTACTATAAGGCATCAACATTATATATAAACGTTCCTTACAGAGGAGGGTAATATAACATACAAGTAATTCTGCAAGCATTTCAACTCACATTGAAAAAAACATTAATTTTTCAAACAGATATTTCATTATTAGAAATATTTTTTAATTCAAGAGTTTTCATCTCTGCACCAATTTCCGTTCTTTCCTTATGGAACAATATTGTAGTCAAGGCAATCCCTAAAATTTTGCAATTTTAAGAATATTATACTTATTCCATACATTTCTGCCAAATTTTAAAGTTATAGCACATCTATAAGTGAAATAATGTCTGATTGTTTAAATAAAAACAATTTATTGGCCGCATTAACAACTTCATGGGGATTTTCGGTGTACCGCCAATTTGTCGCATGGCAATTCATCGCATGGCTATTCGTCGTGGGAAATTTGTTGCATGTCAAATTCGTTGCAAGACAAATTCATCGCATGGCAAATTCGTCACAAGGCAGATTTGTCACATGGCAAATTCATCACATGGCAAATTCATCGCAAGGCAAATTTATCGCATGGCAATTTCATCGTAAGACAAATTCGTCACAAATTCAGGAATCGTTGAGGAAATAGGAAACAATATATCCTTTTCTTCATTAATCCTGTGATACATGATATTTAGAGTATGGGAAGGGTTGATGATGCCTCATAATTTCTGAAGAAATTATAGAACTCCTGTGCAGATTATTCTCAACAATTATGCAAATAAAAATTTTGGAAAATTTAATTGATGAAATATTCATATTCAGAGGAGGAGCGCTTCTAGATTTGAACCTGGGACTTCTTTGGAATTTTTTTCATCATTGACTTTTAATGCGTGACTAAAGTATTACTACCACATCTAAATTTGCATTGTTATAACACTCGCAACAAAGTCTCAATTCGCCTCATGCAAATGCGAGTAAAAATAATCTTTATGTACATCAGATTCAAAATCTAACGTTATCTTATAGTAAATTTTATGCTAAATCTGATTATGCATTTATAAACATTCTGAAAAATCGGCAAATTCCGTAAAGATTTAAAATAAATTAATGTCTATTTTCTGTATTCTGCATATATATTTCTTCCTTATACATAGGTTCATCGTCATATTTCGGCTTCTATTAAATAAAAAGGAACAATGTTTTACATGACTTCTATAATGATTCTGAATAATGACAAAGTAATGCAAGAATAAATAAATATTATGAACTGCCTTTTAAAAAATAGTAATCGTAACATTTATCTAAAATTTTCAGTCGAGACAAAAAAGTTAACCTGTGGGAAACTCCGAATTGGTTTAGAGGGATAGTTGCAGCAAATGAAATGTTTAGAATAGTTTATATTTTAAGAAGGTTGCATGACAATAACTTCAGTAGTTTTCATGATATTGATTATTATATGAAAGCACGGCCACTCACTGGATTCCTGCCAAATCTCAATCTTCTACATAGACGGGAAGTTTGTTAAAACATGTATAAAATGCATCATACACAAAGTAAAAAGAGGAATAAGCCTTTTATTATCATCCTGATCAGATAAGATATTAATATTTCGTCAATTAAATTTTCCGAAATTTTTATTAGGATAATTATTGTGAATAATCTGCACAGGGGTTCTATAATTTATTCGGAAATCATGAAGCATCATCAACCCTTCCCATACACTAAATATCATGTATCGCAGGATTAATGAAGAAAAGGAAATACTATTTCCTATTTCCTCAAAGTTTCCTGAATTTGCGACGAATTTGACTTGCGACAAAATTGCCTTGCGATGAATCTGTCTTGCGAGGAATTTGCCTCACAACAAATTTGCCTTGCGAGGAATTTGCCATGCAATGAATGTGCCTTGCGATGAATTTGTCTTGTGACGAATTTGACACACGACAAATTGCCGTGCGACGAAATGCCATAGAATTGGGATTTTCAAATGTGTATTTGTGCAATTGCGCTAATCTAAATAAGTGAAAATTTTCAGCTCCATAGCTCATCTTTAAGTACATATACATCTGTTTAAAATTTAAGAATTTTTAACAGCCAAATCAATTAACATATCAGAATTTCTATAATCCCTATTCAGTTATTCCATGAATTTTATCTTTACAAAAAATTTCAGCTTCATGGCACATTCAGAAATACATAAACATTAAATATTCGGGAATTTTTTGTGGCCGCATTATATAACTTTTTTGAGGTTTTTGATTTTCTAGTCGGTTATGCACATAGTCCTACCCACAAAAAATTTCTATATGATGTCATCATGTGCTTACGTCATCTTAAATATGTAACACCATAAAATACGATGGAAGACCCAGAAGAACAATTTAATCAGGGGCACTAATAAAGCTCATTCATTCCCTTCTAAAAGCACTAGTCTAATCGCCATGCTAATTTCCCATGTTGAGACCCGGGAAAAACTCCTTTTTTCAGATAAAAGGTATTATAAAGGTGATTATAAAAAGTGTTATTTGTCATTGCATTGTTATTTGTTGTTGTGTTATTAGTTGTCCCTGGTTCAGAGGTGCAAATTTTTGTATTAAAGATATATCTAATAATGAAATATCTGTCTGAAAAATTAACGTGCTTTCATGGTTAGATGAAATTCTTGCAGAATGCAAGCACAAACTACTTGTCATTATATATAGATGCTCCTTACAGAGGAGGATTAGCATATAACAATGAGTTGCACACTGCAAGTGCTAAAAAATCACCATATACCAAGTTCAAACTCATAAATAAACCAACACGATCTCCAGGGCAACAGCACATCAACCACGTGAAGCCTATATGTATAAGATAATAAATACCATGAATAATAGCAGAATATTTATAATTTTCCATGAAATTAAGGCAACTCTCTCATGCCCAAGTTTTTGTATTTCAAGTCTCGTCACTCAGATTGCGCTGCATGAGCAATAAGAATAATCATCATTAAGACAATACCCTATACACTAAAATTATGGAAAAATTAGTATATTTTGTGTTAAGATTATGGCATCATCATCTATGCCTTTAGCACGTATTTGAATAAAAACAATCGTGAAATAGGCATGATGCCAATATATTAAACAATTGAAATGAGTTAAAATTTCTCGAAACTATGAAACATTTATTTATTTACTTAATAAGCTCACATACAGCGTTATCGCCAATTTAAAGTGAACATTGTAACAATAAAATATAATTAGATACAAACAAGCAAAACAAAAAACACCAATTATTACAAGTCGTATAAAAAATATTTATAGAAACAATATTATTTCTACTATTTAGAAAAATATAAGTCAAGGCTGCTTTTAAAAAAGAGTTATAAGGTAGAGAGAAAGGATCAATATTTGGCGGTAAGGAATTTAATAGATTTAAAAGGGAAGGAAATCGATAGAAGAGCGTTGGGCAAGAGAAATTATAAATGTAGGAACATAAAGTAAGGAAGTAGATCGAGTAACTTTCGATGGAACCCGGAAATTGAATAGAGTGACTAATTCAGGACTGTCAGTGATAGAGTTAATAGTATTATAAGCAAGAGAGAGATCGGTTTTAATCAGGATAGCTTTAAGGTGATTAAGTGAGAGGGAGGATAATATAGCATCAGTAGAGGCATGGTGAAGAGAAGGCACATGAGTTTTTACAATTCTTAAAAAAAAGTTAAAAACTTGATCAAGAGAAGAAACATAAGAAATGGCAGACATGGACTGTATGGAAGAGCAATGGGATATAACTGGAAGGACAATTGTAGTAGAATACAGTTTAAGTGATACAGGATATCTAATGTCAGTAAAACGATATATAATGCCTAGCAGAGACATGGACTTATTTTTAATGTCAATAATATGCTCACCATAATTCAATTTACTATCAGTAGTAACGCCAAGATCTTTTTGCGAAGAGACTCTTGTCAATGGGAAAGAATTAATTATATAATTGTAATTAACAGGAAATTTACAGAGAGAGATAGACATCACAGTACATTTAGAATCGATCAATCATTTATTTAACACCAACAGATTTCTCCAAATTACATGCATTATAATAGATATACAACAAGCATACGACCATGCCCTCGGCGGGATTTGAATACGCAACCCTGGCATTGAGGAGCTAGATATGCTAACCACCCCTCTGCCAAGGCCGATTTAGTTTTAACTTCCAAAGATTACATCGTTTCGTAATCTGATTTATAGCTTGCTGGAAAACCAAGCAGTCATTTATTGTACCAATTTGTGTGAATATTTTACTGTCATCTGCAAAGAGTAGAGAATGAACAGGAGATGAGTGAAATAGAGCAGCCAAGTCATCAACATAGAGTAAAAAGGTAAAGGACACTATCTTGGGGAAACATTAAAATCCATTTCATGTTTTACCATCGCTGCTATCAAGGTTGTTTCTCCTATTGTGATCCCATATTGTCCTAGAAAAAAAACCAAGTTACTCCTTCCTACAGTCGATATCTCAAACTTGATCGTCATGTTTGTGCTTTCAGTAGTACATGAGAATTATAATTATCTATGATACCCTCAATCACAGTGCGTGATGCAATTACTGTTTTGGATACAGTAAAATCTTACATACTACTGGAAGAAAATATTGGCAATGATGTGTTCATAATATGCATGATATTGAAAATTAAAGTAAGTTAACTTATATGCTTATGGGAATATACTTGATGTTAATTTGATTAAAGAAAAATGAAAAATATATTTCCATAACTCGAATTTTCTATAACTCGAATAATTTTTGCTTTCCCTTGAGATTTGAATTAAGGAAGTTCCACTGTATATATATATATATATATATATATATATATATATATATATATATATATATATATATATATATATATATATATATATATAATATATATAAAAAAAATAGTTCCATATTTTTAATTTTCTATAACTCGAATAATTTTTACTTACCCTTGAGATTCGAGTTATGGAAGTTCCGCTTTAATTCGTTATGACGGCATTAATTTTCATTAAAAACATTAAATCCCTGCAATTGTAATGTATAATATTAGATCCCTTTAAAAGCATTGAGGTTGTTGCCATTGTATTTAAAGATTTCCATTGTTGAAAAGAAGAAAAATTCACACTTTTTTCCAATTTAAAGCAGATATTTATGCTAATTTGGTACTTATTTGAATTCTGCCTTAAAAAATAAGAGGTTCTTTCTTTCAGCTAGACAACTTTTCTTCTCTCGAATTCGTATCCCAATTTTAAGTAATTTAATTAATTTTTAGAAAGCCTTGCACTGAATCCCATGCTTTTCTTATGGGGTAATGAAATGAAACATTGGGGTTAAAAACACTCCTTAAAAATGAACATTTTTGAAATTTTCGATTTTTCTGGATGGATGTGACTAAAAACCTATAATTGTGCCAAATTTTAAGTCTGTAGCTCATCTGGAAGTGCCTAAACATTATAGTCAATTTCATTTATCTTTGCGACTGATATTTCGTACGTACTCGGGATGGCTTGTGTGTTTCTGCTGCTTGGAGGTGGAGAGACATTTCCCCCCCTACCTATCTCCTCACTGAATAACTCAAACTCGGTGCTGCCATATCTACTAAACTGGAATACGTAGCGGAGAGCTCAGAAGAAAGAGAAAGATGTCAGTGGTGAGCTACTGGGAGGGGCTTCACTGTTCGGACAACATATATATAACAGGAGGATACTAATGTTTAGGCACTTCCAGATGAGCTGGAGATTCGATATTTTTTTCTTAGTTAGGATTTTGTGCAAAACCGACCAGAAAAAACGAAAATCTTGAAAAAGTGCAACAATGCTAACAATTCGCAATTGTTTCAACAAATTTTCAAGGTTTATGTATTTTTGAATGTGCTACGGAGCTGAAATTTTTTTATAGGTAGGATTTGTAAAAAAACGAAATAGGGATTATAGAAATTTTGATATTTTAATTTGTTTGGCAGTTAAAAATTCTTAAAGTTTAAACAAATAGGTAAATGTTTAGATACTATGGAGCGAGATAGGGAGTTGAAAATTTTATGTTATTTAGAGAATAGTCCATAAAAACGAATAAACGTTTCAGTGTATCCATGAAATTGTAATTGCGGCTGTTAAAATTTAATTAATTTTAAACAATTTATAAATGTTATTTTACTTCTAAATGTGCTACATATTTAAAATTTGGCGGAAATGTGTGGCATTATTAACCCAATGTGGAAAATTTATAATATTCCTAAAATTGTAAAAATTAGTGATTGTTTTACTCTATTATTGTTCCATAAAGAAAAAACGAAAATCGGTCCAGAGGAGAAACCTTATGAATAAAAGAAATATTTCCCATGATGATATATCTCCCTGAAAAATGAATTTTTTTCAAGGTGAGATGAAACGCTTGCAGTATGCAAGCACCTTCTACTAGTAACATATATATATATATATATCATCATCATCATCATGATTCTGTCCGAAGACAGGTTTTAACTGAATCGCTGCCTCCATTTCTCTCTCTCCCTAGAAGCCTCTTTTATACCTCTATAAGTATTATATCCCTGCTTTATATTATCTAATATTCCTATTCTTTTTCTCCCTCTTCCTCTTCTTCCACTAATTTTTCCTTCTAAGATCGTCCTTTGTAAACACTGTCTTCTCAATATGTGCCCTATCCAATTTGCTTTTCTTCTCCTGATTGTTTTTATTAGCGTCCTTTCTTCTCCCACCATTTCTAATACTTCTTCGTTTCTCTTCCTCTCTGTCCATTTCACTTTCATCATTCTTCTCCATACCCACATCTCAAAACTTTCTAAATATTTTTCCTCCTTTCTCCTTACCGTCCACGTCTCTGCACCATAAAGAGCTATGCTCCATATGTAGCATTTTGCTAATTTCTTCCTTGTTTCTAAATTTATTTTCTTGCTTGTGAGAAGCTCCTTCTTCTCGTTAAATGCTGCTTTTGCCATTGCAATCCTACTTCTGATGTCCTGTGTACTACTTCCATCCTGCGCTAAAATACTGCCAAGATATTTGAAACTACTTACTTGTTCCAATTTTTGGCCATTTACCATTATATTTAATTCTTTATGTTCCTTTGAAACCACCATGACTTTCGTTTTTTCTGTATTGATCTTCATTCCATATTGTTGGCCAACCTCCACTAGTCTGTCTGTCATCCTCTGAAGCTCTTTCTCGCCTTCTGCTATTACTCCCTGATCATCTGCGTATTTAATGGTGGTAATACTTTCACCTCCTATCTTAAATCCTTTCTCTTCCATCAACGCTTCTTCTGTTATTGTTTCTGCATAAATATTAAATATCGTTGGTGAAATAGGACAACCCTGCCTCACTCCCCTCCCTATTGAAGTACTTTCTGTTTCTTCTCCTTCAACCCTGACTCTAATCTTTTGATCAAAGTAAAGGTTTTTAAGCAGTCTTTTATCTTTCCAATCTATTCCTATTTTGTTTAAAATACCCAGCATTTTATCCCATTTCACTCGGTCAAAAGCTTTCTCCCAATCTACAAAACAAAAATACATACCTTTATTGACTTCTAGCGCTCTTTCTATCATCATCCTCATACATCCTATAGCATCTCTAGTCCCCCTTCCTCTTCTAAAACCAAACTGATTATCTTGCAGCTCCTTTTCTATTTTACATTCAATTCTTTTGGTTATTATTCTGGTTAGAACTTTAGCTGTATGAGAAATTAAACTAATAGTTCTGTAATCCTTGCAACATTTTGCATTATTCTTTTTCTCCAGTGGTACCATCACAACATCTAAAAAATCTTCAGGCCATATGCCAGTATCATATACTTGGTTAAAAAATTTTGTGAGTTGCTTAACTGCTTTAGACCCCAAAACCTTAAGAACGTCCACGGGTATATCATCACTCCCAACAGCCTTCCTTCTTTTCATGTCATCAATTGCTCTTTTAACTTCAGACTCGAGAATACTTGGTCCTAGCTGATCTTCTTCCACATCCTCTTTTTCATTTAATTCAATATTTCTTGGCTTTCCTTCTTTGTCATACAGAACCTCAATGTATTCTTTCCAGACATTCTTTACATTGTCTGGCTCCGATACTATTTTACCACTTTTGTTCATGATTCCTTTACGTCCTATCTTTCTTGCTTTTTTCTTGAATAGTTCTCTTGCTTTGCTATACATGAGGTCTGTTCTACAAAGTCTTTCACATTCGACAATCTCCTCGCATTTTTCATTTATCCACTGTTCTCTGGCTTTATCTGTTTCCCTTCTTAAAGCATTATTTAACTCCTTGTATTTTCTTTGGCCTTCTTCAGTGTTTATGTTCTTCCACTTTCTCCGCTCTTCCATTTTTTGCAGCATGGCTGCTGTGATCCAGGGTTTTTTGTTTCTTTCACCCGTTATCTTTCCTACCTTCTTTTCCATTACATCTTTAATGTTGCTATGGATGTATCTCCACTCCTCATCTACATTCTTCCTATTTTCTTCAGCTCTCTCCCCCAACCTTTCCTCCAGCTCAGTCATGATAGCCTCCTTGTTTTTAAGGAGTTCCTCTAAGTTCCATTTCTTGTTAACTCTTATGTTTCTCTTAACGCTCTTCAGTCTACATTGTATATTTGCCACCAAAAGGTTGTGGTCAGAATCGATATCTGCCCCTGGTAGTGTTTTCACATTTTTAATGCTATTTCTAAATCTTTCATTGACTAGTATGTAATCTATCTGGTATTGTCTCTGGTCTCCTGGGCTTCTCCATGTGTAAAGTCTCCGCTGGTGATGCTTAAACCATGTATTAGTTACAATCAATCTATTTCTATGGCAGAATTCCACAAGTTTCTCCCCTCTTTCATTTCTCTTCCCTAGTCCATATTTTCCCACTATGTTATCTTCCTGTCCCTCTCCGACTACACTGTTCCAGTCTCCCATTACTATGGTGTTGACCCTTCCTTTTCCCTCCTCCTCCAATATCTCCATAATCTGTTCATACATTTCATCTACTTCGTCGTCGCCAGCATTAGTCGTTGGCATATACACTTGAATTATAAGCATTTCCACTGGCTCCATCTGGAGTTTTACGGCTATTAATCTATCATTAACTGTCACTACCTTACTAATTCTTTCAGCTATCTCTTTTCTCATTATAATCCCCACTCCCCTTTCCTTTTTCTCCCCTCCCGAGTAAATAATCTTAAATTCGTCTGAATTTATCTCGCCTTCTCCTTCCCACCGAACTTCACTAAGACCTACTATACCTACATTATTCCTTCTCATTTCCCTTTTTAAGTTCTCTAGTTTACCCCCTGAATTCATAGTCCTAACATTCCATGTGCCTATTCTTAATTTCTCACTACTTGCTTTCTTATTAATCTTACATTTCCTCTGTGCATCCCCTAGGGTAGTCCCCACCCGGAGATTCGATTGGGGGACTATTTTACCTCCGGAATATTTTACCCCAGAAAGATCCATAGAGGTATTTTCAGCTTTTCAGCCTATCATGGGAAATATAATGAGGTAGTTTCCATATATATATATATAGGAGGATACTAATGTTTAGGCACTTCCGGAAAAGCGGCAGACTATAAATTTTTTTGTCTTCGCAATAATTATTAACCCAATGTGGAAAATTTATAATATTCCTAAAATTGCAAAAATTAGTGATTGTTTTACTCCATTATTGTTCCATAAGGAAAAAAACAAAAATTGTTCCAGAGGAGAAATCTTATGAATTAAAGAAATATTTCCCATGATGAAATATTTCTCTGAAAAGTTAATGCTTTTTCAAGAGGAGATGAAATGCTTGCAGTATGCAGGCACCTTCTACAAGTGTGTGTGTGTATGTGTGTATATATATATATATATGCTAAGTGGAAAGGGAAAATGTGTCATTTATATACATTGCAGCTCATTAATCTCTAAATACAGAAATATCACACTATTTGCGAGCATGAATTGAGTGTGTATGTAAGTGAGTGTTTATTGTCGGACAGGTCCCTGTCATTGTTGAAAGACATACAAACCTTCAGGCAACTGTGTGCAATATCCCTGGCATAGAATAACATTTCGTAAATCCATTTTTTATCCTTTCCATATTAGGATTAGTGCAGTGTGATTGAGTGAGTAAATGAGAGTGTATGACAACAGGTCACTGGTTAGGGATAATAATCCTTAAACCTGATTAGCCATAAGTTGGTTTTTCTTTTTTGCCTTTTTCTGTCCGTCCTTCACTTTTTTACCAATTTTTTCTATTGTATGTCTCTAAATATTTGATTTTGTATGGTTAAGGTGTATTTTCACAACTTTTAACATAATCTTAACCATTGTCATTTATCTATATGTAATATAAATATAGAGTTCTATCAGAAAGTTCCAAGACTATTTAAAAAGGAAAAATGTTATCAATTACTGCCTATTCCATGCTATCACTCTCAAAGTAGTCCCTTGGAGACTCAATACAGCAAGTCTTGCAACTCTGCCATTGTTGGAAGCACTGTTTTGTGACCCCTTTCAGTACATCCTGTGATTTTTCCTGGCTACTTCCAAAGCATTTTGAAACCTCAGTCCTTGGAGTGAAAATTTCATTCCTGGGACAGGGGGCAGAGAGTGCAGAGGGTGGGAGACCACAGCCATGTTGTCCTTGCCCAGGGATTGTTGCACAGACAAAGCAGTAGGGGCTTTATCATGATGCAGCAACTAATTACCAGAGTACAATTTTAAGGATGATTTCACTGCACTTCTTCCCATAGATGCTGAAGAACTTCAATGTAGAAATTCTGATTAACAGTTCAACCATGTGGAACAAATTCTTGATGCATGATCCCATCAATATCAAAAGAAATGATGTTTGAAATTTCTGACTAATGAACCTCTTTGATTATTATAGCCATAACTCTTTCCACACCAGACAGACATACAGAAGGGAGAAGGGAAACCCAGTGCTGGCATTAGCCGACTCCTTTCATAGAGCACCATGGGGGCCAACTACTTAATGTTTCTTCCATAGAACAGAGTGCTAACTTGCACAGTCTCCTCAAACCACACAAGTATGGGACAGGGCGATTCCAGGTTGAAAAATCTGACCTCCACCGGATTCAAACCTAGGACTGCTGCATGGAAGGCCAATACTCTAGCCACTCTACCACCTCAGTTCCCTAGTGAATCCGTTTGGCCTTCTTCTGGTCTGGGCTTTTTGGTCTTTTCCATTGAGAAAACTGCTGCTCCAGATCGTACCCATAAACCTAAGTTTCATCTCCTGCATTGACCTTGGAGAGGGTAATTTTTAACTAGGTCCTGAAGATCCATGTACTATGTCCTGATTTTGACTCTTTTCATCTGTGAGCATACAGAGCACAAATTTGACTGCAATCTGTGGCATGTTCAGATGTTCAGTTAAAATATTTTGGCATAACCTGTACCAGAGCTCCACTTCATCAGCCAACTCATGGATGGCAAGATGCCTCACTGATTCCTGCAATATTTGCATCCGTTTTACTCATGGATGGACACATGAACGCTCTGCATCTTCAATGGAGGTCAGGCTGTTTTTGAACCTTGGAAACCACATAAATGTTCTACCCACTGCTTGCTTTAACATTTTGTTAGTTTCAGATGCTGTTTTTTCAAGGTGGTAACAGAACTTGATACACACTCACTGTTCTTTTAGGTCTGCTGTCTTACAAAAAATCTCAAAAAACAAAAATCACAGCTGCTTCTAAACATGACTTTACTCTCAGGTGCATAACCCAAGACTGAAGGAAGATAGGATGACATGGCTTGTGGTTGGTTACACTGCACAATATAAACTAAATCACCTAGCGATGGAAATTCATACTAACATTTATTTATTTACTAAATGAGTTGCAATTTGGCTACATGCCAGGTGGCAACATTACATGACTCATTGTCAATTAATTTCACATCATATAACTTACTGCGTGATCAAGGTCACTTGTCCAAAATTTAACATCAATGTTGCCATGCCAACGCCAGTCCAGGAACTTTCTGATAGCACCTCATATATATTCTTTCACATTTAAATTATTTAAATTACCTAATTACAAACAATAGCAATTAATTTAAAGTGATTATCTGATTTGTTTTTGTTTGTCAATAACCTTGAAGTTAATGTCATATTCCTCTTTGAAATAAATCAGACATTACGAAAAGGAGCTACGGTAATGGAGAAAGGAGAATTCTTGAAGGAAGCACAGTTGATGAGTAACTTCCGTCATGAGCACATATTGCAGCTTCTTGGGGTTTGTCTCGACAATGACCCCAACTTTATCATAATGGAACTAATGGAAAGTGGTGACCTCCTCAGTTACTTACGGTCATCCAGACCATTGATTGTAAGTTAAATATGGACCTTTGATTACATGAAATTTCTAAGATAAGCTAAAGAAAAGAATGAATTAAAAAATAATGACACTAGAATTTTCATAGTTTTTGGGCTATAAGATGCATTTTTTTTCCAGAAAAATTACTCCCAAAATCAGCCTGAATCTTAGAGACTGAATCTAAGATTATTACTGTATTTAGTAATGACACAAACCCACTGATCCCAAAAATGGAATAATAGTCAGTCATTTGAGACAAAATCATTAAAATATACATTATTAATAATTAATAGTGAAAACATTGTTAATATATGTATACAGTAAAACCTTATGCAAGGTGAATTCCAATGACTCATTTTCAATTTTGCGCTTTATTATTGTCCGATCACAGTAATTACAATTTCGATTCATTTGCAATGTTAGTTGTGGTTTAATTCCTAATAAGCTAGTTGAATAGCACGATTAATGCCACAGAACATTAGAATTGCGATAGATGACATAAATTTTAAAAAAATATCAAGGATAAATACCATTACATGTATTGAGACTGCAATGGCTGCAAGAGTAAAAAGATATGCCATAAGCTTCAGGTGAATCAATATGCAAAAAATGCACGGAAACCTAGCACCAGAACATCATTACAGTGCATGTCACACAGAAAAAATGATCCGAGAATGGGGAAAACAGGAGGAATGACTGAAGGTGACAGGAAAAAAAGTCTTTGTAAGCTTGGTCTTAAATGCCACAACTAGAGGAGGAAGTGAAAAATTAGGTTTTTCTGTATCGATCAAAATGGTTATGTACGAGGCAAACAGAGTTGCAGAAGAAAAAGGACTAATTGAGCGTACATACCATTATTATCTGTGCATTCCATTTATTAGGAATTAAAATCTCATCTTACACTTAAGTTTAAGTACTATGGGTAAGGTGTGTCTACACGTGCGACATGTGCAGCACACTCTGATGGCCTAATCAGTGGTGCCCAACCTATGGCCCGCGAATGGTTTTTGTGTGGTCCATGAAACTATGATGAAAAAGCAATTCAAAAAATTTAGCACACAAATCCATACATTTTTATGAAAATTTTGATGATGAAACATTTAGTATTGAAATTAACTGTAAAAAGTTATTTATAACCGATTTCCACTTATATGACACCTCAGATTGTATAGGTAACTTCCAATTTAAACTCTAATCTGGCCCACAGAAGAATTAGCAACTTCCGATGCGGCCCGCCGAAGGATTCACCACCATCGATGTGACCTGCCATCTAAAAAGGAAAAAGGCACACACTGGTAGTCTAAATAATACGACTGCTGAGTGCATGTAGGGCACATTTAGCTATACAAGTTTCAAAGCAACTGTTTTAGATCATTTCTATTTACTTTCACAAATTAAATTTATCTAAAATGTTGTATTTTACTGTTATCACACCATAATACTTTCTTTATATGTTGCCAGAAAAGGACTTAATCATGGCTAGAAATAATGCATGACATAATCCTTCTTAAATGCTTTGATGTACAAAAATACTTTTTTCCTGAAAAATTGTCTAAAAGATCACGGTGCGTCTTATAGCCCGAAAAGGTAATTTAAAATTTTAGCAAACTACAATTTTCTCTACTTAAGTCAAACAATAGTTACAGTATAGGATACAAACAGCTTAACCACTTGCTTTACTTACTCATCTATGACACGGGTGGCACTTACTTGGCGAAGCTTATTTGTCCATGTAATTCACAGACAACCTGCCTGTCAATAATGGCATGTGAATAATAAATAAAATGGCAGAAACTTTTTTGTCCAGAAAAACAATACAAATAATAAAAACTAAAATATTTTGAACAATTAATAGCAAAGAGATAAGTTAGCATGCGATTAATCATTATTTCCAAAGTATAGTAAGAAAAAGTATTTCAATAAATATAATTAATAATTTTTATAAAATAGTAACATATGCTAACACAATTTTTAGAATTGTTAGAAATCAGCTTGTGTTAAATTAATGAGATGTCTTCTATTTTTTCTCCGCAGTATACACCCAATGCACTGACACTATTGGATTTGGTGGCAATGTGTGTTGATGTAGCTAGAGGGTGCCGATATCTAGAGGAGATGCATTTTGTACATCGTGACTTAGCTGCAAGAAACTGTCTTGTCTCTACACTTCCACTTGATCAAACACCTGCCAATATTTCTTTTAGGCCTCGCCTTTTGGTTAAAATAGGTGACTTTGGTCTTGCTAGGGACATCTACAAAAGTGACTATTACCGCAAAGAAGGAGAAGGACTTCTACCAGTGAGGTAATGCATGATTTAATTTCAGTAAAGTTTGTTTAAATAAAAATTTCAATAAACAAATTCTTCTGTACAAACTCAGATAAAAATAGTAATGAAGCATTTAGAGATGATCTCAATCATTGGCCACAACTCAAAAGTTAACCGTAAGCATAAATCTGGAGAGAAGGAAGGCAAGTGAAATAACTTGCAACTGACTAGGTGATGTGATGTCGAATAAAAAAGTCTCTCTTTTGTTGATATATGAGCTTATTTTGTGACATGATCTCACATAGCAGTATATTAACTTAAATTAACCATGGCATAGCCATAATATTATCAATGAATTAATCTAACAATTTTGGCAGCAAATATGTTATAAAAATGGACATTGTCTTATGGTATACCATAGTTCTTGGCCAAATGTTGAACTTATGTGATAATTAAAAGGAGCTGTTCTGTCAAAGAAATAAAGCTTAACATAAAAGTTAAGCTTTGGCTGATTGTGGTAACATAATAGGGTGACTTATGCATGAGAAAACTGTAAAATATTCTAAGCCTTCCATTGTTACATCACATTACTTGAAACTGCTACGATTAATTAGCGATTCAACATTGAGAGAAGATGAAAAGTAGAACTAGCTGTTTTCAACCAACACCAGTACCTGCATGACTTGAAATAATATAACTGAACGATTTTATCAATATTTCATAAAGATGTGTACCAAAAACATAAGTAAAAATCCTATTAAACTATTTCTTCAGACAAATCCTTAAATATCAAAATCAATTTAATTAAAGAACAGAAAATCCTTGAGCTCTATAATACAACTTTCAATGTAAAATATTAGAGAAAACTGATTTAAAATTCAAAATTGCCTTGCAGATGGATGGCACCCGAATCACTCGTGGATGGTGTTTTCACTTGCCAATCAGATGTGTGGTCATTTGGCGTACTGGCCTGGGAAATACTTACCCTGGGACAGCAACCATATCCAGCACGTAATAACCTGGAAGTTCTACACTTTGTACGCAATGGAGGCCGACTGTCCCGACCAGCCAACTGCCCTGATGCACTGTAAGTGGGTCATGATGAAATTTCACATCTCACCTTTGTAAAAGAATTGAACAAAACTGTCAATGATTATTCACTAACAAATAAAAGATGATTATATATATATATAAAATACAATAACTAAATCAATTTAAGCAAACGGTTAAGGAATTACGAATAAAAACAAATTAAAAGAATTTAATTAAACATTTTAACTTTCAGTCACCATCTCATGAATCAATGTTGGAGCTATGCCCCCGAGTCTCGCCCTACCTTTAAGCACTGCCTACAAGCCTTGGAGGAGCTTCAAGCAAGTAATGTCTTAATTGGTACAATTGGAGCAGTGCAAAATGGCCATTACATGAGGCAAGTGGCCCATGTGGCAGTGGATTTGCCAACGACGCAAAGAATCAAGGAAGGGGAGATGCATAACCACTCACACGGGATACCAAAATATTTGGAGCTGTTGCACGAAGGAGAAGAGCCATCAAGAGATGGCAGAGTTAGTGAAAATGCAGAGAGCATTAGCACATGTGGGTATGAGGTGCCCAGGGCACCACGACTTGAACAAGTGACAGTTGTAGAGGAGAATGAGAGGCTTTCACCCGAAGTAGCAGAAGAAGAAAAACAGAGGACAAGGGTGAGCAGGACATTCTCGACTGCTTCTACAGTGAGTGAGGAAGGGATCGGTGTGGGAAGAGGTGAAATTCATGATGCTACTGAAGATGTGCAGTACCAAAACATGAAGGGAGGAGAGAACAGTAGCAAGGAAGAAGAGCCTGGTTCAGGAGAAAACATGCACAGAGCTTCTTGGAGTGATTCTGAAACTCCAGTGTCCTGCACCGATGAACTTCTACCTCAGAGTAGGACTGTAGTCGAAGAGGTAGAAGAGGATAGTGTCGCAATTAGCACTACACATGAAGATGAGGGAGATTCTGTGACAGAAGAGAGATTTGGAAGGGCATATTGCAACATTGCAAATAGAAGACCTCTCTTACATTCCCTAAAGAATCTGCAAGATGTAACTCTCTGACAGGTTCAGGTTATAGCAACAGCTAACTGTTGCATCAAGTCTCATAATGGACACTTCTAAGTGCTTGTGTGATAAGAATCCCTGTTTTTAGGGACAGAATTTGTTTAGATGACTTTTTATTATCACCCATTAAAGTAATCATCATCTCATATTTTTTCATCATAAAAGAAGTCAGACATTACCTGTAAGGTCAAAGTGTAAAGAAAGTGATTTTCTGGACAAGGGACTGATGAGATCCAAATAGAGCAGATTGACTGTTATATTTTGTATATAAAATCCAAATAGTAAATAGTAACTGAATAAGAAACAGTTTCCCATGTAAGCAACATATCATTGATCAAGTCTACTAAGATTATGTAAGTTTTGCATATCAAAAATGTCTTCACTCGACTTGTTCAGTTTCATGACAAACTCCATCATTAAATTAAAAATTCTTTCATAATTTATGATTTCATCAGGAGATTATTAGATTTTTTAATGTATTTAAATTTACTTTTCAAAGCCTGCATAATGAAATCGATCCTAAAAAACATTAAAATCCCAACAAAAATACATTCATGTTCATATTAACATTGACAAAAGAATTATAATATCATCACATTCCTCAATTTCATAGGGTTGTTTTAATTTTTGTTTCGAGTTTTGTTCCTAATGATTGTTTTTCTTTGATACTTTACTCTTGGTATCCAAGTATACTACATAAATCATGCCATGTTTTTTCTGTGAATTATGACACAGAAATAAGCACAATTTCTTATTTAGTGAGTAATAGATAACAAAAATTTTTGAATACATACATTTTTATAATAAAAATTTGAATTCCATTAACATGACATTCTATTATTCTTTGATTTCTGGGTGTAAAAGAATATCGAAAGAGATGCTATTATTGGTTAATTATTTTCGGGATTATTTCTTTGGAAAAAGTTTTCTAAGATAAATATTTTCAAGTTAATGGACGAGGCCAAGACTTCATGTAATTCCATAATCAAATAGAATTAGCAATACGAGAGAGTATGTTTAATGAAAAACTTTAGCTATTTTTCACAAATAAGTGCAAAACACAACCAGTTTCATATTTATTTGTGAAATTAGTTAAAAATTTTCATTAAAAATACTTTCTCGTATTGCTAATTATATTTTATCTAATTAGAAATTTAAATCATTTTCTCATTTTGAATTCATCACTCCTATTATTATTTTCATTCCAAAAGAAACAGAAAAACATATTTACACCACCATTTTTGTAGAAAATCATTCATATACTATTTAAATATTAGCCATAAAATCACTCGTAAGTATAGGTTATATTCAAGTTGGTGCTAACATTCAATACTGTTATTTTTGTCAAGTATAGTGAGAGAGGACTCTTAGCAGATGTTTCATGTTTTCTTAAATTTGAAAATTGATAATTATATGCATGAGTATTTGATACAAAAAAATTGAAAAACATTTTATAATAACTGAAAATTTAAGAATTATACAAAATGATTTTGATTAAGAATAAAATCACATCTACCTCAGTAAATAACCTAATATTTAAGCTCATGCATATGGTAGTTGCATCAGTAACATCATGGCTTGATAAATGCCACTATTTCTAACAGTATCTCCAAACATAAAATTTCATTTGAATACTTATATTTTCTACAATCTCTTTAAATTCAAATACATTAAAAAATCATGCTTGAAAATATAATCTAACAGCTCCAATGCTCAATGAGAAATAAATGTGTACTTGAATTGTAAAATGATTTTCAAACATTGTAAATATTGTAATATAATATGATAAAAATGTGTTATTACTGGACTTACTTTATTTTTAATTCCTATCTATGAATAAAAGTTATTATTCGATACAAATTCTTCAATTCAATACTTATTCATACCTAAAGACTGAATACTAAATTTAGAGTATTCAATGCATACTTTTAGGTCAATAAATGAAAAAACAATGTTTATCATAAATCAAACAAATGATCAAAGATCATGGCAATATATTTTGGCTACAATCTCAGTATTACCAATTAGAATATAATAACAAAAATAAGTTTTTGTGTGACAGCATAATATTTTTTTTACATTTTACACTGAGTTTGAACATTTGATTAATATTCAATATGAATACAAAAGTTGTCAATTATATAATAAACATACAAATACTACTTATCTATAGTATAAAAATGTTAACTTTTAACTCAATACAAAAGTTAAATTAAATGAAAGAGTTACTGTCAATAAAGATGTCATCATTTTTCAGTTATTCTTCAAAATTGAAAACATTGAAAACACCAGAGAGAACTTTTACCAATAATTATTCTTTCAAAAACTTTACTTGTTCAATAACTACTTATGTACAAACATGTATGACAAATACACCATTCAATAACAAATATTCATATCCTCTCAATGTCCAAAATCATCAAACCAAGAATATGGCATAAATTAAAATCCACAGAATTAGAACAATCATATGTTTACCATTACCAAAGTCTTTTATTTGCAATGAATCTCAATTATTTGCAAATTGTATGTGAAACACTGACAAACTTGTTGAAAATAAATGACAGCAATGCTAAAGATTCGCAGCATTCATGTAATGAAAACGTCAGAAAAAAATTGAGGCTTTGATGTTCACAGCATTGTTCACTTCCACAGTTCTTTGACAATGACAAAATTAATAGTAAGTTGTACCTTTAATTCATACAATAAACAAATCAGAGTAATTCTCCTTAAAATGACCCACATGACAGAATGTGGCAGATTCACGGTAGGCTGGTCACTAATGATACATTTTAATTTAAAATAACTAGTCTACATGGTAATAAAACAGATGAAAACAAAACTAAGCTTCATAAAACCTAAGTGCCCACTACATCATCATCCTCTGCTTCACTTTCTTTACTTTGCTCATGTAAAAGAACATACTCACGTGAACTGAAACCAAACTTAAGTACATCTCTTTCTAATAGTTCCACATACTTCTTGGATTCAATTCGATTATTATTCACAAATGTGCCATTTGCCGACTCCAAATCAATTATATAAGGTCGAACCTAAAATGAAAAATAATGTATGAATAAAGAAGACACCAAAGAATTGCACAGTTACTTATCAAAAATGCATTAACAGTAAATCACCACTGGTAATTGTACCTTATTACCTGAAATATGAATTTGATTTCCCAAACATGTTACAGCTAGTGTAGCAACTTAATTTATCAATAAGCTTTAATAGTATGGATAATAATTTTATAAAACAGTATTTTCTACTAAGAATGATCAACAAACTATATAAAAAGTAGTGGCTCCACCCCTGGGCTACTGATGCAGCCCAAACCCCATGCCTTAACTTTGCTCAGCTTTTCTACATTGAGGGTTAAAATCAAAACATTTTCACATTTAAAATAATTTGGTATTTTACCTACTTAAGTGACAAACAATTTATAAAGCAGAAATATATAAAAGATATGACATGAAAATTGTTTTTACTGCTTTTTAATCTAATTGTTTAGTTATAAAATGTTGAAAGAAGATTACTTATCTTGATGAAACTAAACTCAGAAGTACTCAAAGTACATGTAAAACATTAATATTACTTAAACTTCAAATGTAACATGTACATTTGTTTGTGTCAACAGTACTTCTTCTACAATGCATCCAATAGGATTTCTTTTATGGTTAATTAAATTGAAGATACTTTAAAACATTTAGTACTAATTTAATACTATGTTTACAGAAAATATAAATAAATAACCTTTATTCCATACAGTTTACACTCGAATAGTGATCTTAAGTAATTTTGGAACCTTTCAATGGGGCTAGTGGTACAATAAGTTTAAAGCCCCACCAAGTGGTCTAGATTAAACTTTTAGCTAACAAGGAGAGGTTATGACCTTCAGGTCATGGATTTTGATGAAAATTGACCAGGTGATTCTACATTGAAAATAAGGAGACCTGTCTCGGAGTTTTTGTGAATGGAGCCATGGGTTCAAGAAATCGGCATAAAAAATATGCAAAAACATCACATGCAACTTAATTGGTTTCATTGTTGAATTGTTGCTAAGAACGGGAATGGGTGAGCGGGTAAGATGCTTTGCTCCTATGGCATGGGCCCAGGTTCGATCCCAAATGTTTTCATTTATTTTTTCAAATTATCCAAGATTTATTTGAAAAGCAATATTCTCCGATAATAAGACGCTATAATTTTTACCAGAGTGAGTGAACTCAAAAGTGGCGAAGATGCAGCAATTTGTGTCCCCCTCAGGTTTTTTGTGTCCACCGAAGGATTTTCATGTCTGAACTCTAGTATCACACGAACTCCAGCATCTGTACGAATGACAGCATCGTGCGTCAATTCCTGCAAAGCTCTTAATATAGCTGACAAACATTATGCCAAAAGAAAACACTTTGATCAGAAAAATCGGCCAATACATTTTTGGGAGCGATATGCCCTCATGTCGAGAGAATCAGGAACCTCGAGAGTTTCTCGCAACGCCGGAAAGAGAGCGCAACAGGCAGAGTGAGAGCAGAGACAGACACAAGCAGAGCGGAAGACCGGCGATCACTAGCGAAGCCACGAATGATGGAATGCAGGAGAGAGGAGGTGAGCTAAAAAGGGGCAGCCATCACAATTCATCCCATACATTTGATTGTCTTGAGTCAGCAAAAGTGTTCTCTAAAAGGGTCATATCGTTTCTGTAATAAGTATTTTGAAAATTACAGGAGAGTAACTAAATGAGAGTTCGTTTTAACATTTGTAAATCAGCAGCAGAACAAGATTCTGTCTTGCCAGCACCAAAAAGGAACCAAACAGCAATCCAACCTTGCAGTGATGTCAGGTACGATGGGATGTTCCATATAATTGAAAAAAGCAAGAAGCAACAAAGGTGCAAGTTGGAGGGGTGTACCTTTAGAACTATGCCATACTGTGAGAAGTGTGAAATTTTTCTCTGCTTTCATGCTGATAGATATTTTTTCGATTCCACACAAAAAATGTTTAATTGTTCCATTATGTTGTTGTTCTATTTTTTGTGCTATGTAATAAAAATGTTTCTTTTTGAAGTAGCATTAACACTTTTTCCATTTAAACAAGATACACAGAGATTTCAAAGGCATTCTTAATGGGAAATACGTATAAAACGGTATCAAAATATTTGGCGGTTCTTGAATTTTTTTTCTCTATTACTATACTTATTATTTTCCTTTTTGTTTGGCCTATATATTGTTTGTTGCAATGTGAACATTGTATTTTATAGATCCCAGATTTGTTTAACTCTTCTGTCTTGTCTTTCACTGCCAAATAAATTTTTTAAGTTGTGTGGGTTCGTGTAAACAGTTGAATATTTATTTTGTTTGAAAATCTTATCCAAATTTATTAGGCAGTATGAAAAACAAGACAGAAGAGTTAAACAAATCTGGGATCTATAAAATACCATGTTCACATTGCAACAAACAATATATAGGCCAAACAAAAAGGAAAATAATTACACGGTTTAAGGAGCATCTAGCACACTACAAATACAATCGTTTTGAAAAATCGAGCATAGCCAAACACATAGTCGAGACAGGACACGACATAAACTTGTATGACATTAAATTAATTATTTCGTCCAACAACTCACTCAATGCCTTGGAAAATTTACATGTTTACAAAAACCGTCAAACAATTATGAATACAGACACGGACTTCAACAAAACCTTATATAAACTAACAGATAAATATAACATCGTTGCTTAAATTTTTTTCATAATTCATTTGTTTTTCGTTCCCCTCAACACCCGAATCCTTATTGTTCTCACAGTTGACTTCCAGTCACTGTCATTATAAGTTCCCCCTGAAGATGACCATTTAGTGGGTGAAATGCATCAGGATTTTGTTTAATTTTTTTTTATGGCTAAAGGAGTTGTCACACTGATTATAGAAATATTGACTTAAGTTTATTTAAGTGCTTATATAAAGTGGATGTTATCATTGATGGATGAAGTTCAAAATAACAATTGGGTAATAAATTTTAATAAGGAACACTAATACTTCATTTAATTAAAATACACCCAGTAGTTTCCGAGATTAAACATGCAGAAGGATGGACAGAGGCCCATAAGGCATTCTGCTACAATTGTTTCACTGGTAAAGAATGCCTAATGGAGCTAGGAGACCCCAGGAAAATTATTTAATTTTTATCCGCCATGATGAAACAAAATGGTGGTCGTTTAAAATATTAAGTATATTTCAGAAACGGTACATCAGAGAAAAAAACTGGAGCGCAAGGAGGATGGGGTTGATGCACGTAGGGGCAGTGTACCTACTATATATGTTTATGGAAGAAATAGGTTCACATTATGGACTTCCACATTACAGCCAACTTATCAGGAATGCAACCCATCTATATAACAGGGAAACACTGTACTTTTTGAAGTGCCTTAATATAGGTATCTCACAGATATTGTGATAAGAAATTAAAGGACCATGCTATAGCATAGCCTCAGTATGATTCAAAGCTGCCAATTATGAGAACAAGTTAACTTACTCTCTTTCCCATAGTTCCATTTGCTCTTTCATAAGGAACAAGTCGGAATTGGAAAGCAGCATGCTGTTTTGAACAGGATGGATGATCTACTGGGACATCGACCACTTTTCTGTCACGTCCAATCAGGAAACAGCTTTGGCGGTGCAAGTATAACGTAGGCAAATTTTCTTCTCCTTTAAAAACATAAAGACGCCATCGTCTACGTGGCTTACGAGCCTCAGGAGGTTCATTATATTTTATCACTACTCCATTAACAGTGTTTGTATCTTCTGTCAATTTGCCAGAGAGCCCAAAGTTGGGCTTTTCTTTTGATGCATCCTTTTCTGAAAAGGAATTTAAAATATAAAATTTATTACTGCACATATTACAAAGAAAGATTTGCATTAATGAGGTAAGAGCACACTGTAGTCATAATTAGAAGGACTCATGACATTTTAATTTCCATATTCTCCAATATTGAAAAATACTCTTTAAATGAGTAATTAGTATAAAAAATTTAGTTGCAGTTAAAACTCAAGTAAGAATAAAAAAGGATTTGCAAAATACTATTTAAGGGACAAACAAATTGAGATGGAATAAGTTTCAACCTAAATGATACCAATAAATTTACAGATACGTTTTCCTATTTCATGAATACTATCTATTTCAACTGACGAGACAGAAGTTTCAAAAACACTTCAATGAAAAATCAAACTCTGGATATTTCAGCACGACAAATTCCTAAATTATAAAATGAAAATACCCGTTTAAATTGCTGGCTATACCTTTTAAGAATGTACTAATATGCAAAGACAATTTGAAAAATCATCTGGAACATATTATCGTAAAAATCAGGATAGGCTGCAAAAAAATAACCTTGTAAAAAATGAACAATGGCTCCATCGTATAAGACAAATATAAATCATGCCTCAAAGTTTCAATTAAGGAAATCGGGAGACTTGGGATGGGTAGCTTTTAGAGGGCTTGAGTTTCAATTTATGCTTTACCTTAAAAATCTACAAAGATTCATATTGAGACAATACTTCACATAAAAGAATTTAAATTGCAACCAAAACTTACATCTTCAATTAGTTATATTAAAAAATTGGAAATCACCAACAAAACCTATGAAAACAATCAAGCCAAGGATTAGACTAGCAAGGAAGAATGTGATTTTTATTTTTTAAATTGTATAAGTATGTACTTTTAAATCTAAATCTTGAATAAGGATTCTTAAAAATTTTAGAAAGTTTTGCACATTTGAAATTTCAAAAAAGGAATTAAAATTTTACATTTCCCAGGTATAAAACATACAATTCGGGGATGATAAGTCATGGCAACTTGATCATTATTAATGCCATGCATGATGTATAATTATGAAAAAGAATGGTTTTATTTAATATCACTTATAATTATGATCACTTGCAAAACTACGAGTTCAATGATTTACATCTTACAACAGCTGTTTTACCCTTCTGACTGACACATCAAACAGTGCCATGGCATACTTGCAATTTAACTAACTTTGAAAATTCAAGGACATAACGATCCTTGTTTACATTAGCATGTCAAAGATAATTAAGAAGCATTTTAGCTCTGATCAAACCTTTCTTAATGGAGCCCATGGGTCCATCTGAACTGCGCCCCCATTCATAATTTTCACTTTCATCGTCATTTAAACCAGGTTCTTGTTTGATGGGTCGTTCACGGTCAAAGCCGACAGACTGCTCTTCTTCATTGGGATGATATCTACTCCCTCTAGATCCTTCACCACCATCTGACCAACTGATTGAAAAAGAAAATGCAGTCCAAATACCATTCAATAACCTCCAAAACACAAAACAGCTTCTAAAAAAGAACATGAAATTATTTTTTAGAAAGGAATTTTCAACACCAGGATTCGTGTAACTTCATAGACCAGGATATGAAAAATTTTGTTCCAATTATTTTTATCAACAGGTAAACTTCACTTTTATGCTCAAGTGTAGAGAGAATGGTCATTAAGAAATGACAGAATGCTTGTGTCTTTACCATTGCAAAGTGAGGTACATTACTCAAGTAAAAGAATTTGTTACAGGGAAGAGTTTGAGTCACCGCTCCAAAATAACAAATACAATTTGCTGAACATTTGGAACTTTAAAGTGAGTGCTAATGAGTATAAGAGGTTTATAGGTTCTTAATCTCTACAAAAAACGTATATCAGCTTATTTTCTATAGATTAATTACTTAGTACTTTCAAAAACAAATGAAATCATTGATTTATCTTTCAAGGAAATGATAAAACTAACCATGGTTCACTCACCGATTTCTCCTGCGATCCCTTCCTTGAAATCCCCTGTTGCTTTCCCTTGGTGCATTTTCTCCAATATGGCTCCTATCAGTTTCATTCTCCCTTCTGCCTTGATATCTTTCATAATGCTGCATTCTTCTATTATTATCAGATGAATCCATTCTTCTTTCAGGATATCTACTGCTACCCCCTTCTCTTCTATAACCATTGTCATCATCTTTATCATGCCGATGTCTAAAAAGTTTTTTGAAATACAAACATGATAATCATAATATACGTAATCAAACTGCAATAAGAGTATTATAAATTGAAATGGTTAACGAGAATTGGAGAACTGTTACTATCTCATTCTATGTTACAATTTTTTATAAAGAACCTAAATAAATGTGATTTGGCGCTGAACACTATAAGGCTCATATTTTATATAACCTGAGGGGAAATTGCCATGAAAGAAAAATAGTGACGAATTTGTACCTTTCTTTCCTTCGATGACGATCCGCTAATTTTGTATCCGAGGATAAATGAGATCCTTGGTCTTTCTGGAGATGTTTGGCATGCCTGTTGTCCCCTTTCTCTCGTTCACGAGATTTGTCTAATTCTTGATTATTTCTCGGCTTATATTTGTCAACAGTTCTTTTCAAAGAAGAATTTTTACCTTTATTACGCTCGTCTTCAGAATCCGAATGCCTTGTATCGTTCTTTTCGCGATTAACGTGTTTCTTCTTCTTTGAATTTCTCTCAATAACAACCTCTGAGCAGGAATCAGAGGAACCTGATGATGGCTCTAATGGAGAGCGTTTTCTTATTTTTTCTTGGTCGTACTTGGATGGGTTATTTTCTAAATCACTTAATTCATGAGATCGTTTGGGGTCCTCAGACGAAGTGCTTCGTCTCCTTTTTTGTTTTGACAAAGTGGACAACTTTTCCCTCATTTTCGTAATAAGTAGCTAATAAATTCTACACTAAAATTTTCAATGGAAATTCAAAGAAGCATTTCAAAGCAATAGCTCATAAACTAACGAAGGCAACCAGAAGTAAAAATCACACGGTTAAGACAGGCTGTCACTTACTTTTCAATAACTAAACAGCAACTTTCCAGTGCATATACAGGGCTAACAGTTCAAGTTAATGCCGTTATATTCCATTATATTCAAATACCTTCTAATTCAAGTAATTATCCTATTCTGATTAATGCTAAAATATACTTCCTCCTTAACAATAAATATTTTTCTATCGAATTGCAACAGTCATTTGTCTGCTTAGTTATCTGTTGCGTCGTAAAAATCAGAAGCGAAAGACCGGCAAAATCAAAAGGTTGGAAAAACAGTTATATCGTATAATTTTGATTAATATACTTCTGAGATAATCTATTTTATAACCAGGCTACAAATAAATTGGTTTGATAATCGTTTAAAAGAAATTTTTCCCTTTGTTTCGAATGGAAGTACTATAAGGGAGATGTTTTTAACTATGTCGCTAATGTTTCAGCAGTTTTCATTTCAGCTAATTACATTTTATATAGCACTAGCAGAAGTACCCGGACGTTGCTCGGGTTTAAGGTTATGAATAAATAATCAATGCAGAGTATACAGAAACACTTTAAGTACGAAAAAGTTGCAAGTTATTTGACTCAATTCATCGTTGTTCGGGTTTCTGATTCAATATTGATAAGAAAATTATGTTATATTAAAGTTGTCTTCACTGACACAATACCATTAAATAATTAAGGGCATACGTTTGGGCAGGGGGAATTTCTCGTTGAAGAATTTCAGCTTGCGATTTCAACACCAGCAAAGACACATTGCAGACATAAGACTTTGCATTTCTAGCAAAAGATATGTATGTACACCAGGAATGAGTTGGGGACACTGTCAAAGTTAGTGAACTTTTTGAGAGCCAATCTTGCGAATTTGATTTGTGACTTCCGTTAATAAACACTAATTTTCGAAACTAAACACAATTTTTTTAAATTATTGAGTAACTTTCAGAATTTTTTGATACGTTGTTAATAATGTTACACCCAACTTAATAAAAGATTAATTATTTTGATGCAGGCAAATGTTTCAAGTTTTGAACCGTATAGTTTTGATATTTCTGATGAACCTTTTTTTATTTTAAATTTGTACATCTTTCTCTACTTTTAGCGCAGTTTTCGCACTATACACCTTAATAATATGCCTCTTGCAGTTTTATACTACTTATTATATAGCACAAAAATATTTAGATCACTTTCTCATTTCATATAGTTCAATCCATTTTTATATGATTGGTATTTTTTTAAACACGCCCCAGGATTTGTTAGGGACATTTGTTTTTAATTAGTCCCACTTGACAAAGGTTCAAAAAAGTATCACCACAGGTTTTGTAGCAAAAAAGTTTTATTGATTAATGTTTTTCTTAAAGTATAAATATGAACAGTATGAACACATGATGTCATATTTATATGTTAATAAAAAAATAATTACAAAAATCGTCAAAAATTAGGTGGGACCTGCTTAGTACATCTGCCTTAATTAGAAAAAATGTGCTCCATATAAAATAGAAAATACATGCATTAGAAATAGAAAATAATTAGGTCGTTTAACACTTTCTTTTACAGATATAAATAAGAAGATAACAAAAATATATAAGAAATAAGGGTAAGATCAAATAAGAAAAGAAAGATATGAGAAGAAAGAAATAATAAAAATGAATGAATGTAGAGCTCAGAAAATAATAATTTTCCTGGAATCAAACCCAAACGCCTCATCATGCAAATTCTTCCCGCTAACCACTTACCCAATCAATAACAATTCTTTTAACAAGTTTTAATGTTACTTAAGTCACATACATAATTCGTCCTAGTTCAATAAGTCAGCAGCAATTGGATATACATGACAACCATAAGTTTTTAATTAAAAAATGTCGAAAGTGTAATTTAGGAAATTTTTGGTCCGTATTTGAAATTCGACAGTAGGGAAATAAAATTTCATTCATTTCTGCGTTCTTAAGTTCAAGTCTGGAACTCATACTTGGGTTATTAGTAAATTTAAAGTCCAAATTAAAATTTGTCTACACTCATTCCCATGTTATTAATATGGGAAAAAACTAGAAGAGATAATATTTTTTAAATTAAAAGTGTCAATCAAATAGGTTTAAAAATCCTACTACATCACCTTTCTCTGCACTGTGATTAAAATTATACCTTTCTCTTGCTTCTACATTCTGTAGTTTTCGAGTTATAGAATCACACACATACATGCATACATAAAAACATTTACTTTTATAGATATATAAGATAAGATATGTAATATTTTAATAGAGAAAATGTGATTTTTATGCTTATTATTTTCAAAAGATATTCATTTTTGGTAATCTGCAAAGCTAATAATAAGCTTAAAATTTACTGTTGACTAGGGTTACTAGACATCCTTATTTAGAAGGATGTCCTTATTTTGGGGCTTTTCCCTGCTGTCCTGATTTATTTTTGAAATGACCTTATTTATGCTGGAAGTGTAACAATGGTTTATTTTAATATTACGATGAATAAAGAATAAAAATGTATTAAATTCATGGTTGCCCTAGGTATTTGGCATTTGAATCTGTTACTTCTGTGATATATACAATCACACCTTTACCATTATGTATATTCTGTTTGATAAAGATTTATCAAATTAAAAATCTATTTGAAAAAACAGTAAATTTTCCTCTGTGTCTGAAAAAAGACGTATGCATTTGTTCTGATTGAGTAACAATTAATTAATTGATAGCGATATAATCAATAGTACAATTTGATTTCACAAGTCTGTAATTTGTCAGTGCTACAATGTAGCATTTAAGGTTATTTGGCTACTGATATTCTTAACAATTTCTCTTGCACCATTGTTGATTCATTATTCTCTGTCTGGTGTATGATGAATATGTTTGAACAGAGAAAAGGAATCGTTTCAACCTTTCATATTATATTTTGTGTTCAGCTAAAAGCACCACAATTACAAAATCACTGTATCAAACTTATTTTCCTGGCTCTGATAAATTTGTCCAAAATCAAGGAAAAGGGAACATTATGATTATCAGATGTCATTTAAACCAGTTTGGACTATTTTCTCGATGATGTCTGTGTAATAGAAAATTTGTGGGTGCTCTAACTCAAAACCTATTAATTAGACCAAATATTTGGCATTATTATTGAAGGGACAAGAACTGATTAGTTTTTGGTTAAAATCAGTCAACCAGAAGTGAATGTTTACTCTTGTCAATTATCTGTTTATTTCATATATTTACTTTTATATTTGATCTGTGTAAAAAAATCATTGGAATAAAAGTTGATGGAAATTTAATTTTCTACAACTTTATTTCAAAACATTTACCCATATGCATTGTTTAAAAGAAATTTTTAAAACCATATTTTTTATCTACCAACACCTCATCACCTAGTGGCAACTTATGTAGACACTTGTTTATGCTTAGTTAAGTCTTATTAATGCTCCTTTTTATTCTTGACTAGGGAGATACCCATTCTATGAATGGTTTTCATCTGGAAATAAATCATAATTTACACATTATAGCTATTCTATTTGAATCATAAATAAAGTTATCAATAATTGTTAAAATTTTGCTCCCGTAAATACTTGGGAGATTTGAGAAGGTTTTCTTATATGAAATACAAATTATACCCTGCAGTCGAGCCCTGGTCTTCTATTCGGGATTTTTTTCTTCATTGCCTTTTATGCTAGTAATATTTGTTATATACAATATTATTATCATTACTTATACAATCAAAACAGAAAGGAGTTACTGAAATAACGGTGAATTAGTTTGTTTTTTGTGCACTCATTGATTGTGTTATATTTAAAGTCACTACTCAAAATAAAAAAAGAATTTATTTACTGAAATAACGTAAATAACTTGGTTGTTCTTACAAAAATGCGTTTTCAGTTATCTTTCAATATAATAATTTACGTATGTTGTTTACTTTGTTTGCTATGAATGCCATTTCCCTCTCCTTCCTTCTTCCTCTCTCTCGTATTAAAAGCATTCAAAGCAAGCTTACACCCATAATAACAATAGGATTTTGAGGTCTAACAATGTAATTGGTAGGAAAGGCAACATCCCGTTAAAATGGCAAGCTTTCCCCGAAATATGTGAATTAAACGTTTAACATGAGCGATTTCGAACTGTATGCGAAAAAGATGAACAGAATAAGAAACTTAATAATTTGTTCTTCAAAATGGTTTAGATCCGGATCTCGTAGGTTAACTCTTTCTAATTTTAATTTGAAAAAGATATAAAGCCTGCATGTCGAAAAGTCTATTTTTACGTGTTATCTTATCAGAAATGTCTTCCTTGGAGTCGACCCCAGGAATTTATTCGAGATTTTTTTTCGTCATCACCATATGATATGTCAATCGAGTATTCGTGCAAAATTCTGTTTAATCGGGAAGTTTGTTTAAACACGTTAAAAAAATGCCACCGTAGTCGATGAAGTCAGAAAGGCTTCGGACGGAAAAAATGACAAATTATTTGGCGTTCTTTACCAGTGAGGTGGTAATAGCTTGAACGCCTTATGGGCACGTCTGGTCCGTCCGTCGTAACTTTCATTTCCTAAACCGCTGGACGGATTTTAATTTAATTGCGTATGAGTGATCTTTAAATTATCGCCCAATTGTGATTTTCAACTGAATCTGTCAATTAGAACTTCCACTACCTAATTATTTCAATAACCTTATACTCGTATCTCGTTAAATGGCATCCACCAAGCAACAATGAAATATCAAACTTTTACCTCCTTAGCTCGTATATGATATGTGAGGTATAGATTTAAAAATTATTCGGATAGAGAACAACATTTTCTACAAGAAAGTCCGCGAGGCCACATACTTACGAGTTATAGTTTCGAAGATAAAAATTCGAGAAAACTTCGAGAAAAACATCACATATTTTGTTTACATCGATCGCGAAGACTGTTCTCTCAGCAAACAACAATTAGAAATCTATATATTTCTCTCCCATTCTCTTATATTATCTGTGAGGTATAGATTAAAAAAATTATTTGGATAGAGATCAACATTTACCACAAGATAGTCCCCGAGACTACAGTTTCGGGAATAAAAATTTGAAAATCACCTAATCTTTCGTTATCGTTTCATACATATTTCCCATTAAGAACGCCTTTGAAATCTATGTGTATTCCATCTATGGAGTATACTTTTCCATCTTGTTACAAGATTGTTGGACTTTCATGGCTATATACAATATTGGAAGGCTATGTTATAATTTTATATCTGTTTTTGTGAGATCTTTGAATTTTTCTCGGAGTTTCTTAAAATTTTTATTATCATTTAACCCATTTAGAATTTTTATTTTACAGCTATGGAGAAAGTCATGTGATGGCAATATAAGATTTTATGTTAAGAAAGAATGCCATTTTGATGAACAAGTGTTTTCAGCTGAAGGTATATGCATTAGTACATCATACAGTTGTACATCATTCCAGTTACAAATCAATGGGCTGTGTTTTGAGCTTACTATCAACATTATTTGTGGATTCAGGAATAACAAAGAATATTGTATGTACACAAACTAAGTCAGAAGCAGTCATTCAGAGTGTGATAAGACCATATGCTATAAAATTTTCATTATTCATGAAAACTTCATTTTTCGTAATTGAACTTTGCATCCAAAATAATTCTACAGTCCCCCAAGGGGCCGCTGCCCACAATTTGAGAAACACTGCACTAGGGATTTGTCTTGATTAGATCCAAATAATTTTCCTCAAATCGTAAATAGTAATATCCCAAAAAATGTATTGGAAAATTTAAGTATTTTACTTAAAAAATTTAATGAAAATATTACAAAAGAACAACTACAAACTGAATTGATGCATTTTGCAAGGAAATGGAAAAGTTTTAATCAGACTTTGAGCCATGAAGTTTTAGTTGAGAACAAATATGAAGTACAAGAAGAAAGCAATATTGAGGAAGCAATAAACGTAGAGATAGAATCCCTTTTTCATTGTGTTCAGTTGCAGCCGTAGCTATTATCACAAAAGATATGTTGATTTTCCGCTACTTCGGCAAATGACTCTTACTATACTAAGGAAAGCTAATTCTTGTATTTTTATTTTTACAGCATGTATCCCATCTTAACCTCATTCAGGCCCATACTGTTTGATTGGCATAAGCAGGTGCATGTACATAATTCAAAGACTTTTAGATGCCTAATTGTGCTAAAGCTGTTGTGTTCATCATCATAATCAGAGAATTTTATTGGAAATCTTACTTGGATTTATTGCTCTCAGTGTTGATAAATTATTTGAAACAGCTTAAACGTTTTTCACAGGATTAATGTGATGAGAGATAGAAAAAAGTCACCTGGACCTCTGTATTGGGAATTAAAAGCTGAGCGGGCAAATACATATTCGATTTCAGCCACAACAACAAGATCATAAGTTGAAGAACCGTATTCACCTGCAGACCCATGAGCTGAATTTGAGTTAAATAAAGATAATTAGGGAGTAGAAGTCAGATATGTGAAAAATGAGGAATTTGCAAACAGGTTACAGTATGGTGACCTTGATGTGATGATCATGTGCAACAAATTCTATTGCATCATGGAGCTGAAAAAGTTCAGGAATTTCAGTTCCCTAAAGATCTAAATAGAAGAAACTTCTTTGCCTGTTATTACAAAAGGAGAATGACCAATGGAGAAGAAATGCATTGGCAGTGACTACAATATTCAGCATCAAATTATTCAATGTATTGCATCTCCTGCAATCTGTTGAGAGTCAAGTAATTGGTACATCACTTAATGAAAACAGTTCCAAGGACTGGAAAAACCTAACGTCAATTCTGTCATCCCATGAACTGAACTGAACTTTCGAAAATTTTCCAAAATTAATTCTTGCAGAGCGATGGATAAATTAAAATGTCCTTTGTAAATATCTCAACAAACCTTAACGGAGGGGGTGCTGGAGTGCTATCTCGCCCGGGGCACCAAAATTCCTCGGGCCACCCCTGCATGGCATCATCTGCTATGAACTGTTGTGTCCAAGGTTATTACAATGGAAGTGCTAGGATAAGATAAGATATTTATTCAATATAAAACATGTGAACATGTCATACATCGTCAAAAGTAAGGAGGTACATCATTGCAATTTATAAGCCAATGCCATGGTGTCATAAGAAAAACTCATCAACAGAATACAGGGGATTACGTAAAAACCATTCATTAACAATATTTACACATTGATCGGATGGTTTCAGTCTGACTTTTTCAGGTAGAGCATTATATAACCTCAGACTCAACCCAAGGAAACCATTCAATGTTTTAGCTTTCCTACAGGAGGGCAGAAATAATTTACCAGATTGCTTAGTGTTGTATTTGGGCACATCATCCACTTGTGTTAAGTTATGAATATTTTCTCCCTCATATTACAAGCATGCCAAAATACACAATGATACAATAGTCAGAATTCCATACTTTGCAAACACTGGATTACAGTGTTCTCTCCTTTTAACACCATCCATTATCCTGATGCAATGCTTTTGAAGGGCCGACAAAGCAGAATCATAGAAAATACTCCTCGGGCCTGTATTCCTTCAGTACACATTCTCTGAATTTGGTTGTCAATTATTCTGCCAGATTTTGTTTGAGGCAAGTAGTTTCTTTTAAGTAGTGTGCTGTTTTTTTGTCTTTCTCAGGTTCAACATGTCATTGGGAAGTTATTAGTTACAATGTGCATTCTCTAACTCTGAAACCATTGATTCAAACAAAATGGGAGATTCGAATTGATGGCTTGAAGTCTCTATGCTATGAGCTTGTAAATAGAATCTATGATGCATTAATTTAAATTTATGATGATACGACCCTCAAAGTATGATCAAGCAATACATCAGATGCCAAAGCTGTTGCTAATTGCCTTTCTAAGTTCAAATTGAAATCTCTGACGATACTGAGATTAACTTGAATGGTAAGTATCTTCAAGCAGAGGACTTCAACATCCATTCTCTTATCCTACAACTGCAACAAACCAAAATGTTTCTGGAGGATTTCAGGGATGATATAGGATTTGAAATGACACTGGTTGTAGATGGTGAGCTCGCTGAGGAGTTACCAACAAAATTTGAATCCAAACCAGGACGAATTCATAGAAAGAAGTAGTGTATGATGCAAAAGAGGAATATGACTTCAAAATGACTTACCCCTAAAGGTGTACTGAAGTTTATTCCTGAACATGTACTGAAACACAGTTTTCCCAACATCTTCATGCTCTCTGTATCCTCTTGACTCTCCCAGTTTCTGTTGCTAGTTGGAAGCATAGCATCTCATAGCGAAAATTGATGAAGACATGCCTTCATTCTGCCATGCTGCAAGAGAGACTTGTAGTACTAACCAGTGTGTCAATAGAACATGATGTAATAGCTGTAAAATTTTGTCTCGATGAACTTTTTGCAGAATTATCTAAATTAAAAGAACAAAAAGAAAAGTTCTAATTATCTACACAAATGCTCATTAGGAGTTTCTTTTAATTTTACATGCACAGTATAATTGTGTGAGAGATAATTTAGAGTAAGGGAAAATATCAATAATAATTTATTTTAATTGCTATACAGTTCATTTCATATATCAAATTAACACACATAAAAGTTCATTCTAGACGTCTAATTTCCCTCTATATTGGATGAGTTGGGAGAAGAGGGAGGGGGGAGGCACCTGAGGAAGGAGTTTGCTTAGACTGCCAATAACCCTTGGGTGGGCCCTGTATGAAAGCGGCATTAAATCCAAGAAACATACTACCTACAACTTAAAAGTTACAGTTAAGTTTTTTTAATTTTCAACGCTAATATGTCAAGGTCAAAAATAATTGCAATCCACAGTTGCAAAAATTTTCATTCTCTCAGAATGGTTAGGAAATAGAAATGGCAGATGAACCCTAAGCACTGGATCTGGGGTGGCTACTTTCGCATAAAGATGGTCCTCCATTCAATCCTTAGTTGCAATATCTTATGCGAATTCGCTATTATGAGGCAAACTTATTGCTACCGGAATTTCATTTTGTGTGTCTTTGATTTGCTCTTATGTGGTTACATGGCCAGTGCAATACAAATGAAAGAAAGTTCTCCACTACACCATAAAGCAACCATTCAGTCTCTCATTATCTCTTATGCTATGCGTATTAGTACTATAGTGAAAGAGATGAGAGTGGAGTGGATATTATAGAGAGCAGATGAGATGGGGATTTCGTGTGATACTGTTTGAGCACACTTGAGAAGTTTTGTCTTCTTTCCTGTGGAACTTACGTTGGGCCAACACAACCCTCCAGCACTTTAAACTGCTATTATGACACTCACAACAGCCAACACTTGTGCTCATCTGCTTCATTTTATTGGCGAGTATAATTTACTATGTTAATTGTTTTAAGTTTGTATTTAGCACATAAGAAGTTATTATGGAGTAAAAGAAGTGCATCTTGGAGGGGAGTTAGGATTGCTTGTGGAATGTATCCCTATTTTTTACATGTAAGTATGGGTTCTGTTTATGCAAATTTGCTTTATGCATCACTTTCCTGGAACACAACCCCCACATAAAGAGAGGGAAACCTGTATTGTTAAACCATTGAACCCTATTAATGGAGAGGTATTATCATTTCATTTACATTTTTAACGTTATTTGCATCTACCTTCAGTCAAAAAAATCTACATTTAATTCTCTGTAATAATGAAATATAATTCAACATAACATTACATAATTTATTTGGCCAAAGATCATACAGCAAAAAACACTGTTGGTATAGGACATGTCAGAACAAAAAACATTAGTTAAACATAAAAATAAAAATACATATATGCAAGGGCATCTATAGGAGGGAGCAGAGGGGGGCAATGGCCCCTCACCCTGGATTTGCATATTTTCAGAAATTTTTATCAAAAGTTGAGTGGATTTTATAATTTTAATACCAAGGAAAAAACATCTCACTCTGAATGAGCAGTTAAAAGTGTAATGTTTTAAATTTAATACTTTAAAAGATAAAATTAATTTTTTTCATGAAAGCCCATTTCACTGGAAATTGATTCCAAATGTTCCATTGTTTAGTGAAATGAGGTGGAGTGAAAAGTATAAGTCTATTTGTGTTTTTCACGAAACCTTCACAACCATAAAACAGTCACTTTCAGAACTCAGTAATTGCCAAAAAGCAACTTCAAAAACACACGCTTGAGCTTTACAGCTTTCAATGGCAAGTTCCTCCCCTGTCTACATTGTTTGCTTGAAAATCATTGTAAGATACTCCACTTTTATTGTACCAGTGGAAAACAAATTGCAGTCTGTATCTACCAACCTGCACGATGTTCTCCAATACATAAAAATGACCTGCTGGGAATTTTAGAAAAACACAGACAAAACTTTGATGAAGAGCTGCAGGAAATTTTTTCTTCCATTTTGAAAACCTGCAATGAGCTTGAAACCACAATAACTGTTCCCAGACAAGCTCCAAAACAAACATATCGTGGAAACTATAACTTTGAAGCAGAAAGTTTACTGTGGTTTGAATATTGGAAACAGAAAACATGGGGAGCTGACTTGACTATGTCCTAACTCTTACAGCACACTGACTTCTTTCCCTCAGTACGAGCTGCCATGTTAAACTACTTGACAATTCCACCACCCACTTGTACGGTTGAACGGTTATTCAGTACTTTCAGGTGAGTGAAGACATAGTTGAGGTCGACGATGGGAGAGGAAAGACTCAGCAGCTTATGCCTTTTAAGTGTACACAGAGAGAAAGTTGTGGAGATGAACCTTTGTGAAAAAATTATCAATAAATTTGGCCAAGAAAAAAGAAATCTTACTTTCCTCTTTACAGAAAAATAAGTCAGTTATCATATTAAAAACACGTTTATTTTTTAACTTTAACTTTTAATATAACGAAGCAGTTTAGAGAATCGTTAATTTTTGTACCTATATGTTTTTTGTATGATTGTTTTTTTATAATATTTTTTCAATAAATTAATAATATTTCTGCTTTTATCTCACTGCTTGTTTTTTCAAATCTTCAAACCCCATTTATTTGATCCTCAAGTGGCAAAAATTCATTTTATCCTTTTATTACACATTGATTGGCCTATGCTTTATGTATTAGCCTTATAAGGAAGACTCACTTGGCTTTTTAATGTTTTACTTATCTTTCTTTTGACAAAAAGTAAAAAAAGCTATACAATGAGATCAATGAAATTTGTGGAGTGGGGGGTGACAAGACCCTCCCCCTGGATTTTAATCTATGGACACCCTTGGATACATATTTGCAAATTGATACATTACATAAACAGAAATTAGGGAAATTCACAAATACTACAATAACATTTATTCAGAACAAAAACAAACAGTTCTCTATTAAATAAATTGAAACTGTCAATCTTCTGAGTAGAGGTGTGCAGTTTATTACACAAATTAATGCCCATTGCTTTGGGACTTTTACATTCAACCTTAGAGCAGTTTAAATACATATGCTGATCATCAACTCTGTGTGTGAAGTGGCTATGCACCATTGAGTTTTTCTCAATATTAGAGATGTTTCTCTTAAAAAATAAATTTAAATTGAAGGGACAGTAAGAAGTTCTATTTCTTAAACATTGGACGAAAGCTGGAATAAAAGCTACTCCCCATAATTGCAAGTACAAATTTGTTTTAATTAGGAATACATATTTCCTTTAGATGAGGAGAGGAACACCAGAAAACAATTCCATATTTTACAATGGAGTAGAAATGAGCAAAATAGAACATTTTTAAGACATTAACACTAAGACTACTCTTAAGAACAGAGGCAAGGTAAAAAGCAGAATTTATTTTTTGGACAGATGAATGATGTGACAATTCCAATCAAGATGGGGATCAATATGTGTGCCAAGGAATTTAAATTCCATTGTGGTAACAAGGGTATTTTGATTTGGAATTGGAATATTGAAGGGTTGTCTGGAAGAGGAGAAGCACACAATCTGGGTTTTATTGCTATTCAGTTTAAGATCATTTAACTTATACCATTCAGTAATTTTGGACAGAGAATCACTTTCTGATTTAGACAAAGTGGTGGTGTTCTGGTTTTTTAGTAGGACACTAACATCATCAGCATACATTACTGAGTTAGAGTCCTGATCTTAAATATTCTGGCAAATCATTAATGAAAATTAAGAACATTATAGGTCCAGCAATGGATCCCTGTGGCACACCATAGAGGATGTATCTGGACTTCAACAGGTAATTTTGTCCTTCAACATTGAGAGATATGACTTGCTGGTGTTAAGTTAGGTAAGAGGATAGCCAGTCATGGGCCATACCCAGAATACCAATAGCGGCTCACTTTGATAGTAACAATTTGTGATCAACAGCATCAAATGCTTTTGTGAGACTGAAGAAAAGTCCTAAGACTTTCTTTTTATTGCTTATTTCTTCTAAGATAACATTTATTGCTGACAGAAGGGCTGACTCAGTTGATTTACCTTTTCTGAATCCAAATTGAGAGTCAGATGATATATTGTTTTTTTTCTAGATAGTATTCCGTTAGCCAACTGCAGTAAATTGATTCAAATACTTAAGAGAACTGGGACAAAATGGGTATTGGCCCATAGTTCTCAATATTATTTTTGTTGCCTTTATTTTTATAAATGGGAATGATTTTAGATATTTTTAGTGCTTCAGGAAAGCTTCTTAGCTGCAAAGATTTATTAGCTAAGTGCAATAAAATATCAGTGATTAAAGGGTAGCTGGTTTTAAGAAGTTTTCCCAAGTCTTTATACAAAGCAGCTGAATTTTAAAAATCTAATTTAATGATGCACTTTGCAAGTTCATTAGTATTGCATGGATGGAGGAAAATTGTTTTAGGTTGATATGCAAGACCTGTAAAGTTAGACTGATGATTGTGGTTACATGGAATAATGTCAAGAAAATATACATTTATGGAATTAGCAAGTATTAAAGGGTCAGATATAGTAACTTTATTCTTGTCGAGCATGGTTGGCATCATGCTCACTTTTTTATAACCTTTCACTTCATTTATTATTTCCCATGCTTCTTTTGAAATGTTTGTAGCTGTGGCTATCCTGAAATCATTAATTGATTATTTAGCTTTTTAATTAGGTACATTTAGTGACTTCTAATGTTTTTATATCTATTATGAATCTCATGATCACCTGAGATATAATCAGTGAAAGCAAACATTTTTATTTTTCAAGAGAGGGACCTTAACTCATTGGTTACCCAGACTTTTTTATTGGTTTTGGGCTTGCATTTGCTAACAGGGAAGACACAGTTAAAATTAAAAAGTAGTCCAAGTAGAAATTGTTTAAACTAACATTAAGAGATGGAGCATGGTAAACATTGGACCAATCATGCTTATTACATAGAGATTACAGAAACTCCGAGTATTCTGCTATGAAAAAAATCTTATTAATCTGTGGACAGGACAAACATTCAGGGTGGGACTTAAATTAAAAAACTGAAGTAATTGCAAAGTGATCAGAAATTAGGAGATCAAATACTTTAATATATATTCTTGATATCTACTAATCTGTAAAAATTACATCTAAAAGTGAAGAAGAGAGAGGGGATATCCTTGTTGGAAATTTGACTATACCATTAAAGTTATATACGTCAAAAAGTGACAAAAGTTTATTTTGCTCAGTACCCTTGGATAAAATATTGCAGTTAAAATTACCAGATACTATGCTGAAAGCTTGCTGAGGGTGAGAGACTAGGGAAACATAAAAATGAATAATATATTTGATGTTTGTTTGGATGGTTGAGAATGGTAATAAATAAAAATTTTGTCAAAAAGGGACATTTTCAGTTCTGATTCACTTTCTTCAAGTCTTGGGCTTCCTTCAGTTCCTTATTGAATGATCTCTTTAGAGAAAGAATTTTTTAAAAACTTCATTCTAAGGAGTAGAACTTTTTTAATATTGATCAATTGAAAATTTTCAACAACTGTGAAAGATCTTCATGCTCACAGGTTGATGGGTCATACTTGAGTTATCCATTATGCCTAGAGTACTTCTGGTAACTTGCAGTCTCCTGGCACTGCATGGCTGTTATTGAACCTGTTCACAAATTCCGTAACTTTGAAATGGTCGTTACTTGCCTCCCAGAATGAGTGAGCAAGTTATTGGGAAAGAGACCTAAATACATCGAATCAAGAGGAATTGACCATATTTCACCAGCTGTCAGAAGTGGTTTTTTCCCTCTTGAGTAAAAAATTATTTTTTACCTTATATAACTGTGTGCGGTGGCTAAAAACAGTTCATAGTAAAGGGTAAAATTCAATAATTAATTTGTAACCTATGTGCTGCTGCTCCTCATGGCTGCTTGCATTTAGGTTACAAATTAAGGAAATTTTATGTCAATGGTACTATATGAATGGCAGAAGTCGCTCAAACTTTTTGTTCACCGATGATCAATAAATTATATAAACATTGGATGTGTTCGTAACTAAGAACAGTTAAGCTTCAAGCAGTAAGTAAGCACTGATATGCCGATAGTAAAAATTAATGAAACCTGAAGTCACCATTTTTAAGAAAGATTTTCAATAAAATTTACTGATTTTCAATGAAAATTTATGAAGCACACATTTCATCATTTGCAGGAAGTTAAGCAGATTGTTAAAAATTTCATCATATATTATTAGTAGTCATTGGTTATGTATCTGTATAATAATATATGCTGGTAATTCATGAATAAATAAAGTTTGTTGAGGAAAAAAATGGCATTTATTGACAGCAGAATAATTACAAAATTTTCTTGTGAAGAGATGACTTCTGTAGAATTGTTGCAATCCAATCCTGGACAATTCAAGCTTTGTGTGATGGAATGTCCATTCATCTACGAGTATTGCCGAGCCCACTAAAGTAGTTTTCTTCAAAATTTGTAGATCTCTAAAATGATTTTGGATCCATCCTCAACCTTTTTTGGAGAGCATTTTTCTGCCTGGAAAAAATTGTTAAGGCCAAAAAATAGAAATAATTATTCTTTAATAATATACTACAATAATTCCGTTTTAAATTTTAGCAAAACTCAAAAGTTGCAAAGACTTTAATCAGAGCATAGAATGATTATATTTTAGTCAACACCAGATTATAGCGTGACAATACAGAGTCCATATTTAATTTGAAAAAATTTAAGGCCTGTACCAAATTATGCATGCCTTGCCAATAAAAACTTTAGAAATTTGAAATGAAAAAATTAAGTGAATCTGAAAGAAGAGAGAACATGCTACAAGCGTTCTCTAGATTCTTAGCAATCATTTAAGAGGTACAGCCATTTGCGAGTTTAGTGGCGATACTCATCCGTATCTTGTTGGAGGAACTCTTTGAAGTTACAGCTTTTCCTTGATCCATGTTAGGTTGTCATTCTCGAATTTCATGCATCCACAGATGATGGTGTTGCTAGGTTCAGTTTGCTGCTAATTGGATTCGGAGTGGCTGGCGATAGGCAGAAGGTTCTTTACTTGGAAGTTGCCTCCAGGGCTGGCATGGAGGCTGAATTGCGGTGACCTGTCCAACATATTTGGAGATAGAAATTTAGTATGCAATTAAGAGAATAATAACCAATATTCATCTGGCAGTTGCCATACATTATTACTATTTATTACATTTAGATCTACATTGACAGTGATAGGGAGAAATTGATCCATAGACTGGCTGCTAATGAAGATTTTATAAACCAACCGAAATTTCTTGTTGGGGACATTAAAACATATTTGAAGGAACGTGTCTATCAACAATGGCAAGAAGAATGGAATGGAGTTATCGGTAACAAACTGAGGGCAATAAAAAACATGGTACAACCATGGCAGTCCTCCTCCAGGTCGTCCCGACTCGAAGAGGTTGCCATCGCAAGACTTCGCATAGGTCACTGCTGGTGGACGCACAGTTACCTATTGCGAGCGGAGGAACCCCCAGTTTGTGAGACATGTGATACTGCATTGACAGTGTCACATGTGTTACAGGACTGTATCCAATTTAGGAATGAGAGAGAGAGGGCATATATGGCTTCGAACCTCACTCTCTCTCTTGGAGATAATCCAGAAAATATAAATAGAACATTGTCATTCCTAAGGGAGTCCAGAATTTTAGCATTTATTTAATTTTTAAGTGTTTTTAATCTTTTGACAATGGGATAAGAGGAAGAAAGATCCTTTCTCTATCCATTTTTAAAGGTTTTATATTTTACGGGCATAATAGCTCCTTCTAGTGCAGGGAAAAATTTTATACATGTCAGGAGACCCTTATACAGTCTTGCTGATGTTTTATTCTACAGATTGGGAGAGACCCTTATACAATCTCTTACCATCTGTTTTTAACTTCATTTATTTATCTATTTATCTATCTGTTTTATCTATTTATTTATTAATTTATTTATATATTTATTGTGTGTCTGGTGCTATGGTTAGTTTGCCACAAATGGGTTGTGGTTAAAAGTGCATATTATGGCGATAATAGCCCAAGAGGCTGATTTGCCTTAAATTACACACACACACACACACTGATCCATAGACTTCCTAGCCCACCCAAGGAGGTGCTGTGAAATAGGCTCATTTCCCCTTTTAAGAATGGAGGGGTTTGCCCCCAAACTGCAACTGTTTATTGCCCGGGCAGCAATTGCAGCAAGAGAGCTCTATGGAAACCATGTTACAGCACCATGTGTGACAACAGGTGCTGCCAAGGAAAGAAAGAAAGAGGACAGCTTTTGGAAGAACGATTTTATTTCACGCATCTTGTGAAGAGTATTGGCCAAGTGGCCAGTATACATTGTAGGAAATCCTTATAACTAGACATCGTTACCTCTAGACTAAAATTAAATTAAGTTTTAGTGTTTGCTCTAATTTACCCCTTCCCCCAGACCTTAAGGTAGAGATTTCCTTATCACCCATTCGGTGGGCTCTAGCGGAGGGATACCATGCCTACTATGACTTACTCACTACACCACTTACGCTGGAAGAGAGCGGGATTGGAGGACTTGATTCCCGGATATCGTAGAGCCCCTACCTGTGAGGTGGCAAATCCTCCATTGGCGGAAGGACTCTGCATTCCATCCTCTGTGGTCCCCCGATGCGGAGGAGGGGGGTCTGCATTTTCTGGAACACCCAGGAGAGGCTGGTAGCGATTTGCAGTGGAGACTTCGTACTCGGGCACATTCTTCGCCCTTTTGGGAACGTGGTCCACGTGGAAGTCAGGATGGTGGTGCCTGGCAGTCCGGGGATCTCGCGGATTAGCTCCGGATGTTGAGGGATGGGCTGCTTCAGGTGTCGATTGGCCGCCAATCTCAGCAGGGAGCTGCTGTGGATCCATGTTTTTTCGTTGAAACAAGATGTTCTGGATCGCATCCGGTAGGTGGAAAGGCGAAGTGGAGCAGTTGTCCTGTGAGGAAGAGCCTTTTTCCATAACAGGAGTCGGGCCCTTTTCAGGGCCGCCAGGATGGCCGGCCAATCCTCGTTGAGGATCGGGAATACCAACAAAAGTTGGATGTGAAGTCACTTTACTTGCACCATCAAAATCCAGTGCAACAGCGAATAGTGTAATCAGGATCAGAATCTTCTCAGAGAAGAATCTGTAGTCTCTGACATGACTCTGACTCATGACTGGTCGACAGGAGGGAAGCCCATCTTTTATATACAGCTCGGACAGGTCACTTGTTCTACTCTGAAGGGGTGGGGAAAGGGGTATGGAAGGTTGAAACCGCGAGAGGAGGAGAGTCTACGGTCAGAGGCAGTCAAATCGGCGATATCAGAGGAAATGAAGAAGAATGCTGACGGGATCCGCCGAATATTTCATTCGTATCCGAAAGAAGATTTCCTTCCTGACGAACTAATTTAGATGCTTGAACTTTAGCTGTTCATTCATTTGATGTCTGACACACAAGTATCGAAAATCGGTATCAATTCTTTTAAGTTAAATGCTATTTGATGGTAATGATCGCCGCAGTTAAATTTCTGAGCATTAAATTTAAAATTTTGATGTTATGGAAATGGATATGCATTGTATTTTTCACGAAAAAATGTCGTTAGCAGTTATATTACAAAGGCCGAGGGAAAATATTTGTCGCTTAATGAGGAATATTTATTTAAAAAAAATAACTCATCGATACAAAGCTCTTTTGTTGAATTGTCAAGTAGGTGCAGATCATCGATATTAGCACTACGTTCAGGGTGATTCGATGGAAAACATTTATCTACAGCCACACAATCCGTCTTCAATTATTTGAGAACAATGCCGGAGATGTGGTTCATGTATAATTGAAATATGCAGTGGTTTGTGGTATTGTAAGAAATAAAGCGCAAACAGCGACCCTTTTCTGCTCTCGGGAAAATAATCGCAAATAGCGGGTCATAAGATGCCGTTGGATGCTGTTTTCGTGGAGCGGAGTCCCGATTTCCTCATAAATTACGTAGTTTAAGCTTCAGATTCCCATTCCCAATGATTATTCATAGAATCGCAATTGGAAATTTATATTATAGTTGTTCAATTTTCAAAAATATACAAATTATATCTGCTTTATAATGGAAATGGAAATAATAACCATGGTAAAGTTGAAGTAAAATATAAGTGATTCATGGATTAAATGAACAGATTACCCATGGTGAAAAAAGGTCTGTTAATCTTTGTTTTTGGACTGATTGCTGTCTTGTTGAATTTTTTGACAAATAAGGGATTTGTTAACCGCTTATTTTTTCCTTTTTTATTGGGGGAAGATCTCTTAAGTCATAGATAAATAAGGTTCTTCAATTAATGAATTAGAGGAAAGGAAATATGGAGCATATAATTAGTATCGTGGAATAAGTAGTTACGGTTTAACATGCTCCTGTATGATAATGCAGTCAAGTGCATTTTTTATTAAAGTACTTACTTCCTCATAGTGATTGCCCCATTTTAATACGGAATTCGTAGTAAGGAGTAAGAGCAATCGTAGATAGGTTGACATTAAACGAACATGCAGAATTGGGATGTCGAGGAGGATATGGGAAGGAGGTGGTCTGCAGAGTGGAGTGGGGAGAAAGGGAGAGCGCATGCATGAGCGTCGGAAGGAATCGGCAGACCTCCTAACTTCTCCGATAACTGGACAAGTTCGGTTAACAAGTGTACGTGAAGGAGGGGGGCGACGAAGCAATGCCTAACGTAAAAGGGAATACTGGAGCAATGCCGATAAACTGTAGGAATATCGCAGTTTAATGCGGTGTTCTTTACGAATGGAGAATTGGTCGGGAGTGGTTGAAATGAGGGTAGGAGAGATGAGAGATAGAGAGAAAGGAGGGGGAGGAGGGAGGGAGGCAGGGAGAGAGGGAGGGAGACAGGAGGATTGGGGAGGGATGGAGAGGGAAGCATTGGGGGGGGGGGAACGGGTGAACGGTGATAGGGAGAGAAAGGCTGGATAGAGGGAAGGGGAAAGGAGGGGAGGATCTGGAGGAGAGTGTACGTGGAGAGACTTTTGGTATGTGCAATGGAGAGAGAATGTTTTAGGCGAGAAAAAGTGCCTTCTAATTTGAGCTCAATTCCTGCGGTATAATTTTATTTCCATGTAAAATCTTTTTACTTTTTCTAAAGTTAGGCATATTTTAACGAAACCCTTCTTGTCACATTTATCAAAGTCATTGATAAGGTTCTTCGGTTTAAAAAATGGCACATTGAATGTTCGTCAGGTGATTATTCCGAGTGCTAGTTGCTAGTTTTGTATCGTAATTATGATACGTATTAATCTCTCACACATATATTTCGTTTTAAATTGTCAGTTATTGCATGAAGTGACGGGTTAAGCTAGGAAGGTGAATGACGACTGCGATGAGAGAGAAGTGTAATGGAATGAGAGGTCGAAGGGCAAACGAGGAAATAGGTATTCAAATCAGGTGTAGGATTTTATTTACGAAATATTAAAAGTGTTATATCCTTGCGTTTGAATTGTGAGCGGCGCTTCGTCTTTTCTTTCCTTCCTTTTTCTTCGCAGGATAGCGGTCGCGTCTCATTTACATTCGAATTTCATTTGGAATTATTTTCCTCTGCAAATTTCCCAATTATTGGTCGAAGTATTTTAGGGGTTGCCGATAAGCTTTGAGGGATTTGATCCTGAAAATATAAAAATTTTAATGGTTTCTTTCTTCGGTTACGTATTTCAAACGCTAAAGAAGCTCTGAAAATCCGATAAAAGAATGCGATTGTTGGCATCGTTACGTATTACCTTTTGGAGACGATGATTGGTCGGCGCGAAGGATTCTGGTACGAAATAAGCGTTCAAATCGAAGTTTATTTCTGCGTCGTGAGAATCGATAATACATGGCGATGGGTCCTTCTTTATATTAAATTGTTAATTTGACAATAAATTCATTTTTATAAAATGAAACATCGAAATTTCGTTTATTTAAATTGGCTTGAAATACGTAGTCTATATTTCTTACCGTCTCCACTTACAATTAGAAGAAAGAAGGAAAATTGTGTTGGAGATTGCTATCTTTTGGGAGGAGAAGGGGGAGGGGCTGTTTCAGTACCTTGTGCAAGCACATCCCCTCGAAAAAGGCTCGTGTTCGGGGAAGGTCTGTACTCGAGGCGCATAGACTCGTGGTCGTGCAAAGGGTTGGAGTCGAATGCATTGTCTCGTCATCTATCGGGCAGTTTCCCGGAGCGGCGAGTGTTAAAATAACGCCGAAATCTTGTTTCGGGATTTTTCGATTTTCTAACAGATGGTTTTTTCACTACGGTGAAATTCACGGAGTAAGTGTCTCATCTGGCGAATGTGTCAGTCGCCAGGTAAGCATTCTTTTGATATTTAGGCAGTCATATAATTTTGTATTAAAAAAGGAAAAATAAAATAATATATAAATTGATAAAACAATTTTAAAGGTTTGATTAAAAAGAATTAGATTTAAAACATACCAGTTGTAATTGATTGGTGCCCCTTTACTTCCAAGGTGGTGGCTTGACACTCGTCTACCATTTCATTTTGTATTTCTCTAGTTTTATTATAGACGACGTACTATGTCAAAAACTACTTACTTATCGTAAATAACAGAAATATTTTTCAAAGTTAAAATAAAATTTATATATATATATATATATATATATATATATATATATATATATAGACGTTTCTCACAGAGGAGGAGGAGGAGGATGAGGAGGAGGGGGATACTAATGTTTAGGCACTTCCAGATGAGCTGGAGATTCGAAATTTTTATCTTAGGTAGGATTTAGTGTAAAACCGACTAGAAAAAACGAAAATCTTAAAAAAGTGCAACAATGCGGCCGCTAAAAATTCGCAATTGTTTAAAAAAATTTCAATGTTTTCCTATTTCCGAATGTGCTACGGAGCTGAAATTTTTTTTAGAGGTAGGATTTGTAAAAAAACGAAATAGGGAATTTACAAATTTTGATATTTTAATTTGTTTTGCAGTTAAAAATTCTTAAAGTTTAAACAAATAGGTTAATGTTTAGATACTACAAGGAGGGTTAGACAGCTGAAATTTTACGTTATTTAGAAATTAGTCCATATAAACGAATACACATTTCAATGTATCCATGAAATTCCTATTGCGGCCGTTAAAAATTATTTAAATTTAAACAATTAGATAAATGTTATTTCACTTCCAAATGTGCTACAAACTTAATATTTGGCAGAAATGTGTGGCATTATTAATACAATGTGGAAAACGTATAATATTCCTAAAATACAAAAATTAGTGATTGTTTTACTCCATTATTGTTCCATAATGAATAAACGAAAATCGGTCCCGAGATGATATATTTTGAATTAAAGAAATATTTCCCATGATGACATCTCTCTGAAAAATTAATGTTTTTTCAAGGTGAGATGAAGTGCTTGCCGTATGCAAGCACCTTCTACTAATATATATATATAATTAAAATTGTTAAAATTGCAAAGTTTGAGGATTGTTTTAATCTATTATTTTTACATAAGGGAAAAACGAAAATCGCTGCGGAGGTGAAATCTTTAGAATTAAAAAAATATTTGTAATGATGAAATGTCTGTCTAAAAAAGAAATGTTTTTTCAAGGTGAGATGATATGCTTGCAGAATGCAAGCACCTTTTACTAGTCATTATATATAAACGTCTATATATAATGATATATAGGAGGATACTAATGTTTAGGCACTTCCAGATGAGCTGGAGATTCGAAATTTTTTTCTTACGTAGGATTTTGTGCAAAACCGATTAGAAAAAACGAAAATCTTGAAAAAGTGCAACAATGCGGACGCTAAAAATTCGCAATTGTTTAAACAAATTTTCAAGAGTTATGTATTTTCGAATGTGCTACGAAGCTAAAAAATTTTTTAGAGGTAGGAAATGTAAAAAACGAGATAGAGATTATGCAAATTTTGATATTTTAATTCGTTAGGCAGTTAAAAATTCTTAAAGATTAAACAAATAGGTAAATGTTTGGATACTACGGGGCGAGTTAGATAGCTGAAATTTTCAAGATAATTAGAGAATAGTCTATTAAAACGAATTAACATTTCATTGTCTCTATAAAGTTCTTATTGCGGCTGTTAAAAATTATTTAAATAAAAATAATTAGATAAATGTTATTTCACTTCTAAATGTGCTTCAAATTTAAAATTTGGCTTAAATGTGTGGAATTATTAACCCAATGTGAAAAACGTATAATATTCATATAATTGCAAAAATTAGCAATTGTTTTACTCCATTATCGTTCCATAAGGAAAAAATGAAATTTGGTCCCTTGGAGAAATCTTTTAAATTAAAGAAATATTTCACATGCTGAAATATCTCTCTAAAAAATTCGTTTTTTCAAGGTGAGATGAAATGCTTGCAGTATGCAAGCACCTTCTACTAGTATAACATATATGTAGGAGGATACTAATGTTTAGGCACTTCCAGATAAGCTAGAGATTCGAAATTTTTTTCCTATGTTGGATTTTGTGCAAAATCTACTAGAAAAAACGAAAATCTTGAAAAAGGGCAACAATGTGGCCGCTAAAAATTCGAAATTGTTTAAACAAATTTTCAAGGTTTATGTATTTCCGAATTTCCGAACTGATTAGTTTTTTGTAAAAATCGGACAACCGGAAGCGGGTGTTTACTCTTGCCACTTATCCGTTATTTTGAAATATTTACTTTAATATTTGATAAGTGTGAAAATGTACTGGAATAAAAGTTGTAGGAAATTAAAATTTTTACAACTTTTGTTTGAAATATTTATCCATATAAGGCATTGTTTAAGAGATCTTATATTCTTACCTGCCACCACCACGCCACCTACCGAAGACTATTATTAACAATTGACGCTTAGTTACGTCTTAGTAACGCTCCTTTTTCTTTTTTTAATTTTTGGAGCTTTGTGGCTATATCGAATATCAGAAGGCTATGGTTTGAGTTTATTTCTGTTATTTGTAAAGTCTAAAATTTCTTAAAATATTTTTTATTATGTAACCCATTTGGTATTTTTAGAAGTATTACAGATATGAATAAAGTCATGTGGTAGTCACATCAGATTTTTTTACATTATGAAGAAATTCCACCAAGTGACGCCTGAAACCATTAATTAACTACTCGCAGCAATCAAACTGATTCCGTGGAAATGCGAATAGCGAGGAACGGTTGTAGTAAGAGAGTGGGTGGGCGGGGCGGACGCGAAGATACCTAGTTGATTTTGAAGCTGCGTTTCGAACTCCTTTGGCGATTAGAGTTCCCTCTTTTTATCTCTCATTCATAATCTGTCGCTGTTAGCGACTGCAGGATTCACTGTACCTTTCTCGCGTTCGAAATATTCGTTGTGTCCGAATATGGAAGTGGTCGCTCATTCGAGCGCTCGAATCGTCTCCTCGGAGGGCGAAGAAGGAGCCAGCCGCTCCGCCGCGCCAGACGATGCGGCTGTCAACATTCTGACCGATGAAGATCGTATTTCGGTTTCGTGCGAATCCGGTAAGCGTTCCATTGACGAATTTTTATTAATCGAATTTATTTCATGTTCTACAATTGCGAGCCCACCTCTGGTTTAAGACATTTTTTCGGTTGCTTTGAAAATGTAATAAAATTGTTTTGTCTTACCCTCAATTTCTGAAGTCTGAAGTGCAAGCATATAGGCTATTGAATCCATTTAACTAGTACATATTGAACGGTCATGTGATTATTTGCTTGGGATTACCTTAGGTATACTAATTTAAAAGTTTGGCATTAAAATTTTTTAATATAATATGACCCATCCATTTACAACGGCACCATGAGTCAAATTCCTACTTTTTATAAACATTCTCGGATTATTTTGCGGTAGATAATCGCCGTCATTGTTGTCGATGTTGTCCTTGCTTCCCTTATCTTCCTTATCTTTTTGAGTGATTTATGTTGCCATTAGGAAGAATAGATCACAAAGTATTATAGATATTTTTATTATTTACTTTTGTTTTTCATGTGTTGGCATAAGATAATTATATATTCGTTTCCGTGAAGTTTGACTGGAAGATTTAACATGGAGAGCAAAAAGACACATTACATCGGCATTTCAAACCATTAAATTGGAAGTGAAAAAGTTTTTTTAACCACCTTGTCAGCGCCGGATTAAGATTTTGTAGGCCCCTGGGCTACAGGTACTGTGAGGCCCCCAGTGATATTTTCAAAAGGAAAAAAAAGGTAAAGAAAAACATAATACGGCCCGTAGTATGTTTACTACAAATATATATATGTACAGTATATTAATTGAACCCTTTTTTTAAATAGATAATTTAGAGTACTTTCCGTGGTTTTATAAAGATAAAGATCAATAAAACAATAAAAGTAATTTGCTTTATTTCATCATGCATGACATGGAATGTTCATCGCGACCGATCTTTTCTAAAACACTTTGGCTATGATAAAGTGGGTTAAATGGAAAACTAATCTTATCTCTGGTTTCATAAATTTCTCTCAAGAACGGTTCACAAAAGGTTTCCGTATCTTCCGTTCAGCGTTACGTTTCTAAATAGTCACGTAGATGCTAAACAAAAACTCAGGCGTCTGGCTGAGCTAATTCACAAGCATCAGGACCCAGTCAATCTGCGAACAAAGATGAGAGTAATTCTGTTATTATTCGATGGAAATAAATCCTTATTACGTTGTAATCCTTAATAATACTGTTTGACTGAATAGGCTAGGAATAAAGGGAGGTGGATTATAGACAACTGATGAAGTGGTAAAGTAGAAATTCTCGACCTTTACACATTTATGGAATACCCACAAATAAGAATATAACAAAGGATCGCCATCGATCATACTACTTCTGTAATTTGGATAAATTTTAGGCTATAAACCATTTTGTATCTCGGTACAGTCGCATTTTGATCACAGCTACACTCACCATTTAAATTATATATTTTAAATCATTAGCGTGGATCGTTTAAAGTGAATTCGCGGACCAGAGTTTGAGAACCTCTGCTCTGGAGGATTTGGGACGCAAGTCGATTGGAATAATTATATGAAACATATGTCCACAAACTTCTTTACCAATCAGCTCAAACGCGTGTCAAAACTCATTGCCAGCATTCCCAATTTGGTATTTGAAAGAAGGAATCTGAATTGTTTTAAATGTGTTACAATGACTGCCTTTTGCATAGGCCACTGTTTGAGTTTGAAGTTGCTTTTGCTTTTTAAATAACATATTTATCTGAAAAAAACCCTAATAATCCGTTTTGGTTCTCATACATTTTCGACCATATTTGTCAAATATCTTTTACATTAGTGAAAGATTAAATCCAGAAACATTGGAATAGAATGAAATATAACAAATTCAAAACGCATTTCCATTTATCTTGTTATCTTCTGGGGAGATAAATTAGCCTTTGTAAATATGAATAAATTATTTTAAAATGTATTTTTAGCATTAAAATTATTTAATATATGCGTACTAAAATGTAGAAAATAAATTTTCTTAAATTGTATAAAGCGCGCTAAAAGGATAAAATAGAACGTTTTCAGTTTCAGATTTGCCGGAATAATTGCCTCTCGTTCGTGTTAACATTTTCCCTCTTGATTGCCAGCACACTTCTACATGCAGAAGTAAAGTTCAGTGTTCGGCATCACTCTATTCATACAAGATTGAAAAAAGGCGCGAATTTAACGAGTTGGCCGGAATATCATTATGTAATTATTTTTACTGATATGTTTAGAACAGGCCTCTTTCAATTACGTCCCGCAGGCCCATTTAACCCGACCCGCGAGCCTGTAATAAGTCTTGAACATTTTTTATTAAGATTATTTTCTCACAATCAAGACCTTCAGGAATTACAAATGTGACAAATGAAGTACCTAAAAATGCGACTGATATGCATTTCTGTATGTAATCATATTTTATTTTACCACAATTTTGCTCCTAGCTTCAACAGATTTCCGCTCTCGTCACGCTGAGCACACTTGGTTTCTTTCACTATGCGTCAAGAGGGCTATCCGGAAAGTTCACCGCCAGCAATTCATGGTGTGCTTTAATACGCCTTTTTCCTTCTAGTTAATTTCCATTGCAGGAATAAAATTTTGAGTATTGTTCACTTTATAAAATAGTTGCTCTTTATTTATCTGATTCCGATTCATGCCCGGTGAAAGAAATAGTTAGATCGGATATGTCGGAAAGTTCCCTGGAAAAATCGAAATTTACTCAATTCACTATACCAATTTTTAATACGAATATAGCCTAGATTTTTATATTGGGTATATTAAAAAAAAATACTTGTCGGCCTTGATAGACTCACCCGCAAGCATAGAGTTTATTGTCCAAGCGGCCCACTTGTGAAAAAGTTTGGAGACTCCTGGTTATGAGCACCGCTAAGTTCCGGAGCTATATGTTTTAAAGCAGGCGTTTGTTGACGAATAAAGCAATGAGTTCTTTCTGTTTCGAGCCTTTATACTTGTTTGATTCCTGTTATAACTTCAAACTGTTATCCTGTCATTATTGCGTCGCCGTCTCTGCAAACATCGACATTTTTGTTCCATTTCAAACTTTGGCTCGGAAAATATCAATCGATAACACGAAGCATTTCAAATCTTGTTATTCCGGTTTCTAATTTTGATATAAATTAAATGACTTTTTGAATGTATTTTTCGTACATATAACGCACAAGAATTGAAGAATTGCATTATTCATTATTTGATATGTCTGTTGATTCGATCAATTGAACGGAATACAAGAGAGTATTTTTCGTGCTATCTGTGCTATCATATCAATGCTACGTTTGGCGGTGTCATTTGCTAAAGGAGTTTGCTTAACCTTTTCTGCAGCCTATCCACCTAGTATTTCTTGGCACGCATCTATAATCGAGGGCATAATTATCTCTTCGCATACTATGATTGAAGATTATTTACTCTCGCGATACGACATGCAATTAAAAAGTCTTATTCTCTGCATTACTTACTGAATTTTTTTTGCATACTTTTAAAATCTTGAGATGGTGTGCTATGCTGCGTTCAAAGGTTCGATTGGAATTTCTTTGGTTTCATTGCTGAGAACTTCGCTACAACGCCTTAATTATTGTTTGCCGTTATTAAATTTTTTCATAATTTTCGCGGCTCACCATAAACACATTTGCGACTCACCGTGGGTCGAGACTCATCAAAGCAGGAGCGCTGGTATCCATATGTATATAAAGTTTGTAGTGCAGCTGTGCGCGTGAGTGCGTCACACCAATGTGGAAGTGGTAGATCCGAAATTGGTGACAATCCGAAACTTGGCAAAGTAGATATCATCATCATCATGCTGCTGTCCGAAGACAGGTTTTAGCTGAATCGCTGCCTCCATCTCTCTCTCTCTCTCTCCCTAGAAGCCTCTTTTATACCTCTATTTATACTATATTCCTGCTTTATATTATCTAATATTCCTATTCTTTTTTTCCCTCTTCCTCTTCTTCCGCTAATTTTGCCTTCTAAGATCGTCCTTTGTAAATACTGTCCTCTCAATATTTGCCCTATCCAATTTGCTTTTCTTTTCCTGATTGTTTTTATTAGCGTCCTTTCTTCTTCCACCATTTCTAATACTTCTTCGTTTCTCTTCCTCTCTGTCCATTTCACTTTCGTCATCCTCCTCCATACCCACATCTCAAAACTTTCTAAATATTTTTCCTCCTTTCTCCTTACCGTCCACGTCTCTGCACCATAAAGAGCTATGCCCCATATGTAGCATTTTGCTAATTTCTTCTTTGTTTCTAAATTTATTTTCTTGCTTGTGAGAAGCTCCTTCTCGTTAAATGCTGCTTTTGTCATTGCAATCCTACTTCTGATGTCCTGGGTACTACTTCCATCCTGCGCTAAAATACTGCCAAGATATTTATAACTACTTACCTGTTCCAATTTTTTTATATTTACCATTATATTTAATTCTTTATGTTCCTTTGAAACCACCATGACTTTCGTCCAGATATAACCGAACCAATAATAAAAAACGTCTATTCTGCAATGTTTTTTGGCGTCGGATTGTGTTTTAATGCTGCTGGTTGTTTGAAACTCTATGGAAATTTCGGAAGTTCCTGCAAATTCCTTAGACTTTGAAAGTATTTTATCCCATTCTCCACGGACTTGTCGAATTTTTAAAATAAGATTGACTACGTTTTTCATCTCGACACCCAGAGTCGCATTTCGAGCTTCAATTAATAAATTTGTTTGTTGCAATAAGGTTAAAATTTCAATCCATATCGTTGATAAAAGAATGCATTCGAATGTATCAAAATATTGATTAATAGACTGTAATTCGGTACGTGCATGTGGTTGAAGGTTTAGAAATTCGGTCTCATCTACAGCAGCCCGAATAGTGGATAAATGTTTTGCAACTGGTTTAACTGCATAGATTCGTGCAGACCGTCTTGTTTTCGATATGGCGTGAAGTGAAATAGTTAAATGTTGCTTTAAAATTTCCCATCCCTGTGGAATGCTGCTAAATAAATTATACATTTGCTTAATTCCTCCAAAGTATAATATCGCCTCTTTGCATGTTTCAACACTTTCAACTTCTACAAGATTCAAAGCGTGGTTTCCGCAGCAGTGGCGGCTCGTAGCTAAAATTAGTGGGGGTGCTGCTCCAGAAAATTTTTAGCCTTTGTTTTAAAATTGTGTAAAAGGAAAAAATCATGTATAAAAAGAAAATTTATTCAAATCTGAATCTAATTTAGATGCAAAATTTACTAATCCTCTAAATACCCCTGGATTTACTGAATCGTCTTTTTCATCATGTCCACAGTTACCTGAGTATATTTATTTAGATCAGATTAAGTATTATTAAATAAGGGAATAACAAACAGTTAATGAATAAACGCATTGTCGATGTACACTCCACAGCTTACAAGCACAATGTAAATTTTTAACGTCTGTAAACGGTAAAAAAAACAGCCGACTAATCGCGGTTGGCATTAGGGGTGAGCGATATATATCAACCTGGTATTTAGTAACAGATACCGGTCAGTGATACCCATTTTTCAAAATATCTGTTATTGGAATATCAGTTAAGAAATAATAGGTGTAGGTTCAAACAGACCGTTGGACCATATCTGTTTGCTTTCCATACTCGATACCAGTCAATCATTAATACTCACCTTTGTTCTTCGCAAGCTTTCACGCACCACAGCGCACTCTCTATCTTCCCGCAAGGGCTAGAGAGGGACTTGAGCCAACAAACAACATACGTGCTCTCACGCCACGGGGAAGAGGACTCATCACAGGGGTGGGAGGTGATGGTAGGATTTCCCCTCCCCGCCAAGCCGTCACTCTCGCCCCACCACTAACTGTTGCCGTTTAAAGGGCGAGGATATACCTATTATCCAAAATAGCAGACTGTTCTCAATGCTCGGATACTCAATACTCGGATACCAGTTAATACAATTGATGGATTTGTGGGCGCTCTAACTCAAAAACTATTAATCAGATCAACACGAAATTTTATATTTGACATATTTTGTAAAGAAAGAAGAGCTGATTAGTTTTTGGTAAAAATCGGTCAATCGAAAGTGGGTGTTTACTCTTGTCACTTATTCGTAATTTTGAAATATTTGCTTTAATATTTGATAAATGTAAAAGTGCATTTGAATAAAAGTTGTAGCACATTTAATTTTCTATAACCTTTGTTTGAAATATTTTTCCATATAATGCATTGTTTAAGAGATATCTTATATTCCTTGCTGCCACCACCGCGCCACTTACCGACGGTTATTATTAATAATTGACGCTTAGTTACGTTTTAGTAACGCTCCTTTTTATTTTCTTAATTGTTGGTGCCTTGTGGATATATACAATATCAGAAGGTTATGGTTTTTCCTGTTCTTTGTAATATTTAAAAATTTCTCGGTTTATTTAAATATTTGTTATTACGTAATCTACTTTGGAATTTTTAGAAATACTATAGATATGGAGAAAGTTATGTGGTGGCCACATAAGATTTTTTTCGTGGATTTTTGTGCCTGAATTACGATTTATTTAAAAAAAATCGCTAAATACAAAATCACATATTTCTGGAGAACTTAGTAAACAATCAAGTTGAAATTTTACATTTTGTTAGAATAATACATATTAATTACATTTATGTAGGTAATGTTGTCTAAAAATGTATAAATAAACAATAATGGCAACAATAGTGAAAAGTTAATATTTTTAAACAAATTGTATAAAATATTTATGCTGTCTAGGAACATCCGTGCCTTGTGAGCGATTGTTTTCTAAGGCCGGCATGTTGCTCAACGAGCGGCGGTCGAAAATTACAAATAAAAAATTAGAAAAATTATTGTTCTTGAACAGCAACTTTCAGTACAATAAACAGAGTTAGTTAACAATTTTATGGAGATATCGAAATGTTTATTCGTATATATAGGGTAATGTATAAACGACCTGAAAGTTTCAGCTCCCTAACTCGACCCATAGTATCTAAATATTTACCTATTTGTTTAAATTTTAAGAATTTTTGCAAGCCAAACAAATTATAATATAAAAATTTCTATAATCCATATTTTGTGTTTTTTTTTGCAAATTCTACCCATATAAAAAATTTCAACATCGTAGCACAGCAATCGTGAAAATTTGTTTAAATATATATAATAGATATTACCTATATGATATGGAAGAGCTATGTGTTTGTTTAAAAAGTGAAAGATTCATTTAATTGAAAGTAATGTATTTAGGGGATTTTCACTTATTGTATCTGATGCATGTAGCACAATAAAATTTTTATTATCCCTAAGTATTTTCATTACTCCTTTATTGAAGCTTATTTAAATTAATAAATGATCAGTAAGTTTTTGTAAATACGTAAAATAAGTACGCGAACCAACAGTTGTAAAAGCATTATAAATTATACTGGTATCGGAAGGAGCATTCTCCGGTAGGTAGTACCAGAAACAGCTCCGTAAACTGATATACCGGTAACAGGTATTTGGAACAGATACTGCATCGTAACAGATACCACGATATTAGGTACCGGTAAATATCAGTTTAGCTCATTCCTTGCTGGCATACAATCTTACTGAGGAGTTTCTGGGTGTGTTTATGTATGAGTTATAAACAACACCGACTTCTTGTCACCAGTGGCGGCTGGTGGTTTCTATGGTTCACTTTCGCGGGCACACAGTCGAAGCGTAGCCTACGGGAGGTAAAGAACGCGAATCGTGTGAAGCCTTAATTGACACGTTTCATGAATATTCCTTAATCCAGATGGTACGAAAAGCCACGCGTTCGGGCAATGTTCTCGACTTGCTTGCTTCTAACATCCCGCATAGGATAACTAAGGTATCCACAGAGGAGGGACTTAGCGACCATCGAGCTGTGTATGCGGAGTGCGAATTAAAGCTCAAAAGACATCCTAAGCCCCTTCGGAATGTATACGCTTTCGCCAAGGCCGACTTTAAAAGTTTCAGCTTGCATATCAGAAGTACCTTTGTCAGTTATCGTAAAAAGACAGAACGATTAGGTATGGAGCCATCATGGTTATTATTTAAGGATATACTTGGAAAAGTTATCAATAGATTTATCCCCAGTAAGTTAAAATCTGATAAGAAAGAACCTTGTTGGTTAAATAAGGAAGTCAGGATTGCCTTAAGACGACAGAGGCGTAGCCACGCAAAATTGAAAAACATACCTACCACCGCTTCCGATGAGTATCGCACAGCAATAGTCCATGAGTATAACAGTGCCCGCGTATTAGCGAGAAAAACCATGCCAAGGGAGGGGGTCCTTCAATACCCTCCCTGCGATGTGATTCCGGATACATCATTCACGATGGGGAAGATAAAGCTAATCTACTAAACGTTTACTTCGCGAAGGCGTTCACGGCAGGTAGAGATAGACTTGAAGATAATCTTATTCCCGATGGATGTACTCGGATGGATAATATTAAAATCTCTGAGGCAGGAATAGCGAAGCAACTGAGTGCGATAAAGCCCAACAAAAACCCAGGACCAGAAGGATTTCCCGCGCGTGTATTAAAAGAACTAGCAGAAGAAATAGCTCCCTTCCTTCGGATAGTATTCGAGAAATCTCTTACCCTCTGTGAGGTTCCTCATGATTGGAGACTAGCACACGTCACACCCATTCATAAGGGAGGTGACAAAGAAAACCCAGAAAATTATAGGCCGATTTCTCTAACATCATTATCATGTAAGATTTTGAGCACATAATTGTTAGCAACACAATGCGTTATCTCGAGAGTAGATCGCTGTTAGTCAGCTGTCAACATGGCTTCAGAAAAGGTAGATCCTGTGACACCCAACTCGGTCTGTTTGTGAATGATGTTTTATCATGCGGCGAAAATAATAAACAGCGTTTCTTGATTTTAGAAAAGCTTTTGACAAGGTTCCCCACCGTAAGTTGTTATTAAAATTGGGAAATCTTGGCGTTAATGTTAAAGTCATTAACTGGGTTCGCGCTTTCCTTTGGAATAGAAAACAAAAAGTAGTCATCGATGGTATGTCCTCGAGTGTGGCAGATGTAGTCTCTGGAGTGCCGCAGGGTAGTGTGATCGGACCTATGCTTTTCTTGCTTTATATAAACGACACCAGCTCAGTTGTGAAAAGTAACATTAGGCTTTTTGCGGACGACACCGTAGTCTATAGAGAAATTAGTGGTCCTAGCGACCATCGTCAGCTTCAGGATGATCTGGATGCGTTATCTGTTTGGTGCAAGGAATGGCAGCTAGATCAGAAAATGAGTAACGTTCTAAACTTATGGAAATCTAGAAGCCCATCGTACGTATTTACCTACTCGATAGATGGTGAGAGCATTCCTGTTTCGGAATCCGTGAAATACCTCGGGGTAACCTTGAATCGTGACCTGTCTTGAGACACCCACATAAGACGAGTGATAGGTGCGGCAAATAAGAAGTTGGCTTTTGTGCGTAGGATAGTCAGGAAAAGCACGGAAAAGGTAAGAGAATCCTGTTATTTATCGTTGGTTAGACCTCAAATGGAATACGCAGCAGCGGTTTGGGATCTATATCAGAGGGGACTCATAAAGGATTTAGAAAAAATACAGCGGCGAGCAGCTAGATTCGTGAAAAAGAATTACGATAAAAAACAGAGCGTTACGTTACTCATTGATGAGTTGAGTGGGCCATCGTTGAAAGATCGTAGATTATAGGCGAGACTTAAACTTCTAGATAAATATAGGTCGCGCGCTACTGAATTATTATTATTATTATTATTATTTACTGCCTCCTTGTCCTCCCTATTACGTCAACTATTTCTACGCTTAGAATGTTTTCTACTGTTAATTAACATCGCGTTTATAGTGGTATGACGGTCGGACCTTTACAAATATGTAGTGCAATACATTTATAGGAAATTTATATAAGAACAAAAGATAACAATGTGCTTTGGTTAGGTTTGTATGAATCCACCGCTCGAGAAACATCGGAAAACCGCGTCAATGCGGACCAGGTGTCGTGGACGGCGATCTTTGTCCCAAACACAGGTTTCCCTCAAGATGCGTCAAGAAAATAGAGCATACATTCCCAAATAATTCAATGTTATAATCACCGATGCGTTCCCAAAGCGAAAGTTTCATTTATTCCTTACCTAAATACTTATACAATTGACCTCACGTAGAACAAATAGTAGTTACATATTAAATAACGGTTAAGTATAAATTTTACATAAATAACAAACAATTAAATGGATGAAATGTACTTACTAAATAAGATGAAGCAAGTTACGGAGTAGGAAGCGATGCGAATGCGATGTCAATCGGAATTAGGAGTGGGAGTATCGTCCGCTGATTCCTCCTCGTCAGGGTAACGTCTACGGATGGGTTTTGTTAAGAAGCTATCCAAGGACAATTGATGAGATTTCTTTCTTTTCTTCATATCCTCATAAATCTCCAAATAACAGCGATAGGCATTCCGTATTTCTTTACAAACTTTCATACTGAGCTCTATTATGGGATTCACTTCAGTGAATTGTTCCGAAGCATTTTCAATTTTCTCAAACAACTGATGCAATTTTTTCATGTCCAAATCTTTCGATTCTTACACTTGTATGTCATCTTATTTAGACTCTATCTTTTCAAAATCCAATTCCATTAACTCCGCACCTGTTAAGGGTTCCGCATGAGATTCTAATACCTCTTATGTATTTATTTAAAAAAAATACATTGCAATTAGGCCATCCGGCCAGGTGGCAAAAGAAACATAATATATCTATAAAAATAATGATATTTACAATCACAATTTAAAAAAAATACACTTTCTACAATATCTTTAATATTAAAATTCAATTTTGCACCTGAAGTGCGGATTTTTGGAGTTCATGGAAGGCCTTCACGGCTACCGTAGCGGTCATGGGGCCCACGAAGTCCCCACCGTACTTGACCCATCCAAGCAATCCCCTACGTTTACAGCACTTGGGTACAATTACAGTCATGAATATATAGATTACTATTATTCCTCTTCCAAGTTCGTCTAACTTTTATCCTGCATATATGCCTTAATTCTGCGCTTAAAATTTTTTGCGTCCTTAGGTAATGGTTTGAAGAGCACTTCAGGTAAACTGTTCCACTCACTGATTCCTCTGTTTAGAAAAGAATACTTTGCTGTATTAGTTTTCTGCGGCCTAAGTTTAATTTTAAATTCGTGGCTATTTTGACCTATATCCTCCTCCTCCATTCTCTCCACGCCGATACCTTTCGCCATTTCATCAATACATTTTATTTCAGATTTCGTGTTATCAAATTCTTGGGAGACAACCCAATCGGGTCAAAGTTTACGCCACACTCCATTCATATCCGAACTCTTCACCTCCATCCAATATTCGCAGATAATAGTAGCGGAATCCATGACGTTAAATTGCTTCCAAAATTCTTTTATTGATTTCTGATTGCCACCGTCAGTCGCCTTATTTAATTGTGAAACTGTTCTGCGTAGATTGTAGGTCTTACATATAGCAATGATACCCTGGTCCATTGGTTGTAGAAGTGACGTCGTGCTTCGTGGAATAATCTCTATCCTGATGTTAGGCGAGATGTTCTGCAGAGTTGCAGGATGGTCTGGAGCATTGTCCAAAATAAGGACCTGGAAGGAAATATTCATTCTCTTACAATATTTGCTCACAGCTGCTTGAAAATAATGAGCAAACCAATCGTGAAATATTGACCTTTCTGTTCGATTGATAAATCACCGGAAGTGAAGATTTTTCATATCCTTTTAGTGTAAGTGGATTCTCAGAGTGAAAAATGAGCAGGGGCATTAGCTTCAAATCACCTGAAGCATTTCCACCTATGAGCAATGTCAAGCAGCCTTTCGATGCTTTAAAACCTGATGCTGTTTTTTCTTCCTATGAAATGAATGATTTGCTAAGCACCCTCTTCCAATAGAGACCCGTTTCATCTACTTTGAAAACCTACACCGGTAAGTATCCTCCCTTCTTCATAATATAAATTGTATAAATCCTTGTGTAATTGTATAAATTGTGAATTGGGCGGGAGATATCATTAGGAAAGAGAACAGATAGTGGCCATTGATGGAATGCACTCGTCCCCCGTTCAAGTCGCGTCAGGTGTTCCTCAGGGAAGTGCATTGGGCTCTCTGATATTCCTAATCATGTAAGCGATATGTTTTGGTGGTAGATAGTAAAATTAAAATTTTCGCGTCATATATAGGGAGATACTCAACCGAGATGACCATCAGTCGCTGCAGGAATATTTAAAAGCCATTTCCGCGTGGTGTAAGGAATGAAAGATTGAAATTACAGTAAATGTGCCGCAGTATCGTTCTGGAGAAGTAAGAAAAGAGAAATTGGTTTCAAGTACGAAATCGATACAACGAATATTCAAGCAGCTGAACATGTTAAATATTTAGGAGATACCATTTGTCGTGACCTTTCGTAAGACATGCGCTTTCATTGTGTTATATATGACTGTCGTATGTACATAGAATAGTGCGAAATAGTACAGAGAAAGTAAGCGAAGCGTGTTATTTTTTAGTAGTTATACCGCAGGTGGAATATGCCTCCAGCGTATGGGATCCGTATGAGAAGAGCCATACAATTAAGTTAGAAAGAGTACAGCGGAGAGCAGCCAGATTCGTTAAACAAAAGTACGAATATATGGGAAGCGTCACATCATTATTGAAGGACATAAAATGGAGATCTCCGGAAGACCGTAGAAAGTCCAGCAGAGGATGAATTGGGAATAATTGAGGCCCCAACGTACGATATCGTACATAGATAGAAACTATCATGGCGATAAGATACGCGAGATCGATTGTAGGACGGAACGTTACAAAGGCTAATTCTTTCCGAGGACAACACGAGACCATAACAGAGAAGACAAATCTGCGAGTAATAACTGTTAGGTAGACCTCGGTGCAGTGCACCCCCTGCCACCCACCAGATTGGTGAATTGCAGGGTAATATGTAGATGTAGATATCTTTAAAAGTAGCAAGATTAGCTTCGGCGGCTTCTTTGTTTGCACTTTCACTCTCCGGCGAATTTTATATTGTGGTGATTGCTTCGCCAAAGAATGCAATGTAATTAGCCATAACTTGCTCCAAAATTTTTGTCTTTTGAGCACTCACTTTCTTCATTAATAATATGTTGATGCAATGACTTTGCCTTCTCCATAATCAAAATAGTAGGATTCTGTTTCACAAGAGCGATCCGAGAAGCACTTAAAGACGTAGCGATTTTTGCACATTCTTTAATCTTATCTTTAGACTTCAATATTGTGCCCACAGTAGATGGTGGAAGAAAGGATTGAAATTTCTGTTCCATGCTATTCTTTTTTGAAACGATTCACAACTTTCAGTTTTATTTCTGAAGAAATATCCCGCTTTCCATTAGATGCGACTTTAATTTCCTTACTCTACATGAGGGCGATTGCTAAATACTTAAAAATGATGACCAGAAAAAAGGATGGATGTGAACACTACAAGAGAATGGTTGATACCGAGTTAGCTTGGGAAGTCTCTAGTCCCTCCAATGTGTGTGCGGTGGACTGTTTTTCGTTGAGCTGTTATCTTTTGGGCCATCATTCCCTTCAAAACTGTTTTTCACCCTCCTGCGTTGAATTACCATGAGTATTAAGTAAATATATGCGCAGAAATATCGACACAGTCGAAATAAGATTGGCTAATGGGTTTAAAACCTTGAGAAAGACTCAAGCTTGAAAAGCTAATCTTTGTTTCTGAGTAAATTAATGTAAGTCATATCATTAAGAGAAACAGGAAGTTACGATAATGAAATAATTGTCCATCAAATATGACGGATGTGCGTGAATTTATGTTAGTATTAAGTTCAAATTTAAATAAAAATTAATGAAACCAACTTGTATATGCACTAAAAAGTAAACAATACATATAAAATTCACATAATTGAGTGATACAGAGAGTAAAAATAGTTTTGGGCGTATAGAAATTGTATGGCAAAGAAATACATTAAGCTGTACAATTCTTATATGGGCAAAGCAATTTTTAATTTATGGGACATTTAATTTTGTCCCTCTCTCCCTCTCTGTCTCTCACCTTTCTTTCTTCCTCTCTCGCCTTCTCTCTCTCTCTCTCTTATTAAAGCATTTAAAGCATCCTTACGCATGGGTATAGTGTAAGGATTAAGGCAAAAAAACAATCTCGAGGATTAACAATGGCACGGTCGGCAAGGCAACATCATTATAAATAGCTGCTTCTTACATGCATACCTAAAGTACTTCTAGAAATGCAACAGAGCTGAAATGTGGCATGAAGATAGATCATTGAGTACACTTAAGGTACAAAGTCGGAACATATACCATACTGTGGATGAAAGAATGAATTTTCCCCGGGAGCAACTGCGTAAAGGGCGCAAAAAATCCAAATAGTAACTAAATAAACTAGTTGAATACTGCCATTTTATTTTTTTACTGCCATTTTATTTTCTACTGCAAATTTATTTTTTTTGCTTGAGAAATTCTACTGGCAAAATATTTGTTTTACTGCCCAAATAAACTGTAGCGATTTTTTATAAATTAATTTTTTATCCGGATACGTACTAAAAGGCACGGATTATGACGCCCTAAATCTAACACTCAATATATCCTAATTTTTACATAAATTTTAGAATAACATATAGGCTATTGACTTAATGTTGATTATAGATATTGCTAAAACCGGTCGATCTGAGCCATGAAACTTGACATTCTAAAACTTAGACGAGAGCGGATTACCAGAGAATTTAGAAATTCCAGATAGATGCCTTAATTTCGCGGAAAATGAAAACTATTTTCTTATTTATATGGTCTCTGCGTAGATCAAATGCTGTCGCGTTGGTTTATTTACGAGTTTAGATGTTGATGTATGGTGAGTTTTTAAGCGCTTGCAGTATGCAAGCACCGACAACTCGTATCGTTAAAAGGCTTACATTTTTCCAATAAATATGACTTAAACGTAGAACTTGAGCAATTTTGTATTGTAGGCAAAATGTGACGATAAGAATAAGAAACGTTATTTATTTTTCTTTAAAATGGTCGGGTCCGAAGATTGTAAGTCAATTCTTTCTAATTTTAATTTTCAAAAGAGTAAAAGCCTGTAAGTCCAAAAATAGATTTTTACGTGATATCTTATAGGAAATGGCACTCCCCACATCCCTCTCCCACCATGAATCAAAATTCTTATCATGCACATCCTCATGATCCTATTAGTAAGTGTACCAAGTTTTTTGTCTCTAAGTTTCTTGGTTTTAGAGAAATGCAGTCCACACACACACATTGCCTTTCATTAATATACATAGACGTATTATCGAGGGAAGAACGCGTATCTCGAATGTTGTCCTTAATTTTTCCGTGACGTATTAGCGAAAAAGCGTATCTCGAATGAACTTATCTCGATGGGCACCCGTAATTCAACCGCGTTAGTGTGATGCGATTAAGGCGGGGGTTACCTGTAAGATATAATACATATGTTAAAAGTCTGACGTGGCCACCACTTGATTTTCCCCATACCTGTATTATTTCTAAAAATTCCAAATAGGTTACATGATAATAAATATTTTAAGGAACTGAGGGAAATATTTAAAGACATAAAAAGAACAGAAATAAACTCAAACCATAGCCTTCTAATATTGGATATAGCCACGAAATTCCAACAATTAATAAAATATAAAGGAGCGTTACTGAGACGAAACTAAGCGTCAATTTTTAACAATAGTCGTCGGGAGGTGGCGGCTAAAATATTTAGTTTTTAAGATAACTCTTAAACAATGCATTATATGGGAAAATATTTCAAACAAAGGTTGTAGAAAATTAAATATCCTATAACTTGTAATGCAGTACGTTTCTATATATATCGAATATTAAAGCAAATATTTCAAAATAACGTATGTGACAAAAGTAAACATCCACTTTCGGTTGACCGATTTTTACCAAAAACTAATCAGTTCTTGTGACAATCATAAAAATGTTAAATATAAAATTTCTCGTTGACCTGATTAATAGTTTTTTAGTTCGAGCACCCACAAAAAGCTCTCTTTCTCACGCACGCGCACAACCAGTGTTACCGTTTTAGCGCTTTTTTAATTTTAGCGCCAAATTGGATGCCTTTTTTCTTCTGTTATTTATTATGCGTTTTAATCTACCTTCAATGAGGAGAAGAAAAATGAATTCCAAATATAACAGATTGCATTGGTCTACAGTCTGAGAACGTCGAGGATGGTCATACAGCATAACCGAGACATATTTAAAATATCTGGGAAAATCAGAACATACGAAAAATTCTCTCAGTACACCCCTTGCATTGTTTTTCCATGCTGTTAGACACTCAATATGGAAATTGTCCTGAAGGTCACCGATTAAATAAGAAAAGCGGCGCAGCAATATTGCAAACGTACGCTGAAATTCTGCGGCCCCCAGTGGGATTTTAGAATTCTACGCGATGTGACCCTTTAATGGTTCCCTGCAATAAAATGCGGGTCCAGTTGCTCGGCCGCAGAAAGAATTTCGCGACAAGGCGAGAGGCCTTCTTCGGTGGCGACTTGATTGAATTATGTGAATGTAATGCAGACACAATATGCGTGGCTTTAAAAAAATCCCTAAGAAATTATGAATTAGATTTGCAAGGACTTGTTGCTCTTGATACTAATAATTCATCTGAAATGACTGGTATTAATAATGGATTGTATGCAAAGTTAAAGACTAAAGACTTTTGCTTTTTATTAAGTTTGTGTGCCACTCACTACAGCATGCAACTTCACATGCCGTCCGTGAATGTCTACCACGAAACCTAGGTTTTCTTATTAATGAAACATACAATTGGTTCTCTCATCCAATTATTCGACAGGCTAGATATAGGAAACTTTATTATAAAATTGCGATGGAATGCCTCCTTTGAAGTTAGTTAAGTCAGACAAGTTGTGTTTCCTGCTATAAATATAAGAAATGAAATGTTTTGAAATTTCTTGGTCAATGTACTTCAGTAGCAAAGAATTACAGTCAAACACTGCTGCCCCTATGTTTGCAATTAATTATTAACCACCTAACTTTATTATCATTTTTATTGCCTTTAGGTTTCTTATCCATGTCTTTATTAAACAATAATTTCTACAACTAAAATTATGAGATTTTTAGATGTTGTTTTTCATTCCTTGGTCTTTGGCGCCGGATGGTCGCCTGGCTTGCCCTTCATCATGTGTCAATGCTTTGATATTTTGTATATTCAGAGAAATGTAAAAATTAAAATTTGATATTTGGATTGAAGAGATGCGTATATCCGATAATGTACGGTATTGAATTTTAGATTCGTTCTCTTAAACTTATTTCGTTTCAAATCCTGAATGCCTCAGATGACTGTAATTTTAAAAAGAAAATTTTAAAATGCAAATGAAAATTGTTGAGCACTATTTTCAGCGAGTTTTGTGTCCATTTAACACCACTATAAGAGTGCAGAATATTTACTGATGCCCATAGGCAGCATTAATTAGAAAAAAAAACATATATAAACAGGGATTTTTCTATCTGGCGCTTGTTTTGGCGCTATTTACTATACTATTTAGCCTATCTAGCACCTCTTCAGGTTGGATCTGGCACTATTTAAAAAAATATGATGGCAACAATGAACACAACACAACACACACGCAACACACACAACATTCACACACAACGTCCACACACAGACATCATCGAGAAATTTATCAAAACGTGTTCAGGAGACCCCAAAACGTATATTTCCGTTGAAATCTCAAAATCGATTTTTATCATGAAAACAATACTTTCTTTCCCCTATACTACGTATGGAGAAAGTAAAGATAATCTAACAAAATCAATTAAACGGAATATCTATCTATTATAAATAGCTGCTTCTTACGGAGGATAAATGTATATAGTATATATTATATATTATAATGATATAAAACCTAAGGTACTTCTAGATATTCCACAGTGCTGAAATTTGGAGAGAACCTTGGTGTTGGTCCAAAACCATCAGGGAAAATCTAAAATTCTAAAATTTCCCCTTACAACGGGGTCTTTTACACCCCAAAACGTTCATTTTTCAATTCCCATTAGAAAACCACTTAAATCCGTACAAGCCTTTTTATAATTGCATTTTTAAATTACTTTTAATTAAGATACAAATTCCAAATCTAAATTAGAAGACGGAAAAAAGAACGAAAATTATTTTTCCTGAAAGTAGAACACGAATCCGTGCCGAATTAGTCCAATTATTCGATTTTTACTGCATAAAACGAGATTTTATACAATTTATAACAATGGCTCAATATTTCTGTCATGACTACAAGACAATGCTTTTCTTCGAGAATTTATTTTACGTGTTAATAAAACTGAATGAGAGCTTAGTGCCACGAACTGAAAGGTAGCTTAGTGTCATGACGTCACTCTCAGACCGTGACATTTAAAAGCAAAGGGAAAACATATTTGGGTGCGCAGACAATACTAAGAGGAATATTGCCCTGAAATTTTCAGGGTTTGTAGATGTCATGAGGCGCTCCAGAAGTTGAGTTCTTTTTCCGTAAGAAGATTTAAATTAGACAATTTCCCGATGTGTTACAAAAATGAAAACGACTTCAAAATTCAAAAACAGGAAACATTAGAGAATTATGAAAGATAGTGATATGACCATTGCAACTATCTCAAAATTTTACCAATGCTTGGTTTATTGTGAATTTTAAACTTAAAGTTCTTTATAAACAAAATAATATAATTATATGACATAATGTAATTTATTCAATAAATAACTTTTAAAAAGTATATCCGCACTGTTACATTTGTTAGGTTTCTAATCTAATGAGTACTGGGATATGATATGAACATAGTAGTACATTACTGAAAATGGCTCACGTGACGCTCTTATTTCTCTTAAAAATGGTCTCAATTTGATGGTTTTGAACGCACCTCCTGCCACTCAGCGATTTCTCAAAGAATGTATTTGTCAGACTGACACCCTGAAATTTCCAGTCTTATATCTCTTCTACTGTTTACTTGATATTTTGATTTAACTGATTGCGCAGACTGACACACAGAGCGAAAACATAAGCGCATTTATAAAATGGACAAAAAAGCAGAACAAATAGTTATTAACACGCGATAGTTAAGCGACCGTTTAATGTTACTGGAGTTAAAGTAGAACCAGTACACTTAGTGATTAGGTATACAATGTACGTATGTTTGGAATTTCTGGAAAATCAACCTCTTGGATTATTATAGCCATAACTCCTTCCACACGGAACGCACACACAAGGGAGGGGGGAAACCCGGTGTCGGCATTAGCCTACTCTTAACGAGGAGCACCAAGGGGTCAACTGCTTAACGGCCCTTCCGAAGGACTGTCTCCTCAAAGCACACAAGTAGGGGACGGGACGGGACGATCCCAGGTTGAAAAATCCGACCTCGACCGGATTCGAACCTGGGACGCCTGCGTGGAGGGCCACCACTAGGCATTGCAATACCGGTAAATGGCCCGAAAATACTTAACTAAATTTACCGGTAATTCAGTTTTTTTTACCGGTAATTCGGTAAAAGAAGAACGTATTTAATGTACATTTTAATGATTTTATCTATTGATTATCTTTGGAAAATATATTTTTAAATAGATCTAAATGTCTGAATAATAATTTATTATGTTCAATAAAGAGATAAAATAGATATTAAAATTGATTAGTTACACACTAACATATTAAATAAAATATTTAAAAATTCATTACACGTCATACTTTTATTAATATGAACAAATATTTATTTACACACTTTATTTATTTAGAAATATTTTATTTTTACCCTGCTGTATTTCAACAGATAGCATTTAAATAGCAGAATAAAAATAATATTCACTTTTTGAACAAACCTCGCAGCACATTGGTTCACGCGCGCGTGGATGATTCGGAGGACGAAGAAGAAGATCAAATTAATGGTTTTGATGCTTTAGAGGTACTGAATGACAAATCCATTGATTTTCAGTTAAACACTATACAAAACGTACAGCTGAGTTCTGTGATAGCAAAGATACGAAAAGTGGCTAAAATGTTCCGCAGGTCACCAACAAAAAATGATGATATACTCCAAATACATGTAAAGGAGGAATTTGGCAAGGAACTTTCATTGATATTGAACTCTAAAACTAGATGGAGTAGTTTTATGGTCATGTTGGAGCGCTTCACAATGGTCAAAAATTGCATTAGAAAGAGTCTCATAGATACAAAATCAGAAATCAATTTTACAGAAAATGAACTTGAATTGCTATCTAATACAATATTAGCATTGCAACCGATAAAAGTTGCAGTAGAGGCACTACGTAACAAAAATGTAAATCTGTATATCGCTGATGTTACGTTAAAATTTATGCTCGATGAACTAACAAATCAAAACACTCTTTTAAGCAATGAACTTAAAAAAGCATTGATTGCCCGTATAAAGGAAAGACGTACAATTTACTCTGATGTTCTACAGTGCCTTTATGATCCCACGAAATCGATTTATGAAGATTACGGAATTTTTAATAAAACCAGCACATCCACAATAATGAAGATAATCGGGAATAAAAAGGAAACGGATAATACAAATGAGTCAACTGAAGTCATTGATTTCGATTCCGTGAATGTTGCAACTTCAGCTCCGTCGACATCGGCTGCATTGTCGATGAAGGAAAAACTTCAATTGGCAATAAAGAAAGAAACTGATGTAGCCTATGAAGATCTAACTAAAAAAAACACGAAAGACCTAAAACATGTCGTGAGAAAGGAAATGATGTATTTTAAAGAAGAAAAAATAAGTGGAAAATATTTTAAAATGGTTTTAAATTTCCTAATGACCGTTCGACCAACGAGTGTGGAACCAGAAATAGCGCTTTCTACGGCTGGGTTGATATGCACAAAAATCAGGTCGCGGTTAGGAGACAAAAGTCTGGATAAATTACATTTTTTGCGAGCCTATTTTAACAACCAAAGAGACAATAAATACAAGAGAATCAGCGGCAATTATTTTTGTTTGAATTATTATCTTTAATTTAATTTTTAATATATGTACATGTTACGGTAAAAGTTGAAATCGGTAAATGTGTACATTTCCCGGACTACGCACATTGCTCATAATATATATTTATCGTTTTATAATAAAAATTAGCATTGTTCTGAAAATGTCGAAAATTACCGATAAATTACCGGTTTATCGGTAATTAGGAAAACATTTACCGAATTACCGGTAAATGAATAAGTCGGCAAATTTGAAATCTCTAGCCGCCACCATTCTCCATTGATTATACAAGTTTATACGCCTACGAGTGATCACCATGAGGAGGATTTGAATGAGTTGTACCAACCACCAACTCGAAAAAATTAGGAGAGAAATAAAGGCCAGAAAGATATTGCTAATCATGGGTGATTGGAATTCTGTGGTGGGGAAAGGCAAGGACGGTAACGAGGTTGGGGATTTGGCCTAGGAAAGAGGTGTGGAAGACAGAAAATGGTAGATTTTTGTAAAAGAAAAAAATTGTAGTTCAAATACATAGTTCAACAGGCGAAGACAAGAAAATGCCGGGAGACATGCAGTAGCATCAGATTGATCATATCATGGTCAAACAAAGATATAGGAATATTCCGATGAACTCGCATAGCATTCTGAGGACAGATGCAGACTCTGATCACAATTAGGTGGCCATGAGGTTTCGTTTGAAATTTTTAAAAATAGTGAAAAGAAGACTGTAGAAATGGGATTTAGAAGTGACCAAGGGAAGAGAGGTTATCAGGAGGCTGTTAGACAAGCCTTAGGAAATGCAGGTAGGCAATCAACGTCTGAGAACAATTGTGGGACAAGGAAAGCATCTATAATAGAGAGAGAGAGAGAGCGAATAAAACGATAGGTAGAAAGAATAGCGTCAAAGAAGATTAGGAAGGCGTTGGTAACAGAGAAGGTGATTAACAGGTAGGAAGATAGGAGGAGGCGAAAGCGGGAAAACAGATTATGGAAAGAAATATATAGAGAATTTAACAATAAGATTAAAAGAAATATATAGAGAATTTAACAATAAGATTAAAAGGGAAACTACAACAGCGAGAGAGTTGTGGTGGAAAGGCAACGTGAGGAACTGCAGAGACAAGGCAGAAGAGACATTTTGGGTGGAAAATTTAAGGAGTTAGTAGAAAACAAGTAGGGAAATTCACTGGCCACAATTAAAGACAACAAGAGTGGAAAGATGCACACATCTTGCGTGCATACATGCGATCCAGAGGCGTTCTTTACGGTTTATGCAATCATCTCAAAAATATATATATTAATGGCCTAGGATAATGTCTACGAACTGAAATGCCAGTAGTGATGATAAGGAAATATCGAATTTTTGATTCACTGACTAATTTCCTAGTCAATTGTAATTAATAATACAATGGACTATTACTTAAAACACACCTTACTCGAATAGTAGTAATGTCATCTATACTACAAAGGATGGCTGATAAATGATTCGCATCTATAACAATTTTCATTTGGTCACTTATAACAAAAAATATTGCTCTTAATTATCTGCTTTTAAATTTAAAAATCGTAAAGTCAGCAAAACTTTTTAATAATATTTATTTTACAATAAATCATCAGTTAACTATAATTCATATATAAGCATACAAGCATAAATTATTTAATAAGATAACAAAATTAACGTATCAATTAACACAAAATATCTTAATGGTAGAATTATTGAAATAAAATTTAATGTATTTTCACATACATTCAAATCTTAAATTGCGTAAAAATCTCCCTGCTGAACCGTATATCTGTCATTATCTTATTATTAGATGCTTCACACTGTAGAAAAGTATCTCGATTTGGATTTTTGAAGACTTCAATTTAATTTACACACGGCATAAAATTTTGTAGTTGAAAATCCTCAAACTAATTTATAATGTTTTAAATAACCTTTTCGTAGTAAAAATCTTTCGAAATGAATCTTGCAGGAATAATTATAATGGTTTTAAGGGAATAGGCACATAAATAATTTATGAGAACACTGTGAATGATATTGCAGGAAGTGAGCGCAACCATGACAATGGCAACTTAGATGTCGGCACTTCGCTCCCTGGAGAATCTTGGAATGTAAGTATTTCTGAGTAACTTTAGAAAAATAAAATAAAGTTCGAAGAGAGAAAGAGAGCGTAATAAGTTTCAAATGTTCTAATTCGTTAATATAATTTACAAAATGCTATTTTTAACAGGTAACGGTGGCTCAGAGCTTAGAACTACACGAAGAAGTTTTGGCAAACAATCCTGATATAGTTTCTGCATTGCTGCAGCTCGGTGCGAATGCTAACGCAATAGACGCCAGTGGAAACACACCCTTGTTGTTAGCAGGTACTAATTTAGAGCCAAAAGATCGTCGAGCCATCGATGACTACGAGAAAGTAGTGTCTGCTTTGGTCGAAGCAGGTGCAAACGTCAATGAGAATCCCAAACTAAGTTTTCGAAATTTTACAATCAAATCCTCAGCAAGTGAACTGTTAGGAAAAGAAGCCAAGACTGCGCTCCAGACGGCCGCTTACCTAGGCTCTCTTACGGCAGTTCAATTATTGGTAAAAGCAGGAGCGGATTCTCTTCATAAGAGCAAATTGGGATTCACACCTACGCATCAAGCCGCCAGCACTGGTTCCGAAGCCATTCTAAAAGCTATGCTAACGCCAAATCTAAGCGACAAACAGAAACTTTTGCGACAAGTTAACGTCAATGACAACGAAGGCTGCACTCCGTTGCATTACGCGGCCGCAGCCGGCTCCCACGAATGCGTTCAGTTTCTGATAAAACACGGTGCGAACTTGAGTCTTAGGAGCAGATCGGGCGAGAGCGCCGTGGAGGCTATATTTCGTCAGGTTCCTCGTCCCAAGTCGTTCATGCTGTCGGTGTTGGATTCGTGCATCTCCGGCAGCAAAGATATTCCCGTGGGGAAGCGCGGCTACAAGGTGGAGCTGGATTTCTACATCCTCTGTCCCCACGGCTACAAAACACAGACTGACATCCTCAGAGCATTGTTCACGGCCAAGAACTTACCGACGGCGAGGAGTCGCGCCATATTCAAGCATCCGCTGGTCGAGGCGTTCATTTCCTTCAAGTGGCATAACTTGCGATGGTATTTCCTAGCGATATTTTTGATTCACTTGTCATTCGTCTTGTCGTTAACGTCGTTTGTTGCGCTGCAGTTCTACTTTCGCGACGGCAACTACTCGTTGGCGATCGGATCGGTTCGATATGTAAATCTTATACTATCTCTCCTTGTACTGGCGGCGAATGTGGGGCAGTATTCGGTCCGCTTCAAATATTACGTGAGGCAATATGAAGCGTGGACCATCGGAATGAGTGCCATGATGTCGGCCATCTGGACAATCGCCAGCCTGTTCGATTACCCTGGAGGGTATGCTGGACTAGAGACGGCGCTTTGGATGCGCCACTTGCTCTCCGTGCAGCTTCCGCTCGCGTGGGCAGGCCTTATGCTGTTGCTTGGCAGGTTTCCAATATGGGGGGCGCGCGCACTGCTTTTCGGGCTCGTGCTCAAGAACGTGATGCTTACTATCCTCGTGCTGGGTTTCATCTTGATTGGATTTTCGTTGAGCTTCTTCGTGCAGTTCCATGACATTTCCCCAGAGGGCTTCGAAAATCCTTGGAGGTCGTTTGTCAACACGGTGGTGATGATGACGGGAGAGTACGGCTATTTGGACATTTTTGGAACGGGGAAGTCGGTGGAAAAACTTCCGTTCACGAGTCGATTTATCTTTCTGTGCTTCGTCCTAGTTGCGACCGTGGTCCTCATGAACTTGATAATCGGTTTGGCGGTTGCAGACACTCAGATGCTCGGAGGAGAGGGAGAGTGGCGCTGCTTGAAAAAGAAAGCTGAGTCCGTGGACCTGTTGGAATGTCTGATCCCGAGTTTAACCCGTGGCCTCTACCTTCCGAAGAAAATGGAGATCCTGATCTATGGAAAAACGAGCGACGAAGACTACCGAAAGTCTTTGATTTTGAGCAAGCGTACCGTTCAGGAACTGATCACCGTGGCTAAAAGGGCGGCAAACAAAGAAGCGGCGAGGAAACGCATGGCGCTGGAAAAGGTCACCATCACCATCCCCCCTGCAATGCAAGGCTCATTCGAGCAGGAGGTGTTCTCCACTATGGAGTCCCTATTCCGACAAATTTCGCAGCTATTGTCGGAACACTCCTATTCCAACAGTGAAAATGAAAATGAGGCTCCGGGAATTCTAAGGAAAAATAAGAATGCTTTTCGAAAAGTAGTGAAAAAAATTACTAAACGTAAGAGGAATACAGAGTAGCAGTCACAAATAAATGCCCTTTACTGTGAAAAATTATTGTTACTAAAAAAATACTTTTTAAAAGTGATTTAAATATACATTATTTGATTAAGAACATTTTTACTAAAACTAGCCTTATACTTAATGGTGTTTGCATTCTATATTTATTTTCAACATAATTTTTAAATAATATTTATTATTGCATTATGTGCATTTTAATATGATCATAGCATAAAAAACAGATTTTTATGGTGTTGGAAAAAATTTTGAGGTATCTTTCGTACATTTCACAAAAAGTTTTGTTAGAGATGCCTCATTTGTGGGAAATCAGCAACATGCAATTATATTATATGTTTAATATTTCAAACTAAAAAAATGCATAAAAACATTTATGGATCTCATGTCATTTACTGAACTTTAATATGATATTGCTAGTACGCAAATGTTCATGTTGTTCTTTTGAATTAAAGAATGTACTGTATAACATTTAGATTAATGTTGTTTTTATAAAGCTAATTCCACTAATCATAATAATTATTTGGAAAGTTCAAAGCTAGAGTAACATCTGCATAATACAAAATATTCATCATATTTTCTCTTCTGGCTCTAGTTGTATGAGGCTTAATGCTCATTCCATATTTTCCAAGAATGTCTGGTTGATAAAACACTAGCAATTTCATTAAATATGTTAAGTGGTACTAATTAAAAAAATACTATAAATGTCTAGTCTATCTCAATCCTCAGGTAGATGAAGACAACAACAGAAAATTATAAAATTAAAGGTAACGCTCTTTTTATTCGGAAAAGTATGGTGTCTCAGACCCATCTACATATGTGAGAAATCCATGAATTAATGGCTCTTGATATAAGTAATTTATCTGCTGAAGGAACTTTTTCTAACGAAAGATTTATCTAGTTTTTATTTATTGAGTGGTGGGTCATTTATGGCATAAGCCAGTTTATAAAGAAATCATGTCTGGGTTGCATGTTGTGAGATGTGATACAAACTGTACATATTTTTGTAAGACCTAGGTAATTCCCCCAATATAGGTTTTTAAAGTATTTTTGTGCATTCAATACATCTTACTGAATTTATAAAAGTGTTTTATTGCATTAAACAAATCATGAAGTACATGATTCAGAAATGGTATGGTGCCAGAAAAACTGACATTTTAAATATTATCAATAAAATGTTGCACAAGAAAATAAACACAAGATTAATTTATGGAAGGTTTATCAGGTAGTAGTTTGCATCACAGCATTTTTATATAGGAAACATTGGCATTGTTTGGTGAAGACATCAACCATTTTCTACAAATGATATGCTATATACAGGCATTCATTCATTTTAGTGTTCTGTCTTACGACAAGTCCTACCAATTCATTGATTGGTTTTGACTAGGGAATATACATACATTGTGTGGTGGTGGTTTCTCATTGCCTCACAAACTGGACACATACACACAGAAGGGAGGAGGGAAACCCAGTGCCGCCATTTGCCTATTCTTTGTGCTGAGCACCTTCTGAAGGACAGAGCATTGACTTTTGCACGGTCTACATACAGAATAGAACCTTTTATCCAGCAAAGCTTGGCATATATGGATGGCTGGTTATCTGGAAATTCCAGTTATATTTATACTCATAATCAGCGCTCAGAACAGGAACTACGTTCCAGTTCATCACACACATCGGTAAAATAGTTCAGTCTGATCAAACATTTAGTATTACCACTGTGTTAACTTTATTTAATAAAAGTAATATAAAATATATTTTTCTCACTTTTCTTCATCATAGTATATATGAAATAAATCCAAATTTAGCTTGATTGTAAATAATCTATCAGTTATTTCATGCCCATCGCTTTTGGATCAACTACCAGAACAGGCGTTCCGTTTCTTAATATTTTCTATTTCGAGCACTTCTATACTTTGGGTATGAATCTTTTCTCAAACCACTCAATAAATATTGAAGAAGTAATACTTATAGTGCACAGAGTAAACTTTAATTCCATTAAGCACCTGGGCATCTGATTTTTAGACATTTATGGAGAAAAATAGGAAAGGAGATATTTAACACTGGTGAGCAAACAGACAAACAAGGAACTGAAAAAAAACGAAACTTCAGAGCACCGGAGCACATTTTCTTTTCACAAATTCATACAGCACAATGTATTTCCCACTTTTCATGACAGACTGTTTACAATCTAAAATAGGTTTTTTTCTGTGTTAGTTTTTAAGTGCAAGAAAATATTTTTCCTTCCTAACTGTAATGCTTCATCATTCTATAGAGCAGCAGTTCTCAACCTTTTTTCCTTTGCGACACATGATGCTCACTGCTCACATATGTTACACACTTAATACTACAATCCCTCAAACTAAAAAAGGAGGAGTAATGTGTAACACTGAAGAATTTAAGCCTAGGTATTGTTTTTATTTTTGCAAAATGTTATGCATGAGAAAGAGGAAGACTCCTTGACAAAATTTACTTTATGCTTTATGTAGCCATTATTAAAATATTTTGTGACACATCTCCCAGCTCTTCACGAAACATCATTGTGTTGTGACATAGTGGCTGATAATCACTGCTAAAGAGTAATGGAAAATACCTCTTGCTGCTACAATATTACTTGCCACTGACAGGAAAGACCTTATCTGTGGCTCAAAATTGAGGAATTTTGTATGGGTTTAAGACCACATTCATCAACCTCATCAAATCCCGGAATTTGATATAACCTTTAATATATGACTTTCACATGCATGCATATTATTTGTTTTGAATATCATCAATAAATTTGATTTCCATACAGATTTTGTCTAAAGAATATCATGAATATAATCCTTAAAAAAGAGTAAGTGGCTTATTTTATTTCCATGGAATAGGACATTTATTATTAAAAAATAACAGAATTAACATCCAAAATTTGCTATAACTAATAATTTATTTAACATATTTCTTCTGAATATGTTACTACTCAACAGAATATCCAAGGAAGAAAGTTTATTTACACAAAATATATAATATTTAAATGAGTATTCTTAGTTTACAAAATTTTTTCACTTATATTATTATGTAAAGATTTCTGCTTGAGCTTTTATAATTGGTGATATTAGCTTGACGTACATTTATTTCATAATATTTACATAATCTTGCTATGGTTCTCCATGTGCATTGCCATCAAGCAGGAAAACCTTTGATTGGCAGTATTCTAGGAAGTCTTAGTAATTAAGCAAATGCTCAAAAACAAATAAGTACATTGGTTTGAGTGTTTTGGTTTCAAATATAACTGAAACCATTTGATGAAAAGCTGTGGTGATCCTCAAATTGAATTCTTACTGAGGGAAATAGTATTGAAATGCATAATGGTTTTGATCAACATTTGGGATGATGTTCTTCTTATTATTGAAAGTCTAATCCACAATTGCTGATCCAATATAAACTGTCACTAATGATAATGAGCTGTGATTATTTACTTTGAATTTTTTTTATTGCTAGAAGGAACCAGCCTTCTAGTACAATTAACTTTTACTGGATTCTAAGAAGCATTTTCTTTTGGCTGATTAACATCAGGTTCCTCATCAACTCCTGTGTTCTTCTGCTGCTTACGCTTCCTGAAACATAAAATGTAAACTTAATTAATATTAAAGTAGCTGAATTTGTCTTATCATAAGAGAAGAGATAAAATAAAGTACCGTTCTTATATAGCCAACCCTCACTAAGCTCTTTTAACTGGTTCCAGGGAAACTAAGCATTAAGTGAACCAGCTCTAAATGGATCCTATTTTCTCCAAAAATTAATTTAAATAGGTTTAATTCATTACCAAGGTCCTGCTAAGTGCTGTAAAATATTTTTTATAATTGTCTAAATGTTCTATTCAGTTAATAGTTATTCATAAACAATGAAATACATAAATATTAAACAAGCATTAAATATATTAAACCACTTAAAACTAAAAAGTAGGAACCCCCAAGTTGGCACACCATGACCCTAAATGTGGGGTAAGGGCACTCATAAAACATTGTGTCAATGGGCTGGATATATGAGCAACTTTTTCAGTTTTTGTCATGGATATTTTATTCCATTTTTATATGACTTTGTATAATTATTATAAAAACAAATATATTCATGGAATAATTATTTTTAATATGATTATTTTAAAATAATGATTAAATATTCAAATTAAAAATAAACATTAAAAATAACATTCGATAAAAACTACTGATTAGAATCATTCCTGTGAAGGGTCTTTGAGCTAACCAAACATTTTATAACATAGTACTTAATAGGGATTGGTTCATGATAGCTTACTGTTTGCAATGTTTTTATATTTGTAATATATTTATAAATACACATAAATATTATTGAAAATAATGTTAGTTGAATAATATTTATATAAATAAGTAAAGATGGAGACTACGGCGAAATTGATGTTAAATAGAATTAACTCCTTAACAGTAAAATTTTACGGTTAAGGAGTAAATTCTATTTAAAAATATTTATATAATATTTATTATCATTACTGACAAAAAACACATACAATGTTAACATGCTTGCTATTTGCCAGATAAATGTATATTTGAGCAGTGTTTAAAATTTTGAAACCAACTGGAACACGTTAAACGTTTCAGAAGTTTTGCGACCCTCTTCTTGCTTTAAATGTTCAAATAGAGAATGGAATTTATTGCAAACGACTGCTTGACTAAGAGGTGTGCATTCATCAGAGAGTTTAGAATCAATCCACAGCACCAGCAGTTTCTCCATTTTGTCTAACATATTACGATATGATCGCAGGAGTTTCTTCTCAGTTACTGCAGTGGCTGACTCAATAGAAAATTTTATTTTGTCTTAATTTAACTAAATTGTGTTAACTGTAGAATTAGTGAAGTTAAATTTGAGTGCAACATAGAGTTGCCACCTTTGCACTAGCTCAAACCAGGAGACTCGGGGTCAAACCCAGAAATGTGACAACAATACATGTTGAATATGGAGAAAGTAAAAATTCAAATGGTAATTTTCCTTATAGTAATAACCCTGTAATAGAGTTATTAATGTAATATGTACATGCTAATAATCATTCAAACTACTATAAGTCTGTAACTATGACTGACAGTTCAAATATGTGAATTCCTAACAAAACATGCAGAGCTGGAGTTTCTAACTTTCAATTGTGTTGAATTTGTTATTTATATAATCATACATGCATAAATCATCATGAGATTTCTTTGATACAGTTTTTGAAAGGGAAATTTTACATAAATTTCTCTAAACTGGCTGACTCCGAGATATTACGACAACCCATAGCTCAGAGATGACTTGCCCAAACCTAGAGGTGTAACAACTCCAGTACAATATCGATCTAGCTGAATAACTTTAAGCTCATCCTCAAGATTTATGCTGTTTCTTTTTACATAGGATTATATCCTGCACTTTTATCATGGTCACACAATTTTCTCTTTTCTCCCATGATTCATTAAAATTATTTTTCTCCTATTTAATGTTAAATATTTATTTTGCACTTGAAACAAAGCAAAGTAACTGTTGCAGATGACAATTGACAATATTGAAATTTAAGATGATTATTGGTCAGCAAAAAAGTAAAGAAAAACATAATACAAAAACTACAAAAATTTGTGTGTGCACAGTATTTTAATTTTACAATACAGTACAGTATTTATTTAAAAAAAATGTTTTCACAAAATAAAAATTTAAGTCACGAGATGCCAATATCGCTATATCAAAATTGTGCTAAACAAACATCCATTAAAGGAGTCCAGACTATGTGTGTGTATGTATATGTATGTATGTATGTATGCATGTATGTGTGTACATATTAAAGAGATATATTGATCCATTCATACATGCCACTATAAACAACACAAAATAGTTTAAACTAAGCTAATGTATAATGTAATGCAAACTTAAAATTGAGGCCAGAGTCATCAAAGCAAAGTGAGAATAGACCCAACTATAGTTTTATTTTAGAATATTACTATTTTATTTGTCTGAAAGCTTAAGACATGGACAGTTATTTGTTTCAGTTACCTTGCCATTTCTTCTCCTTCTTCAATTGTCTGTGGTAAGCAGGAATTTGCTGTCTCAGGAAGAAAAAGAACACTGATTCCACCCATAAGTCCCAACACACCCAGAGTTCCCATTGGCCACCTAGCATCTATAAGTGACTGTGAAGTGAGGAGAGTTTTTGAATATGGATCAGAATGAAATTGTATACAACATCGCTAAAAAATATTCATTGCTTTTGAGACTATCACTAAACATGAATTTTTTTAAATATTTAAGTAAAAAGGAAAAATAACAATAAAAATTCCATTTTATTGGAAAAACAGGGGATAACATTGTTTTGTTAAACCTGAATTGTGTTTTTTTCATCAGGTGATGATAATGTGTTGAAACCAGACTGTGCTTTATTCTAAGTGGAATTTTTACTTAATTTTTTCCTTTTTAGAAAAGAAAACACTTAAATTTAATCCACTAAGGAAGCCTTAATTTTGTGGAGTTCCATATTGAAGTAAAAAAATAAATTTAAATTAGTTCTCTTTTCTTCCTCTCTTCAGTTACTGCTTCGGATATCAACTAACAGGGATGACATGATTGGGTATGCAGAGGGGCCCTCAAAAACAGAATTTGTCAGGCCCCCTCATAGTCAACAATAATGGAAATACATGTATCATATAATATTACAATTCAATCTAGAAATAATAGTGCCATATTAGTGAGAACACAAAATGTGCTTAAAACTTATGGAACATAATAATATGCATTGTAGGCAAAAGAGCCTACTTGTCCTCAGTGATGTAACTAGTATCCAGTGGGTGTGTGTGAAAATTTGTAAAGTGAATCCCAAACACTTGTACATTTAAATTACATTTTTGCATAATGAAACGTTGTAACAAATAAAGTGAATACAGTTTTATGTCAATATTTCGTCCTCATCCTGAAGAAAAACATGAGTTGTTATACTCAATATTTTGTACAGGAATAAAAACTTTCCATAAAATTTGACTTCCTCATGACAGTGAAAAAATCTAACTTCATTATTTGCATCTGCTCATTTGCTATCTACTGTCAACAACATCCTAAAAAAAGTAATGTCTTTCGAGAAAATTTTTTGCAAGCAAAATAATTTTTCTAATGTCAGGGTTATTTAAAAAATATATTTTCAACTTATTATATGCTCATATTTGTTTATTTATTTATTTAATGTTGTCATCAAAATCCATTTCATGTTTGAACATTTGCAAGATTTATTTAGCGACAATATTACGATATCAGCTCTGAATTTTGCCAACCAGAAATGATCAACAGAAGAAACGTTTTAAAGATCTCAGTCATGATGAAATTCCTTCTAATGATCAGTGCAACTTAAAAATGATTTTTTTTTGTTCTTGATACAAAAATTTTAAATTTCAGAGCATTTTACTCCAGCCAAAACAGTGAGGAAAAGGCTTGAGAACTTGAAAAGTGAACTGAAATTGGAATTTCAGGCTATAATATATTACTGAAAGGGAGATATTTTAGATTATATACACGAAGTACTTTTACTGAAGAAAGTTTAACAAAAAATCAATGTTGGTGAAATGAATTATTTGGTGTTATTGAACTTTTTCTGCAAAACCATATATAGTAACATATTGCTCAACATAATGATTGCTCTGCATCTTTTTTAAATCTATTCCAGTTAAAGAAGGCTCTGACAAACTTCCATTCAGCAAATTAAATTATTTATGTTTTCTATGTGCAAAGAAAAACTATCCTCCCCTTAATTAATGCCTATCAAAGGTGAAGTCAAAAGGTATGATTTTCATGTAATTATAAGGGAATGGCTTTGCTAAAATCCAGGAGTTTGCAACTTATTTGAAGAGTCTATATTGTGTAAGTAATTTTTCTTCATTTTAATTGTGTAGATTAATTTAAAACAAATTTACTCTTACTATGCACTTATTATTTTGTGGTTTGCCAGTAAAATCAATGCAAAATTTAACAACCAATTCAAAACATCATATTTCAAAACATCGGAAGTTCGAACTCTTCCTTAGAACAATAATTCATGGGCCCCAAAAATATACAGTATAAACTTGATTAACCGACCTTTTATTATCACACTATTAATAATTTGTTTTTTTTTATAAAAACATTATTCTAAGCCAGTGGTGGTCAACCTTCTCTGCATGGCGGGCCACATCACTGGTTGTGAATCCCTCAGTGGGCTGCATTGGAAGTTGTATATTCTTTTATTTTATTGTTTAAATTTGAAGTTACCTACACATTCTATGGTGCCATATAAGGGAAAATAAATTCCAAATAAGGTTTTTAAGGTTAACGTTTCAATTTTAAATATTTTATTACCAAAATTTTCATAAAAACGCATGAATTTGTGTGTTAACCCTTAACTACCGACACTTAGTTTTTTCACGTTAATGCGGCATCTCGTCTCGCAGACTACATCATCTTCTCACCCACATACCTCAGTGATAAAGCAAGGTAAGAGCGTTAAAACTGTTTTCTTTTGTTTAACATCCACTTGCCAAATAGTTTCCTTTTTGTACAAAAAATGGCCAAACCTAACCATTTTAATTGGCAATATATGTAAACACTACCACAAAAAGAAAAAATATAATTGATCCAGTATTTTTAATACAAATTTATTTAGTCTTCAAAATACAAAACTTATTGCAATTGTATATTTTTAAGGGTATATAAATACATTATAACTAAAAAGCTTACAAGAAAACCAAAAACATCGATAAAAATAATGTCAACAACAAGTCCGTGAGACTTTGACGACTGCTGCCACTCAACTGATCATTTTGAAATACTAAAAGCTATACCCAAATACTCGATCTATAGCCAATTGAAGGTACTAGGACGCAGGAGGTTCCAAGATTAAATAATAGAGAGCAACAGGGATTACAAAAAATGCACTCGCCTCACAGATGAGTGGTCGGTAGTTAAGGATTAAATTTTTCGGATTTCTTTTTTATCATAGCTTTGTGGGCCACACATAAACCCTTTTTGAACTGCATCTGGCCTGCAGACCATTGGGCACCACTGTTCTAAGTGATTAAGCATACCCCTTAAAGGAAGGCAAAATGGAGAAAAAGTGTGTTGTGTTTAGTATTAGTGAAAATTTTAAAATTAAAGAGAAATTATAGTCTGGAGTTTTGAATGCTAAAAATGTTGTGGAATATGGCATAGGTATGACCACTGTCAAAGATCTTAAGGAAAACAAAGAAATGATAAAGAAATTTTCTTTAAAATTTGATGTTGGTAAAAAGAAAAGTGGATTGTTATCTCCTAAAACTTTGAAATTGTCAATAGATACAAAATTTTTTGTTTATATTTTACTTATTGTTTATAATAAGACTGTATTTCTGATCTTTTTTCCAACTTTTCTAAATTGTGTATAACCATGTACTTTTCCCCTCGAATATCTGACTTTTCGGCAAATCCGATCCACCCTTCCCCATTTAAGCCAATTAACTGAGATTATACAGTATTTGTATGATGGCCACCAAAAGTGTAACCCTGGTCTTCTCAACAACTATTAAAATAAATTACTTTTATCATAAAAATAAAAGCAATTCTATTAGATACAAAATGACTGATTTTATTTATGTCCTCTTTAATTATGAAGCATAAATCCTCAGTGGTGATTCCCCGATCTGTTCATTCTACAGAGAATCAGCAATCAGGGAAATATCTTGTTTATATTTTAAGATTGCTTGTAGTTCAATGGGTAATTTTGTTACTGGGGAAATTGCCTATGCTAAACTGACAATGTAATGCCCCATACAGGGGTCACTGCAGTAAATAAAATTATTATTATTATTATTAGCCATAGGCTGAGGTCATTAGTCTATTCTTAAATCTAAGTGTAAACTATGACTCTGGGACATTAACAAATAATAATAATATGGAAGCATTTGCGTTCTTACCAATTGCCATAAGTATGGAACCAGCATCAGGGCTACCCCAGCTGGTATATTGGATGACCCAACCCCCAAATTCCGAACCACAGTCGGAAACAACTCTGCCGTAAAGACTGGCAGCATGGCATTTGAGGTAGAAATGCAGAATTTTCCTGCCATTGCCATTGCCACTGTTGCAGACTCCAGATCTTTTCTTCCTAATTGCCAAAGAAGGTTTTCTTATTATAGGTGTTGTGATTGTTTATATATTATGAGTGTGCATTTCATGTTGCAAGAGTTGTGAGCTCATCATAGTCCCCTACAATAATTCTTTAACAAATGATCTTTCGGCCAGGTGAATTGCACTTATTTGGCAATTAGTTTTGTTATATTTTTATAGTTATAAATATCCAACTTGGGAATTATATGATTTTCCACTGCCAACAATAAATATTAACAAATACACTAAAACCACGAAGCTGATGAAATATGAACTATGTTTAAATCATATTTGAACCAATAATCTGATTGTAATGCTTGAAAAATATGTTGAACATAATGTAATAGTAGCAGCAAATTTGATAATTTAACTAACTTAAAATAATAAATATTTTCATAGTCAGTCTATCAAATTTATTAAACAACTCTTATAACGCCTCATTGAAAATAATAATATTTTTTGTTTGGGATGCTAATGGGTCTTATTTGAAAAGTACTGCTACACCACACTTTTTCCTAAAACTGCTGAAAATAGAGATTTAAGAAATTTAATTATGAAAAGTTGAATTATATCAATCCATAAATTAAAGTTTTTATTTACCTTGCTATAATAAACTTCATTGAATTTTTTACAGATGCAGTGGTTTGTCAATGAAAATGAAATTTGTAAACTAGCTAAGTACATGAATGGCTCCCTTTAAATCAAATGAGATCATGAGATATATTGCACAAATAAGAGAAAATTAGTAAAAAAGAAAAATCAATTGTCATAATAAAGGCAACAAATGAAAAGAGTGGCATGCAGAGAATTTTGCTGAAACATTAATCAAGCAGTACTTATATAAAACAGTTGTAGAACAGGTAAAAGAGAAAAATTGAAAGAAACAATGGATTAGCAAATTTTCATCGAGAATACGGTGACAGTGAGGGAGAGATTTCACATTTAGACGGAATGGACTTGGCATGTTCTGATTATGGTGGAAAAAACAAAAGATCAAGACTACAAGAGTATTGCCAGAACATTAATTATTTTTTCCTTCACTGCATGGCAAGTTATTTTACGACATTTATCGCCAGCAGAAGTGATCTATTATGGTCTATGCTGAATGGTAAACAAAAAATCTATGGATATTGGCAGTGACGAATTTGGAAATATTCCGATCCTAGACCAAATTATTTTTCTGCCCCTTTTTGGCGCTTTTTTCCAAAAAGAACTATTCATGTATATGGTTTGTCTGTCCATCTGTTCGTCTGTGAATCATAATAGTTTAATTCATCACAAGTCTGCGTGATATTAATTTTTTTATTACCCCCCTGAAATCTCATTTTTATTACAGCCCTAAAATCTCGTTGTTCCTATGCCATTGCCTATTTTGGCCTTATTTCAAATCTGCTATAGGATATATGTATATATGAGAAATATCTCAAATGAGAAATATTCTCAAGAAAGAAATAAACAATAACCTGAGCAAAACATAAATGAAAAACAATGTGAATGACTAACAAAGACAATGAAGTTGAATTGGATAATTATATTGGATAATATAAAGGACTTAAAGATCCATTGACTTCTTAGCGTCTTAACTTACCGTATATACCCGAATCCAAGACGAGGGTTTTTCCAAATTTCAGTTTGCGAAAATCGGGGGTCGTCTTAAATTCGAGTATGAAGTCATATACCGTCAATACATCGCGGTCAATTTATCGCACGTCAAATAGTCGTGCTTCAATTCGTGGCGCATCACACACAATAAACCCATAGCGCGTCAATATATTGCTCGGCAAACTCATCGCGCGTCAATTCATTGCTAGACAATGTCGTCCTGAGACTAATTGGAAGGCGAGACACTACGAGGAATTTGTCGAGAGATGAATTGACGCGAGATGAGTTTACCGTGCGATGTATTGACGCTCGACGTACTAACCGCGACGCTCGACAAAATGACCGCAACGTAGGAAGTATGATTACACGTTTAATCGATGTTTTTTTTTTAAACAAATGAAACGATAAAATAATTGCATTTTTCATTGCAAACTTACGATCCGGAATTCAATTAATAAAGTCTTAATTTTAAATATACATTTAAAAATTCGTTTTTTAAGAAAACATTTGTAACAAACCACTTCAATTAATGAATGAACTAGTTTACCTATAATGAATGTGTGTTCGAAATATACACCAAATACAGTCAGTGAGAAATTAGGTCATAAAATCGTTTTTCTGTTTTGACAGTCTGCTAAAAGGGGGAGAAGATCGTCTTAGATTCAGGGTAGTCTTGGATTCGGGTAAATGCGGTAGTTTGTAATGGAGAATCATAGACTGTATTTAGCTCAAATAGATATCACTGAATAAGATTACATTTCTCTGGGTGCTCATTTCAATTTTAATAAATAGGTAAATATTTTAAAGGTATTATTATTATTATTAAATACTCGGAAGCATGTTTTACGTATGCGAAACACTTATAGTTGCTACACCAGTCATTGAAACAAATGTTCAAAGAGCTAAAAATATTGGATTTCACAGCTTTATGGCAATTCTATTGAATAATTCTAATATGTAATATACAGAGAAGTTTCAGTTACAGAGTAATCCGTGTAACATTTTTCTTCAGGGCAGGGATTTTTAATTATCTTGATTTTATATTTTCCGCGATTTCACATTTTTCTAAATCAGCCCTTTCAAAAACGTAAAATTGGAGTTTGTGTTATGCCGTTTCTCGTAATTACGCCACTTCGAATTTAATAATTAATTTCAAACTATTTGATTGAAATGCAACCGAATTCTGCATTTCGAAAAGGCTATTTAACGATTATTATTTCTTGGTACTTAGCACCTCTTTTTTTCTGTAACTTTTTCTCCTTCCGATTCCCTCGCTAAAATTCTACCTCATTTGTTCTATAGAATATGATTTTCTTGTTCAGGCAAAACTGCCTTTTAGTTTCTGTTGCGAGATGATGGTATCAGTTCCTTAGTTATTATCTCAGTATAAAAAAAGCAAATTTGAAATGGAGTCACGAGATAGTCGCCTGCGTTTTCAACAATAATAATAACAATAAAAAATACCGCTTTGATTGACGCGAATAGTTCTAATAATCAAAGATGGAGCGAAAATGAGATGATCTACTCCGGCTTTAATCTTCTATTTACTAGCAACAACAAAATCACGCAAACTGGCGGACTAAGACGGAAAATAAATAGGTTTATTTATGTAATTCACTGATGGGGCCGATATTTCGTGGAACTCCATAATAGGGAAATGAGTTTAATTTGCACGGAAATGAAACAAATTGCATCAGGATGATGACGATAGCTCTTCGAAACCGGTCGTTGATTGTTTTTTACGTGAAAATAGTACAAAGTTTTTATAGACATAGTGTAATTTGTTTCATTTCCGTGAAAATTACGCCCATTCCTCCAAATTACATTCATAACAATCGCATTTGGCAAATTCTGGCGCGAGTGTTTATAAAAACTCATTCCGTCGCATTGTATGAGGAGAAAAAAAGCAAAATAAGAGAGGGAACGACGGGCGGATGGAATTTCGAGGCAAATTCGCGAAGCGTCCTTCACCTTGAGGAACGGAGAGTGTCAGCAGACATGAGAGGCCGCTCCCCACCATCGACAAGCACAGAGGCCACCGTCTTCCCATCCGCAGAAGGAACAATATGCAGATCGCTATTGCAGGCAGCTCAACGGCTCCTGCCGAAATAAGGAGATGGAGATCAATATCTGATCGTAAGCCGAAGTAACGGCTTGGACGATCAATTTCAACCCAACATCGCAATAGGATTTATTTGCTTATCGAAATAGTGGCGCGTTTAAAGGACGGGTGTAACACAATCGGTGATTCAATATGTGGTAATATTTTCATCATAAAAAGTATCGTCGAAATGTGTCATTCGAAAACGAAGTACGTATTCTGAATTAGATTTATAAATAATAAGGCAGAAATATAGGGCAGGAGTGGGCAAACAGTGGCTCTCGAACTAAAATGCAAATTATTGTGTTTGTCTCAACTGCTGAAGGCGTAATCTTGTGGAATAAGTCCATACTATGAAATGGTAATCCTGTAATTTTCCACTATTGGTTGTAATAAAACAACCTCGGTTAGCGTCATCACCTGTTAATGACGCTAAGCGTCGAAACCTATGGTAGGTCGTGTTATTTCAACCAATAGTAGAAAATTACAGGATTGTCATTTCATATTATTGTTTGTATTAGCTTTCGTTTAACTATCCCCAAAATTATTTTTGTATATTTAATAACGATGTTATAAATATCTTTAATTAACAACAATCTTTGCTCCGTTTTCCTGGTAGAGATAGTATAAATGATTTTTCTTAACTGTACATATATGTAGTAGGTTTGGGATTTAACTGGGGCGAAACCAAACGAAGTAGGTAAAAGTTGGCCCCGGTTTGAAAAATTTGCCCCCCCCCCCTATATAGTGGTTATAATAGTCCAAGAGACTGATTCGTTAGAAAAACAAACAAACCCTTATCTATTGCGTGATATTCATTCTATCTCACCAGAGAGTATCGTGTTCACGTATATGTTTCCGCCGATGTTGCTTAGGTTGAGGACGAGACCGTAGTAGACGAAGTAGAGGACGAACCAGAGGACGTAGAGGAGAAGCGAGTTCTTGCGGATGTTGGGCGTGCGGAAGAGGTCTAAGAAGCCCGGTTTGGACTTCCTCTCGCCTTCAGCCGCGCTCTCCCCAGATGTCACGGAATGTGAATTTGCCTGTGAGATAGTGAAACGATGAATATATTCAGGACGGAATGATTTTTCCTTCTTTCCGCCGTCAGATTACGCATGATCAATGACTTTTAAATGTTATTCGTACGTTCTAGAGCAGTGGTTCTCAACCGAAAGTTTATTGCGGGCCTGTGTATATCTATATATATCTGTATATTCCACCAAGGACAGATAAAATCAGTTTTAAAACGCCAAATATTTCAAAATTTTACATTTTAAATGCTGGAAACGCAAGATTCATTAACCCTTGCTCTACCAAGGTATTTTACAACTTACTCCTCCCAAGTGGGGTAACTCAGTTACCACATAATTCGTTTGTAAAAAATAGTTGTTTGTTGGGAGAAATATGTTAATATTAGGGTATAGACATAAAATAAATAATATAAAATAGATACTTGTAAAGAAAATAATAAATATTTTATAATTATTTCATTATTGTAATAAAAGTTTTGCTACCTTGAATGTTGAGCACAACCAGAGGAGAACATGAACCTGACTTTTATTTACAACAGCCTTTCACCGTAACTTACAATCACATAAGATCATTCTTTCGTAATTCAACACGCGCCTGCCCATCACCAAAATGTTTTGAAAAACTCTTTACCTATTTCAAACATGAAGTGTATTAGCTGATATAAACGCGTAATATGAAAAGAAATATTTGTCAAAATAATTAATATTTTTTAATTACATTGCAGTTGTAATAAAAAGCTCTTAGTTGCCTTGAATTTTGAAAATAACCAGACGAAAACGCGATACTGATTTGGATTTACAACGGCCTTTCAATGTAACATACTAGCACATAAGTATTTTTGTAGTTTAGAACTCGGCTGCTCATCACCAAAATGTATTATTTTGCATTGCAAACCGATAGACTGAATAAATTACACACATACGTAGCCACATGTATATCGGAACTGCATTCAAAGTAAAAATGAAATGATGACAAACTATATCAAGGGGAGTAACTCAGTTACCCCGACAGTATTTTCATTTAAAAATGGCTCTAAAAAAGATGTAAATCTACACAATAACCAACAGCAATGTTTTTAGATGGCAATAAACGAATACATGGAGGGATATAAATGAAATCCCAAAAATTATCATTTAAAAAATTAGAAAAACGTCGTTGGAGTAACTGAGTAACCCTCTTGGTAGAGGAAGAGTTAATCAATACTGCCCATTATAGATCATTAATGAGAAAACAAGAAATCCAAACCAGGACTAATGCAGTCTGGTTTCCAAAAGTTGACGTCCCGAATTGATTACTTATGTTGTCAGGAAATGTTTCAGTATTTATTCCAAGGAATTCTCATACCATAAATACCACTTGTAATTCATAGCTTATCAATGATAGAGAAAAATTGGAAAATAAATTATTAGAGCATTACCAGTTTTAAAATACTAAAAGCAATGTCATAATCTCTTTCTGACATTATATTTTGCATGCATTTTTTAAATAAATTAATTTAATAAATGTTATTATTTATACGCTAATATGTGTGGATTAACTGACCATTGCTGAAGGGTAGTCGAGTGGAAAACAAAATAACCCATTTGTTCACTCGTCTATGTTAAGCCGAGTTCGGTAATAATCGTCTCCATGGCAACAACCCGATATAATGCGATTTAAAACGCAAAACCGTTATATAGTGGAAATTCAAGAAAATACGGTCAATGGGGGACTGTCAAATATCGGGAATTACCGAAAATTTTATGAAGTTGTATTGTATGGCTATTGTTGTATAAAGTTTTTTCGTTAAATTTTTTAACAGATATTTATAAAAAGGCAATTTAAAACGGACCAGTTAATGCCGAACCCGATCACATGCAATTGGTAGCCGAAGTTTGCCGAGTGTTTAATGACGTCAATGCATGGCACAAGCATGTTAGGCGATGCTAGCCGTGCTAGAGGCCGATATAGAAGTAGAAGCTTGAAAGGCATAATTCTGTTGTTTTCCTCTATATGCCGTCTTAGAAGAAATATTGGTAAAAGTACTGCACCTTCCTGCATTTATTTCGCTTTGTGTTTTGCAAATGGCATATGAAGAGTATTGTGTAGCCAAATCTGATAATTTGCCCAAAGTTGATTAGTGCATGTTTTTGCGGTACATGAAAGTCGTAGGGAGCAATATTCAGATGTTGACATGCGTGGAGTGAAGGCGGATAGGTTTGTATTACATTTAATTGACAAAACAAGCTCGATGTAGCGCTTTTATTTTCAGTAATTAGTACTGTTATTTCGACTGAAACGTAGAAGATATGTAAAAGATAGATTGCCGTCTTAAAACAGCTTTCCCATATTAAAGGAATAAAACAACTCTAGTTTTAACTAATATTATAGAATATTTATTTATGTATTGTTTTCCATGCTGTCCTAGTATCTAGTGAGTAAAATATGGTTAGATAAGTATACAAAAGGTAATGGACGAGGCCGAGACTTAGTGGAATTCCACAATAAAATAACATGAACAATGATAGATAGTATTTTTTATTTATATTAAACTTTTGCTAATTTCCACAAAATATATGAAGTAAAACACGACCGGTTTCGGTGAATAATCACCATCGTCTGCATTTACAGAATCATCAGGTTAAATATTGACAAACATTATACAAAATTAATGTGAATAAACTTAGTTTCCGTGTGTCTTGTCTATAGGAAATGTGGTGAAGTTTGTTGTTTTGAGTGTCTATCTGCCTTAGTTATTACCTATACTTGTGAAAAGAAAAACTGTAGAAGTGTTTGTCATAACTGCATGTCTCATTTGTATATGTCGCGAATTTCATCGTTGCCTTTATGGCTTTTTTCTCCCTTTTAGGTAAATGTTATGTTAGTAATGCTGTTGGATTTGTTAAACTGAAGCGTGGGGGAAAAATTTGTATTGTTAAAGGCAAGATTTTCCTTGAACACAGAATAAGATAAAGAGGTTATGAAGTGAGTGTAGTTGTAGATGAAGAAGAAGATTTAGCCACGTCTGTGGAGTGTCGTGACTGCCCTTATTTGGCAAAACATGGTCCTTCAAAATACCATGCTGTCGTGGATATTATGTGAACAAATTTATTAAAATATTTAAATTACAGAACTAACTTAATATGTAACACTTGTAAAAGTATTTGCTTAAAAACTTGGTACTTAAATATATGCACCGCAACAGTAATTATTTGCTTAATAAACCCATAGCCCAACGATTTCCGTAAGTTTGATCTTATGTATTTAAAATAAGTATATTACATTATGGAGGTTTTGTTAAAATATATATGCTAATATTTGAAACACAAAAATATAATTTACTCTTTCAACATCGTTTTCCAGAAATATATGCAACATGCCAATGTAATGCCGACATAAGTCATAAACTAAAGCACGAAGCAATAAAATTACGTACATACATATAACTAGTACTTAGATTAAAATGATTTTCGCAGACAAATGCAGTTGTACGTTCCGATATATCAAATGCGTATCTCCTCATGGCTTTCAACCACAATATTTTCCGCTTCTTATTTATTCCCAAGGAGCTCGGTAATGTGAAGAACAATTTTCTCGGGGTTTTAATCGTTATATTTAAGCACTGAGGTACCAGACAATACTTATAACCCTTCTTAATTTCCATATTCTCCATTTTAGCTACGATACCAGGAAAAGCAACAGGACGAAGAATGAAAACCACGTGCTTTCAGTACGGTCGTACGTTTAAACGAGTGACATGCGATGACGTCACGTACCCCTCACTACTCTCTCCAACCAGAATGCCGTTTTCGCGGGACATTTAAAAGAGTTATTTTAAATATTTTTTTGCATAATGAAGACGATTTAACAAAAAATGTTCACAGGGAGTAATTAAGTCAATGACAAAGAATTAAAAAAAACATAATTAAATATTTTGACAGTCCCCCATTATCAAAATTCTGCGATAAGAATTAGGATCTACATCCTTTTCCTTTCAGAACTGCACAAACCCATCTCCGATATCACAATTTTAAGATATTTTACATTATTAAAGAAAGCATCTCTGCACGATGGACTTGAGACTTCGTACGTAAAATAAATAGGGAAGAAACGTTCCTGGAATCGAACCCAAGATTTCAATCTTCGCCAAATAAAATATAGCCCCGAGGTGGGCCCTGGTAGCACGACCCTCATACCAAGATTCATGAAAATCGGTCCATTGCTGCAAAAGTTGTTAGTACACACACACATATACACACAGGACCATTTCATAAGACTGTTTCCTTTGGAAACCAGCCTAAAAATGGAATGTCTCGGAGCGTCCAATATTGGGCGGCGGTTGAGAAACACTGTTCTAGAGCAATTTCTTTGCATAACAAAATCGACTCATTTGATAGAAAGAAAAGAACGGATTCATTGACGAGAATACAATACGAGAAGATGGATGAAAGAAGCACGACTGAATATTTTCCTAAGCTGGAGCAAAATTATTAAAACAAAATTAGCGAACCTTAAATCACTCGATCGTATTTATGATAAATTATTCTAATGACTTATAAGGAACTCCGAGCAAAATTTTTCGGAAAGAAACACTCAAAAGTTATTTCTGCAATGTAATTCACCAAATCAGGGTTTACATAAACGGCAGTGTTGCATTCTGCAAATGTGAAAATAATGGTCGGAAATTTTATTATAGGAAACTAAGTCATATTTAGGAAATTATCTATATATATATATATATATATATATATATATATATATATTGTAATGTTTAGGTTATATTTCACATTGAGATTTTTTTCGTTTACGTTTATCCTATCCACCCGTGTCATCTCCTTTATCGATACATATAATTAATATATTTATCTTCAAAAGACCTAATCGCACGGCAGTAACTGAAAAAAAAACATCTTGCATAATCGTTTCGTTAATAAAAATTATTGATTTTTCTTGTTTTTAAATGTATGCTAGCCAAAGCATTGAAATCAGAATTTTCAAACAAATAAGAAATTATCTGGACAGTCTCTTCCTTCCTGTTTTAAAGTTAAATTATCGAAGCAAAAATGGAGGAAGCTGACGGATATCGCACGGTCCCTATACTATGCGAATCGGGTCAGATAAATCACGGGTCGGATAAACAGAAGCAGATCGAGTGCGCATGGAATAATAAGTATGCGTTTCTGTGGAAATACGAATATGTGTTTCCTTCCGTCGCTGCTATTCTTGAGAAATTCTATCAGTTCGATCGCAGCGTTTAAATGACGCAACCAGTTGATAAATTAATGGTTTGGTCAAAACCTAAAAATATAGATCAAGATTTAATAGAAATACTTTGCTTTGTTTTACTCCACAAATAGATCTTTTAGATTTAAAATTAAAATATCATGTAAAGATATTTTATTCATCCTAATTGTTATTTTTCCTCGAGGATAAGAAATTTTCATATTTAAAAAGAGAAGGACAAAGTGTTTTTTCTCTTTAGCTGTATTCATGACAAGTGTGAATACTCACTGAGTTTACAAAAGGTGTGTCGCCGTTAAAGCGCTAATGGACAGTAAATAAAGTGAAGTTTTTAAAAATTTTTGCTTACTTCTTAGAAACATTTTATGCACAAGGATGAATATGTTAAAAAATTGAAAGTCTTCCAAATTAAGAGTGGATTCCCGAGTGTTAATTGCGGTCGCCATTTCAGCGGAAACGCTTCGAAAAATGTCGAACTGTTAAGAAACAGTTCGTTGAAGCAAGAGGCAATCTTTACTACAGTCTTCTTGATAATGTACGCTTTGTCTAGCCATCTGCAACATCTCATTATATCCCACTGAAAATGAAATTATTCAGCAACTTGTAAAATATAGTTGGAAACCGTCGATTACGTTTTTCGTCTTTAAACAATTTTATCGAAAATGTCAGCTGAAACGACATATTGTTTAATTTGACATATTTTGATTCGTCTTTCTGTAATTTTAACCAAATTCAGCACTTGCTTGAATTAGATCGAGTAATTAAATGGAAAAGGAATGATTTGCAATAATTGTTCCTTTAATTCTTCTCTAACTCATTTATATGATTTTTCTCCTTTGATTTTCGTTGCGTATCTATTTAACATTTCTGATACTATCTCTTCACAATGAAAGTATCTTAAGGCGCGATTGCCTTTCTTTCAGTCATTTACGTCTTGGAATGTTGTGTCCGAAGTCTATTCCTTATTCTAGATGTCATGCGCGGAATAACGAAGAGAATCATATTTCTCGGGCAGAATGTGCATACCAGATCATTAAAAGCCTTATATTACTTGACATGCCAAGTTCCTGTGGGAGAAAACGGTTGACAATTGTGTTCCTCGGTGATATGTTGAATGAAATGGAGAAAAATATCATCCGATTGGCTAACCTGTGCGAGGAACTTATCCGCTGGGGGAGGAGGCGGTTTCTTGTTCACGTTTGCAGCTTCTCGTAGAATGATCAACACTTCTTCTGTCCGCCCCATGGCAAGGAGCCACCTCGGAGATTCGGGCACCACCCTGCGAAATAGGCAATATGAGTTAGTATAAGATTATAACACTCATCGTTAAAGATTTATGCAAAGTAAATTATCTAATTTATCCTGGAATGGTTTTTGTCGTTGTGTAGAATCATTACGACCAGAGGTGTCGAATAAAAATTGCATGGGAGCTAAATAGATAATTTCGAAATGCATGGCGGGCTCCACATCATCACAACGATGGGCCTAAGAATTTCGTTGTAGCTTAATAAAGAGTGGTATGCATTTTAATGAAAACCTAAAACTCTAGCGCGATTATTGAAAATTGAAATTTTTGATAGATTTTCGTGTTGGTGAGTATATGGTCCACGCAGCCTCTTGCTATTTAAACACCTCTAATCTGTCACCCTTTGCACATAGTTCACTCCGAATATACCGTATTTCGAACAATACAACTATGTTGCATATCCGATACCTGTTTTAATAAATAAAAATACAGAAAATAAAGAATTAATTGCAGAGCACTCACAAAGAATAAAAAAATAATAATAATAAAGAACACTGTAAATTTATAATAGATGATGGATTTTTTTGGAAAATCATAAAAGTTTCTTTTAAGACAGGGAAAATTACTACTAATATAGTATTATTTAATAAATGTCTTTTTAAAATTTGAATAGCACTCACCACCAGAGTGAGAGAAGGAGGATGGCTGGCAGCGTGATGGCCAACTGCTGATACTGCCATCCCCTCACCACGTATGCGATCCCAGCGATAGTTATGTAACTCAGGGGAACGGGGAAGAGGTATGACACTCCCGATATGGTCCTCCACTTGCCTCCCACGATCTCCATGCCTGCGTTGCCGTGGCGATGGAACAAAAAAGAACACTTGATATGCACTCGAGACTTTGGAGCCCATCACAAATCGAGAGGCTTTTTTGCAATTGAGTGCGGTTGCTTTTTTCACTGAATGAGTTAGCTATATGGTTTATTGTAATACAAGCCATCAGATTAACTCAACGTTTCATTCTTCTTTAATTCCATTTCCATTGCTGTAGAGATTGAAACAGTTCCATATTTCGAGAAATTGATGACCGCCGAGAAGTGGAAGAATAATCGTGTCTTTACAAAGTAAATTACCTTCGCGTTAAACAAAACATAAAACTCAATTGAGACTCGTTCAGAAGGAATATTAGTTTACATCATATAAATACTCGAAAAAATTTTAACAAAGGAATGTTTCCATCATTATCTTCTACAGTACGTTTAAACCACAAAAACAATTCCGTAGAGACATTTAGGAATAATAGGTGAAGGCAATCCTCAGTTCTGAATAAAACATATGCAACTACACTTTGAGGCACGCTATATACGCAGTCAACAAGATTCCCTTGATAAATAAGAATTAACAAAGCATTATTTTATATATATATCATTAATAAGGTCAGGCTCAACCTTGTGGAATTTGTCCTTATGAGATGTTCAAAGATGGCTCAAAAAAGTATGCATGTATGAGATGTAATGAAAAACTTTGTCACTTCCCCACAATTTAACATAAACGACCGGTTTCGCTATGATCGTAGCATCATCAGGAATGCGTTCAAATGACATGAAAATGACTGTCTAGTTTTTAATTACTGACTTCCAACGGATTAGAAGAGAGGTAATTTGAATGCCAAAAAGTAAGCCTAAGCCCGTAATTAATCATTGGTGAAATTCAACTTCTTTCTCAATCCATTGATACAATGAATGGCAATAATATTTATATTTCCCTTTCGGGCAAATCAAAGTGCAGCAATGTAGGAACACCATATACCTACTCTCATAGAATGAAATTTTAAAAAATCTACTTACATATGACGAATCCGCTGAACACGACACTCACGGACACAAATCCAAGAAAGAATCGGAGAATGAGATAGAGTTCCAGCCAAGGCGCGGCGGCCAGGATGGTGCCAATCACTATCTGTAAATGAAAAGCCGCAAGGAGATATTAACGAAGTTTATTAACGGAGTTTATCTAAATTCGTCATGTTTAATGATTTCATGGATTTCACATTAGATTTAATCTGAAGTTTGATTAAATTGCTTTCATAACCTTCGAGTACATGAAAATACACTTCTGCCGATCATTGAGAGCGACATTTTTAGCATACTTTCCAGAATGGAAATAGACTTGTAGTTTCTCCGTTGTGTCTGTTTGTCCCCAATATTAATTTTTGAATCAATAGACCGATTTTCACGACACTTGGTGGAAATCTCTTGCTACATGGGTCGAGCTCCCGAGGATAGTTTTTGTTGCAAAGGTTGGAAGTCCTGGGTTCGATTGAAGGAATTATAATTCCCATTAAATTTACATAGGAAATCTGAAATCCATCGTGCAGAGTAATTTTATCTTGCACATTAAAATATCTCAGAATCGTAATATCGGTGCGAGATTTGGGCTATTCTCTGAGGAAACCAAAGAAAAATTCTAATTTTTATCGTAGAATTTTGTTCATCGATAGTATTTCTTCGAATTTCGCGTTACTGGCGTTTATTCAGTTTTTTATCACTCATTACGAGAGTGTTGCCATAGCAACGACTATTGTTGGACTCGGATTTGATATAGTCTAGTAGAGTATTTATCGACCAGGGGGTCACGAAGCATTTTTTAAAAAGGAAAGAATAGAGGAAATAAGTAAAAAAAATCATTAAGTTTGCACGTAATTTTATATTTACTGTGGTCGCAAAGAAAGAGAAGTAGAATTACATCATAAAATACTAATTATTGTAATATTTGGAGATGCCACGGTTATCTAATAGCCTAAAAGGGGGTGGCCGACTAAAAAAAGGTTGAGAAACACTGGTCTAGTATTTATACATACACGCGTTATTTTTGCCACACAAATACGCGTGAACAATTTAGTTTTACGTTCGAATATATCTGTAATATTATATAAAGCTAAATTATGAAGTTTGTGAACACAAAGAGCAACTCATCCGCGGTGATTTTGAAGCTATAAAAGCCCATATAAGTATTAAATAAATGAATAAATGGAAAGTAGGCATCATAAGTTCCGTTTGGATCATCTTGTTTGTAATAGATTAAATAAAAAATATCTTTCGCTTCAGACTGAAAAACGACAATCCCAGCGCCTTATTACATATAGAATCTTCATATCTGAATGAAAATATCGACAGCATCCTGCTTCCTTCGAATGAAGAGACCGCGAATGGCGAGGGTCTGCTGTAATCTCCCTTTCTCGCGTCATCCTGTCTTTCAGCTCCTGTAAACGATCGTTTAAGCGCTCGATCGAATAGATTTCCCCGAATTGGCATAAAAAGCGGGGGTGGGTGATCGATTTTCCATACCTGCAGAGACAATGAGGCCATTAATGTTTTCTTCCTTCCGAAGCGATCAGACAAGAGACCAGAGACCACGCCTCCAAGAGCCACTCCCACGAGGAACGTCATTTCCGCCACGTTTCTCAAGTAATTCCTGGAGCACACGAGCGACCACTGGAAAAACGTGGCAAACATGCAAAAGAAATCATGTTACGTTAGGGTACTCGGAGAACATTTGGAGATATTTGTTGTTGAAGATAACAATCTTGGTTTTATACTGAATTGTAAACATGTGTACATGTATAAATATACTCTTTAAACAAGGTCATGTTGGTTACTACCTCTGACGCGCCACTAAAGGGTCGCCTGATTTTTATTACAATTTAAAACAATTTTTTTATCGACTACCTAGATTTGTAAGAAGTTGCTAGGGCCTTTCTTAAGGAGCTAGTATGAATGTACAGTAGCTAGATCTAGCTACAAATTTCCTAGATTGGCAACACTGGTTTTTTATCCTACAGACAATCTCGCAATTAACGCAGTATTATATGATGGATATCACCCGGAATCAGCTATTTACAAGGCGACACCTCTAACTTTAACAATAAAATAAAGATTAATTAATCATTATATGCTTCCTAATAAGTAACTAAAACGAGTTTAATTGCTCACTTAAGTTGTTTTTCGACTTAGAAAAAATTCTCCCGGATAACCTTAAATTACTTAAATCTATTTCCAGTAACTACCTTTTAGATGCAGCCGAGAGTATAGCCATTTTCAAGTTACACTCAATCAAGACACAGGTCCTGTAGTAGACACTACTTTGCTGTCCCTTTCTTGCAACGGTCATTCCAACGGACTTCCGAATTCCTAGCCATTGCGACAATGTAACTATTTCTTCCCCCCTCCCCTACTTATCTTCCCCTCCCTACTGTCCCGTGTGTATGTTATGGGCAAATCCCGAAGTAGAGTTTACCTTCGGGATTTGCCCGGACATATCGCGAAATGCCCACACGTGTTTGGGCATATCTAGATATGCCCGGGAAAATCTAGATTTGCCCAAATGTAATGGTCAAATCCCGAAGAAGATATCAGATTCGGATTTTGCTCGGGCATATAGCGAAACGCCTACAGGTGTTTGGGCAGATCTAGGCGTTCTCAAAGTGTATAGGAGATTCGGGTATAGGACAGTTCGGCGCGACTTTCAGCGCGAGACAATTCGGCTCGGGACGATTTGGCGACGGGAGAGTTCTGCGCCAGCAGGCCATCGGCACATTACCAGCATTATTTAGCGAGAATGGTGTGGTAATAGGAAGATATTACAACTTAAGTTAACTTATTAGTGAATTTGGCTAAGTTGGCTAACTGCTGAGACGGTGATATTTCAATGAAATGGCGGTATTAAAAAAAAATTAAATTAAAATGCAAGAAAAAGTTCAAAACAATTGTACACTCCCGACCACTTAACCCAACCTGGGGGAGGAAAATGGAACGAACTAAACCTCCAATAATTGAACCCAACCCGGGGGAGATAAATGGAACGAACCAATCCCCCAACCACTTACCCCAAATCGGGGGAGGAAAATGGAACGAGCCAAATCCCAAACCACTTAACCCAACTCGGAGCGCCGAATCGTCCCGGCACAAAATTGTCCCAGCGCGCGCGTGTGTAAACTGACTCAGCTTTCGCAGAAAATGTCGTCAATCACCTTAAAAAATTCAGCAATTTTAATCTCTCTCTCTCTCTCTCTTCATTAACCCAATATCAATGAATAATTTAATTTTTGTTTATTTTCACTACCGTCGTATAATTTATCTTTACCAAAGTATTGTTTAAACTTCAAAACAGCGTCAAAATTTCTTGAAATTTTAGGCAGATGTTACGCGAATTTATATGCACATCAATCCTGAGAAATTACGCGAAATTGGTAGAAAGTTCATAGATTGTTAAAAAATATCTAATTAAGAAGAAATTTCCAAATATCATTTAAAACAAAAAGTTTATTGTCCACGGACAGACAGAGTGATCACATTAGCACGTTTTTGCATTTAAGGAAACGTGTTAAAATTAAATGGGAGTATAAAATATTTTGTTTTACCTAATAGATCGTTTTAATTACATAAAATTTACTGATATTTCACTTTATATTCCTTAGTACCCATATAGATTGCACTCTGTTGCCTTATTGCATTGTCAAAATAAAAACAAAACAAATTTTAATTTATACTGCAAAAATGAATTAAGCGGATAAATGAGATATGCCAAAAAATATATATATTTTAAATTTTAGCAACATTCCTTGTAGCCATTAAGATGAGCATCTAGTGTTATGTTTAGATATTACTGAAGCTATATTTAAGGCACCATTATACTTGAATACTAAGGGTTGGAGAGAATGGTGGTAGTGAAGGCATTGGATTCAATGGAAGGTAGAAGGTGGAATTTAACTAAATTAGTATTTACCCGTCATATTTTTGACGGGCAATAGCCTAGTATGGGAAATAATCACCGTAATTCAGTTTCCAGTCGCTGTAAACATTATCGTTTTTTAGACATCAACGAAAAAGTTGTTGATTTTATTTTCAACCGTATTTTAGTTTCGTTGTTTCGAAAAGCAAAAGGTCTGGAAACTTATTTAATTAAATTTAATCGACGTTAAAATCATAAATTACTGTGCTGATGATATAATAAACATATTTTGAAAAATTCATTAAATGGTAAAAATGAGCCATGGATTTATTTAATTTAGAATTAAAACTTAGCTAAGGCCTGCATCTTTATCCATTAACAAAATTAATTTAACACTTCTATCACGCCAATCCGTCAATTTTGACGGGCAAGTATACTACTAGACACTCGATATATTTCGTGAAACTGTTTCCATAGTAACGAACAGCTTCCTTCTCTCTCTCACCTGGCTGATGATCGTCCTTCCGGTCGTGCTCTCGTCGAAATTCCATCTCTCGCAAGGAATCTTGGATGCGTTTGCTGGAATCACAAGTGACTCACCGTTCAAAATCGAGAGATAATTCACGTCCCACATGTGACACGCATCATATTCCATTTCTCCCGTCTGCGACCGAAAAAAAAACAAAGAATATATTAGAAGACGTCCTAAAATCTTAGCGGAAGCATTTTTTCTCTCTTTTAATTTGTTAATTTTAATTTGTGAAATTTGATGAAGCTTTATAGTTATAAAAAATCTACGCTTGTTTGTAGATTCATCTTTATCCTTGAAAAATGTGAACCGTGCAAGGCTTGCGAAGTAAATTTTTAAAATTCGAAATATTTGACCATTGAATTGATTATTACATTAGATCCGTAAGTTAAACTTCTGTAAATAGCAGAAATGATTTTTTTCTTTCGACAGATTAATTCAAACGCTACGAGCCTGGTGACTCAAATAATGTCTGTTCTCCGATAGAAACCTGGTCCTACTTACATTGTAAAACAAAGCACTGGATTTTATAATTTTCTATTTTTAGTATGGATTTTCACCTAGTGTCGGCTGCAGTTATAATGCTGTGAAATTTTATTTTTTGTAAATTTAGTGAATATTATTTTTGTCCCAAAATACCTACTTTCATTAGACTACGTAATTTGGTTGCCTTTACTAAAGTTATTATAGGTGTTTCAAAAATTTGTTTAATTGTAAAAGGAAGATGGCTGCAACTACGATATCTTTCCCGAGAGTCATCCCGAAGCTGGCAGATCATAAGCTCAAGATGAATCGTTTTAATGAATAAAAGTTCCAAAAACTTCTTCCCGCCAATTAAAAAAAACGCATCTAGTATTTTGTGTTGTGGAGACAATCACTGAGACCGAAGCGCCGTATGGGACTTGCGCCAGCTCGGAAATCATTTTCAATTGCTGTGACTCACTATGCTGTTCGGAAAGCTCTGGCTGAGGTTCCTCCATTCGATCTGCTTGCGGTCGAGCAGCGGCTGAAGTTCATCGGGAGGCGCGCACCAGAAGTCGCCGTCTAAGGACTCGAAAGTGGGCGCGAAGATATGCCAAGTGCAGGGGAAGTTGAGGAGCGAAAGGAAGAAGGTGAGGCGCAACTGCCAACGGCCGAAGGCTCCGATGGCGTCGGTCACCGGATCGAACTCGTCCTCCTCTTGACCTGCCGACCTTTCTGAGGCCTCTGGAGACTTGGGCTTGTCCTCTTTGACGGGTGCCTTGGATACGACGCCGTTGCCGCTGTTGGCGGGCGACGGTCGCTCCGAAGCCATGATCACGGCGACTATTGAAGGGATAGAAAAAAAAAGAGGTTTTGGAAACATTTGTGGAGAAACTGATTCTCTAGCTCTCTTTTCAAACAAAAACTACGCGTAGAAGTGACATGGATTCGTGGGTACCTGCGAAAAAATATTGTTGTTCGTAGTGAATAAATATTGTATTATACATCCAATAAAAGAAAAATCATTTTAACAATAAATTACCTATTTGAGTTGAAGGCTTTCGCAGCGTTGCTGAATGCCAGAAATGCCGCCAACGCAGCGAAACCCGAAAACCTCCACCAGCAATAAATTACCTAATTTGTGCTAGGAGTTAATTTCAAGTTTTCATTGTAATTCATAAGTAAATTTTTCTTCTCTCCGTCCTATGGTTGAAGACTGCTGTGCGATCTAGGACACATTCGAGGAGGTCCTATCTAGGGACCTCGAAACAGTCCAGCGCAATGCGGTTCGATTTGTTACTTGCAATGGTAGCGTATTAGAACTTTATGAGTGACATGAGATGGCAGACTATGAAGTGAAGAAGAATGGAGTACAAGCAGAAACTACTAAAAAAGTAAATACCCAATTTACCCGAATATAAGTCGTATTTTTTCTATTATGCATCTGAAATATGAAGGGTCTTCTTATATTCGCGCGGTGAAAGACGACAACAGTTTGCGGGTAGTTCACGTTTTGACGACGCATTATTGTGGAAAGTTAAAGTGAAAGAATACTTGGCAAAAGCTGACAGTGTTGGAAAGAAAGAGTCAAGCATGTCACAAATATAAAAACTGATGCGTTTTAGTTATGTCATGATCTTTAAATTGATAGTTGTTGTCAGAGACGGCTTGATGGCGGTGCCAACGGTGCGACCGCACCCAGCCCCGCGCTTGCAGTGGCCTAGCGCTCTCTAAAAATATTTGTTGTATTTATTAAGTGCATACATTAAAAAAAAACGGAAAAGATTTAGTACACTGTGATAGTGAAGGAGATTGTTTTATTTTTTAGAATAACTATTAATAATATTTGGCGCACACTTAGCACCGGGCCCTGCGATTACCCTAGTCCGCTCTGATGGTTGTTAAACACGTCGAAATTACCAGTAACTTTGAAGCACCACGTAAATTCTGTGTTAGTGAAGAGAGTGTACGGCATTGTAGACTATCTAAAGTTGAAAATTGTTCTTCTGTACATAACTGAAAATTCTGCTAATGGATCTTCGTCTTATATTCAGGTGACTACTTCTTCATTCGCCAATTATCAATGTTTTTGGGGTCGTCGTATATTCGGATGACTACGGTAGCCCCGGATTCACTGAGGATCTGGGTGGCATAGTTGTATCCACTGGTGTTAATGTGCGTATGTATAGATAACAGTGTACAAGATCATTAGAACCGAAAGATATTACAAATAGTTTTTCCTGTATGCGTTATGACAGGCTAATAGGGATTTTAATTGGAGTGTATGTATGGCGTTTTGAACTTTCTTAAATACGCTATTGGTGGATTATGAGATAACAATGTAAGCGTAAATGGAACGCAGAGCTCATCTTATGGCAAGAATCCAATCGATGATGAAGAAAACTCCAATATCCACGTAACGGTTGACATAAATTTTGATTCCACAATCAATGATCGGTGAATCACAACTGAAGATGGCTGCTTTAATCAGGAGAATGAATTGCTTTTGACCACGGTTGAATTAAAATATCCTTAATGATTTTATCATTCATTTCACCTGGGACTTAAAATAATTGTCAATTCGTATTAAATTACTAATTCTCATGGCCATTAACAAATTATACACAGATTAAGCCGGGATCTTTAAATCTTCCTGCTCTTCTCTACCTTCTTCATTTCTCGATAACTTTCCTTTCTTCTCGATTCCCCTAACAGCTGAATCCTTTTCCACCTTCATTCTCTTTTCACTTAGAATATTCCGCACTTTTCACTACGCATTCTCAAGGAAATTCATCCTTCCCCTTTCTAATCGTTCTTCTCTCTCTCTGCTATTCTACACAACAACTCCATTTTTACTTTATCTCTCCGTTTTGTTTTTGCAAATGCTCCTCTCCCAATCGTCTCAATAGACAGCCAAAGTGTCTTATTGGCTCAAATCCATTTCATCGGATAATCAGAGGCTTTTTACGCTGCCACAAAGCAGAGTGCTATGGAAAGAGCTTCCCCGCGAAGCCCAGTTGAAGTTGATCTGCGCTGGCGTTTGATTTCCAAATACATAGTTATTTTCGCTCATCCGCTATCACCTACCTAGACGAAGATTGATCCCACCATCGAATAGCTAAGTTAATTTTCACTGAGCCGTGTTCCAGTTATAACAACTTGCATTTATTGGTCGCAATTCAATCCAATAATATTTCTAAAACTCACATGTTTTGAACTTTCGGAAAATCAATACGAAGGCGTTAATTGAGAAACGTAGGATTTTATAACATGAATGAATCTCCGGTTCCGTTAGTAAAATTTTAATGGTACAGTCGGACCCCGATTTGCGCGAGAGTATACGTTCCTGAAAAACACCGTGTAAATGGAAACCGCGTAGCTTAAGGCATTGAGTGTATAGAAAATATATGGAAAGAGATATGGGACAAATTTTGATAACCTAATTTCTTAATAAATGGATAATTAAACAAAATTAAGCAATTAATTGCGTTTATTCAAAAAAATTATTCCAAGAAAACATATGCTTTCTTAAACGTGAGAATTAGTCTGCTACGATATTTCAGTGGGAGCTAGTGATTGTGCTCGAGAATTCTCGTAAAATTCCCTTCCTTTCAAATTCTCATTTCTCGAGAAATTCTTCTCTCCAAAATTCGGGAATCTCGAGTCTCGAAAAAATTTTCCCGAGATTCTCAAGAAATTTTTTTGTTTTAAACCATGAAGAATTTGACATTTTTCAGCATATTTTACGTAGTATGTCTGTTTTTGTTACCTCTTTTGTGATAAGTTTATAATGACGTAGCAGTACAGTCTCTAGCAGTTTATATATTTTCACAGTCTCACAGCTTTGTTTGTTTTGCGGTCTGATTCTTCTCTTATCTGGCGCCATTCTCGGCTTTGTTATTACGTTGTTTATACACATTGATTCTTTGTGTCTGTTGTGAACAGAATATAGTCCACCATTTTGTCACGGCCACTCATTCTATTCAATGCGTTTTTGCGAAAATGGGCGGCGAGATATCACCGTCTCTTCCCATGAACAAACTCAACTCGTTTGTTTTCACCCTCCTCTGGACGCTTGCCTTCTATGAATTTAACAATAGGAACCTTTGATTCTTCTTAAGGCGTTTATTTTCCCCGATAGCACTCTCCCTCAATTCAGACGTAGTCACATCATCTGAGGGACATGGTTGAAAATTTTAACCAAAGAGCTATGAGCTCACGACCAATGTTTTGCTTACAGAGAGTGTAAATTGACTTGCTATGAACAAGTGGCTCATATATCATACAGACAATGCAGTGTCTCTTGTGATATTCTGGGCTCTTTGGCCAGGGATGAGACATAAGAAGCCAGTCTGGTGTGGATTTTAACATGCAGTGAAACTTGTGAAAGGCGAAATCTGTATAAGGCGGAGACCTACCAAAGCCGGAAATCTAGAATGCGCACTGCATAATGATAGCATACTTCATAGCAATGCCCCTCTGTAACGCATAACCTACGAGACGCGGACGGAAAGGATTTCTTATAGTAAGTTTTGTATCAAAAAGTGTAACTTGTGTGAAAGGCGGAAGGAAAAATCACTAAAGTTTGAGTTCCTCTGGTCCGGGCATCGGTTTGTTTACCATCCTATTCGTCACGTGCGGTACGATGTATACCTCTATTGTTTTAAGTCACTTTCCCGTCTGGCAAGCCGGTAAAACCCGGAGTAATGGGTTTAGTAGGAGGTTGAGGACTGACCACCGCTCTGGGTCGTGTCATTTCGTACCCTCCCAAGAGGAGAAAATTCTTCTCTTTGCATTGCTTTGCCCACAAAAGGTTTAGTACTTATGAGGGTGAAGGGGGAAGGCAAAGAAATTCTTCCGGGAACATTTTATTCTTGATCTTATAAGCTTTGTTTATGAATGAGATACAGATAAAATTAATTTAAAAAATGAAAAAATGGTATTCATTTCGAAATTCATTCCATGGAATGTTAAATAAAATTATCTTAATATTATCATTAGAAAATGTCAAGTATTTTATATGTAACAATAGTAGTAGTTATTATCTCAACATTATATATATTTAAGTAAATTTTGCTTACAAAATTTTCCCATATTACTTAAATTATTTTCTTACCTACATCATATGGAATATAAATTAAAGTTTCTAATAACCGACGAATGAATTTAATTCAGAATATAGAAAAAATAACTTTCATTTTAGGACTTACGTAACTTCTATTCGTGTTTTCTGAAATGAAAAATAGAATAAAATTCTTCTTCAGTAAGATCGTCAGAAAATTTTTCAATGAGACGGGCAAGGGGCAATAAGGCCCATTGCTTTTTCATTTGTCCTATACAATCAGCGGCGGAGTTATAATCCGTGGGACCCTGACCGCAGTCTTTTTTTGGGTGACCTAATCTTTCACTAGGGGAAAAGAAGAGTAGCAACAACGCATCACACACAATATATTATTAACAGTCACAGCTCTGCTTTTATCGGCAGAGATGAATTCAAAAGGTATAATCATTGTCGTTTTTTATTGAATTCCACTGAGTTGAATAAAGGTCCACAAACTCGAAATAATTTTTTTTTTAATTTTGGAACTAGGGACCACTTCAGCCCCACGGGGCCCTACTTCTGCGCGTACTGTGCATACCTATAAATCCGCCTTTGTATGGAATCTACTTTTAAAAGGAAAATATAATTCACTTTTGTACGAGAAATATTAATTAAAATTAATTTTAAAATATTTCAGCATCCTAACTTCCCAATAATACTTTTTAAGAAAAAGATATTTAATAAAAATTCTCACACGGCAATTTTTTCGTTCTCGAGATTTCTCGAGAATTCTCGGAAAAGAAAATATCGCGAAGAAAGAGAAATCTCTAGAAGAGAAAAAAGCCGAGAAATCAATCACTAATGGGAGAATATCCGGCATGTGGAAGACCCGGGTTCGATTTCCGGTCATTTTTTACCTAATTTCAAATTATTCCCATTCTCTTATCTAGAATTTCTATTCAATCGTTCGGTGTAATTGATTTACGCACTTCACAAGCTTTCTTCGATGCCATTTTTACACTTTTTGAGAGGTTAAATTAAGCAAAAAAGCGATGGAAAATCAACAAGGAGATGTATGTATTTAGATTATAAAAATATAGTCAATTTCAAATTCATTCCTTCGTTATATAAATGCATATATATATATATATATATATATATATATATATATATATATATATATATATATATATATATATATATATATTGCTACAATTTAAATGTTCAGGCGCCGTCAAACCTTTTAAGCGCATTGCTTAGACTTATTTATGGTCAGGGCCACGCGATCATTCTCATATGAATATAATTATGTTACATTCGACATCTTAAACTTGGCCGATGTGAGGAATGGGTTGGGTTTTGGACGTCTGTGGGCGTACATGACAAGACCGGTCAGCGTAAACGGCTATTTACGTCTCCAGGTGATAAAAATCTATAAAACATTTTTTCGAAATATCAGGCGATCATTTAAAAATCAGATCGCATTTTGCATTTCGGCTAATGACGCCTTCAAACAGTTTTAGCGATGCGAGGGAAGTTGGAAATATGAGGAAGGGGAAAATGGTTCGGTAGGATTATTTCGGCGGCGCTAAGAATGTCCGACCCTGGGCAACGGGATAATCCTTCGAAATTTTAGAGCGAAGACATTTGATTGAAAGAGGAGGACAGAAATAGATATTGGGAACGGGAAGTGGTGTGGGTGGTGCCCTCGGAACGGATCTTGAACGCCTGCTTCAGTTCGGTTTGGCTCTGCGAGAACTCAAAAGAGTGAAAGAGGGAGAGAGGAGGGAGGGAAGGAGAAAGGAGGTAAGGAGGAAGGAGAATGGAAGGAGAAAGTGGAAATGATGCTTCCAATGGCTACAGATCCCAAAATGCTCTCATCGGGCTTGCTTGTTTGATCAAGGAACCTCAATCCTGTTTTATGCAACCCACGACTCTGGGCTATAAACAGCAATTTGTTTTAATGGCGTCTCTTTTTGGAGGCGAGAGGTTTTTTTTAATGCTTGCTTAGTGTGATGATCCAAGCGAGCAGGCCCTACGGCCATTGAAAAAAATAGTGCTAAACGCTGTAACAGTCGTAATAAATTCTTTACATAAATTTACTCCACAGCTTTCTTTCAAAATTCCAAAGCCAAATTTATAATTTCGTAAGCTTGATCGTTTTCGGACAGATTCACCATTATTTTGTCATATTCTAGAACATATAAATACTATTTTTGTCAAAATGTGTCATCTTAGGAAGGATCGCTTTTCCTCCTTATATACAATCAAATAATTTAAATTTTTTAGTTCTGTCTCTTATAAAATTAATTGCTGCCTAAGGATGGTATTAACGGATTCTTGAATAAAAATATGACTGATAAAAATTGACTGATAAAAATTGAAAGCTTGCGGAAAAGATTTATCGATCTATCGTATTTTATACAAACTTGCAAAATATTAAAAACAAACAGCCTTCTGTCCCTCTCTCCCTTCGCCTCCTAAAAAATGCTTCTCCAACAAGCAAACTTAGTTATTCCTGCCTCTATGATACCAGCACTTAAGAAGTCTGAATTAATCTCCCTCTATAAACGACAATAACAAGAATTCTTACCTTAAATAAAACGCTTATTTTGTCTATCGTTGACGGAGGCAAATTTGTCTTTGATTTATATTGACTCTCGCTACTCAAAATCGCCAGTCAGCGTAGTCTGGTCAGACTATAATCTTTCGAAGATCGTTTTCATTTGTTTTTAATTTTGAGAACGATCTCTCGGAACTCGCATTGGAGATTAGAAATTTCAAAATCTGCATTTGGACGGTATCCAAACCCGCGAGGCCAGAGACAATTGCACTGTTTTCCAGTGGCGGCCGGTGGTTATTTCAACTGGTAGGTTCAAAATATGCTTTTAAAAAACCTAAAATTATAATACATAAAAGTATTTAATTTTTTATTTACTGAAAAATATACAGTAGTGAGTAGATTAAAAAAGTGTCTTGCAGCTAAAATGAGCGGTAAGCAAAGTCAATTCGGCGATCTTTCTTGTTAGAAAATAAATCAATAACTTTTCTGTTGAAGCTATGTTATTTACAAAAGTTTTTTCACACGATAGCATGCCTAAAGCACTTAGTCTTTCTTCTTTCATACTATTCCTAAGAAAAGTCTTTATTCTTTTCATCATTGAAAAACACCGTTCTGATGTCGACATTGGTATCGTGATCAACACTTTTAAAAGATTTATTGTCTCTTGAAGTGTTTCACACAAATCATCACTCAAAATTAGCGACAGAAATGGAACTGCACCAGAAACTGCTCTCAATTCCTCTCTTTCGTAAAAAACTTGAGGTTCACTCTTCAGTGTCTTTTTTCCAAAAAAGGATTCTTTTCAATTATTTCACTGAGATACGTGTCAGGGAATTTTTTGCTGTAATTATCAAATTCTTTGACCACAAATAGATTCGTAGGCACGAGGTGTCCAGTAAATTGAAATCTATCTTTTATTTCTGTGATTATGGTGTCACAAACGTCTTTACCTTCTCTCTTCCTGCAGGCAGAGTCGCTGTCAGTGATCCGCTATCTTTTTGGTCGAACTTCTTCATTTTCTAACTCGACTTCAAACTGTTCGGTAATCACATCAACTTGGTTTCTGACTGTCTGTATGCTATTCTCAAAATGCTGTATCACTTGCTGTACTTTAACTGGATCGGTGATTCGTTTTTGAACCTGACCAAAAATTATCTCCACGTGAGGCATTATCCGGTGAAAAAGTGTTAACCAAAAGACAAAGTTATTTTCTTTCAGCCTAAGTTTATATGCACCTTCTTGTGTTATAGTAGACTGCAACTTTATGTCACACTGTTTTCAATAATTTCCATAACCGTTATGAGTTCTTTCCTATATTAATAAACAGTGCTGCCTCCACGAGAATGGAAATTCCATCTGGTCTGTGATACCCGTGGCAATCTTCTCTGTACAACGTCATCCAACACTTTTGTTCTTTGGGGTAAATTAGAAAAAAATGAACAGCTTCCAGACAAATGTGCAAAAAAGATACGGGTTTGGCGGTTGATGGACGCTGCGTTAGACATAATGAGATTCAGCTGGTGGGCGTAACAGTGGACGAAATTAGCAAGTGGATACTTGTCTTTTATCAGTTTCTGAACGCCATTTATACGTCCACTTATAACAGAAGCACCATCAAAACTTTGTACTATAAGTTTATTCGGACTGTCTCCAATTAGGGAGTCGAGTTTTAAAAAAATACAATCTGCGATTGCACGAGCATCATGCCCGTCAGGATTAACAAAATTCCAGAACCTTTCTACCGGTTTGCCGCCTACAATGTAACGTAATACAATGAATAACTGAAATTGACATGGCACGTCGGTAGTTTCATCGGCTCTCAATGCTACATAATCTGCTTTTTGAATTTCTTTGCGAACATCTTCGTGATATACTTCTAACATGCATGCCAATAACTCATTCTGTATAGTTTTAGACGTACCTTTAAACACAGCTGATTGACTAAGGTGAACTTGTAAGTCTTTATCTAACTCAGAATTAAACTGGATTAACTCACGAAAAACTCCTTTATTTTGTGACTCACCCGATTCATCATGCTCTCTCAGTGCTAATTCTAATGCCCCTCAAAAACGTATACAATTTATAATCAAATTTAATATGTACCTATTTTTATCTATTTGTTCGTTGTTTAGATACAGCTAGCGGTATCCGGTCACTTTTCCGAATCCATTTTTCCGAATCCGTTTTTCCGACATATCGTTTTGCCGAACAGCCTTTCTCCGATTCCATATTTCCGAATACCTTTTTCCGAATCCACTTTTCCGAATATTTATTTTTTCCTAATTTTTTTCCGAATTCACAATTCCTTATAACCGTATTCGAATTTCGGTTAACATGGTAACAACAAACAATTGCTAGCTAAACGTGTCAGTTGGTTCTTGGACGGAACGTTTAAGGTTAGTTGTCATTCATTATGTAAGTTGTGTTACATATGCCGCATATATTATATTATATATTATATAAACAGGTGTCCGGAAATATTTCTGCAAATTTTTGCAATTCTCAGATTAGTTGGCGCTGACATGAACGTAACATCTTTGCCACTTGTATTTGCGTTACTCTCATCTAAGGAAACGGTACAGTATGAAACTGTGCTCCGTGCTGTCCTTTCCGCTGCCCGGAAATTCCGAATTGTCGGCCAGAAAGGATTATGTGCGACTTTGAGTTAGCGGTCATAAACTCCAGTGTAAATGTATTCCCACACATACAAATTTCATGCTGTTTTTTCACCTTGGCCAATCTGTTTACCGAAAAGTTCAGAGTGAAGGACTCCAACAAGCATACAATGACCCAAATGATCGCGATTTGAAAACTCAAGTGCACATGATTTTAGCTCTTGCGTTTGTTCCCGTTCAAGATGTGACAGACTCTTTTCAACTGCTTAGAGATGAAATGGTTGATGAATTATTACCGGTTATGGATTATTTCGACGAATATTATGTTACGGGCCGTGCAGTCAGAGGAAGAAGGAGGACAGTACCACCTAGATTTTCCAGTGACAAATGGAACCAATATGAGGCAACTCTTAATGGTTCCCACAGAACGAATAACATTAGTGAAGGCTGGCACAAAAGATTCAGAATCGTCGTCGGAAGACACCACCCAGATTTATATTCGACTCTGAAGGAGTTCCAAAAAGAACAAGCAGATTCCAAAACCATCATCGCTGAATTGGAACTCGGTAGAAGTGTGAAGGCGGGACCAAGAAAGAAGAACATCAATACAGGAAAAACAATTAGGAACATAGTAACCGACTACGATACGTACAAATCCGAAGACCGCGTTTTAGATTATTTACGTGCATTAGCGCACAACATTGTATTTTAGAACGGTATACACGTTCAGAAGTGTAGTATATAAATTCGGAAATAAAAGTTTTTTGGAAAATTCCATTCGGAAAAATGGATTCGGAATTTCAATTTGCGGAAAACTTGTATTCGGAAAATCAAACATTCGGAAAATTGAATTCGGAAAAATGACCTGTAGCTAGCCGATACTGAGTTAAACTGACTTTGAATATTTTTTTACTAAGCAATGATAAACTCAAAACATTTTGGTATGTTGTTTAGATTTTTCGTAGGCACTCATTATTTCCCAAATGTGTACCAAGTCCGAAATCTCGTTCTTCGACCAGCTAACATCTTGGAAAAGAACATAAGGAAAACAAAGAAACGCATTTTTTCATCTCACCCGCACAGCCAATTGTTCTTCGAATAAATATCGGCATTAAATTTACGATACCTTTCCAGTTTGTTGGCACACTGTTGCTTTTTAACTAAAGTCAAATTAGGGAGGGGTCTTCCCATTCGTTTTATTTAGAGTTTATCATCGTAAGACAACAATGAAAACGGCTGTTTTAATAAAGCACTTATCGTATTTATTGCGGAGAATTTAAATATTTACGCTACACCCAGCTTGAAGGCCGGCCGAGCCATACTGAACTTGGCCCCAACAGTCGATATACTCAAGCCGGGAGAGGGTAGCGGAGGAGGAGAAAAGCATGCAGTGCGCATGAGTTCCACGTCTTGTGACCGAGCCAGCTAGGCGGTGGCCCGGCGATGCCCGCTGGAGTGGGGGGAACTTCCCGCCTGACTCGCCGCCCACTCCTCCCCTAAATTCTCTTACCGGCCGCAGTATTGTGCTGCTTCACGACAAATTAAACTTATTAAAGACTCAAAAATGAAATCAATCTGATCAAAAACAATTATTTATAGTGTTTTTTTTATTTCTGTGAATTTTAGTAGGACCATGGATCCATGGATCTATCTATGCCAACGGCCGCCCCTGCAGTTTTCTATTATAAGAAAATTGTGTATACCTCTCTTATTGTTCTGTTTTACCTGTATGTGTGTGGACCCACTTTGGTCGTACATTTTCTCCCTCTCCCCCCACCCTCTCCCCCTCCCTCTCCCCCCACCCGCTCCCCTCCCTCTCTCCCTCCTCCCCCATCTCCCCCCACCCTCTCCCTCACACCCTCGCCTTCCACACGCCGCCTGTGTCCGGTACGCAACAGGGTGTCAAAAGTTAAACAAGAACTCACTAATATCTTAAATTAAGTTCAAAGTAAGTGAAGCGCTCGTAAATGAGATCATTTCGAGGAAAATATGACTCAGCCACCGTTTAATCGTGTCCGATGTTTCTTCATGAGACTTCTTCGGATGAATGTGTCCCAAAAATTCCTCTTAACTCTTTCAGTTGGAAACTGCTGAAGAAATCATGCATTGCTCTTTTCTAACATCGTAGATTTTGCTTACATTCATAAGAGTTTCTTCCAACGTCTACTTTAACATTCATTGTGAAGGTGATTGCTGATCATTTAAATAATTGAATGACTAAATTTTGATGATTGCTGCGCTTCAAGAACGGGCAATTCCATTTTTTAAAAAAGAAATTCCTACCACCATAAAATTTATAAAGAAACTTGAAGAATTAGATCTAATTTAATAAAAGTATTGAAATCAATTATTTTTAAATTAAGTTTTTATATGCTTATAAAAATGCTATGCATGCAAAATTAAAAAAATATATATAAGATTTTATTAAATTGCATTATTGATCACAAATCTCCTTAGTTTGCTATATATTGGTTGGAAATTATGATTGTTATGATGCAATGTTTAATTTCTTTCGTGATTACGGGAACACGGGAATAATCGCAAATTGCCTCATTATTTAGCTCAATTAAATAATACCCGCTCTTGGAGTTGTAGCCGTCTTCAGAAAATAAGATCAAACCAAAGAAAGAAAAACTGACAACTGACGCCAGGTCAGTCGTCATGTATAGGACGGATCTTAAGAATGGGTGTTTATTTTAGGAACGCTGTAAAGGTTTCCGAAGGCAAAATACTACTACCCATATATATATATATATATATATATATATATATATATATATATATATATATATATATATATATATATATATATATACATCAGTGGCGTCGCGTGCCCATTTAGGTTGGGTGTGCTTTTATTGGGGGGGGGGTTATGCAACCCGCGCTACAAAATTCTCGTGTTAATTTGAACGTAAGATTGCATTTTTATCGACGTGTGGAAGTTTTAAGAGAGCATAGCGCAGCAGCGCTCTTCTTAATTGGTCTAATACAATTAATCGTAGAATAATTTTGAATACTTTAATTTACTAACTGATATAATTTTAACTATACAATCCATAATTATGGACAACACAAAGGTTCCCCGTCAAATAGACTTTAGCTATGCATCACGCGCGCCGTTTATGTGAGAAGGGTTAACGCTTCGTTTTGAGAAGATTAGGATATCATTGGTAAATACTAGAGTGAGGCCCGAATTATTTGTATTTTGTTACGATTTTTAAATATGTACAACCATATAATACGCACAGAAATCTGAAAAAGTAATGACTTGGGAAAATATTATTTTCCGGATTGAATCAAAGAAAGGCTTAAAAAACTCATTTTACTTACTAATTTATACACCAGTTTCAATCTCCTGTTTTGTCTTAGGAATTGTGTTAGCACATCATTATAAAATGAAGGTCTTTTCTTCAGTTCCACCAGCAATGTCTTTTCAATGACGAGTGAACTTAGGCCGCATAACCTTTCCTGCGTTTGTGTTCCTCTATAACACGTATGTATTCTCTTCATAGCCGAAAAAGAACGCTCGACTGCAGCAGTAGAACTCGGAATCGTCATGATAAGTTCCGCTAATTCATAACTCTTCTTGAATGCAACCTGAAGCTGATTTTCTTGCATGAGTTTTAATAGGCGATGCACTGGTTTCCTCGCAAATTCATCAGAAGAAAAGAGCACTTTTAGTTCATTTTTTAGGCGAACATAGTCAAAAACTGGTCCTTAGAAATCCTTTCATTTTTCTAAAATACCACCAGGAAAAGTTTTCGCATACTGATCATATCTTTCGCTACAAAGGAGTTAAAAAAAACTCAAGTTTCGAAAGTGAAGAGTATCTTTCTTCCATCTCCAGGCACATGCAGTCGACTATTCTCTGGTATAATCGAAGGTACGCGCTCTTCTCCTCTTCTATAGATCCTTTTCGTCTTTTAGGCTTCGACTCCTCAACCGCATGATTTTCCTTTGCAGAAACCCAAATATCATCAAATCCATGTTCCTTGTCATTCCTAAGCTGTTTCATAGTATCATGCACCTTTTTACAACAGTAAAATATGTCATAGGATGATATTTGCAATATATTATTCAAAACATCAGTATAGCCAAACAGAACAGAAAAAATTTCTAGCAAAAAAATTGTTTGAAAATCTTGCAAGAATACAAAAAACCACGAGCTTTGATTACAGCATCCACGTCCCAATCCCCAGAATTCTCCACAATATGTTAAAAAAATTCAATAAGTTGACTTCTGTGGCGTTTTACCGTGTTTGATAAACGGGAAGTAAAATTCCATCTGGTTGGTGCGACGGAGGGTAATTTTTTAGCAACAAAATCTTGCAAAGCATTTACTCTTTTCGATGATTTAGAAAAATATGCTGCCAATCCACTGATAGTTTGGAAAAACAATCTACATTCCTTGATATTCGAGAGGCTTTGCTTCAGAACTAAGTTCAAAACGTGAGCGTAGCAATGCGTAAATATTGCTAAAGGATAGGCCTCGATAACTTTACTCTGCAACCCATTAATATGTCCACTCATTACACAGGCACCATCATAAGTTTGGCCGACCAACTTGTCCTTAATATTAAATTCCTCAACTCTGTTTACAACATGTTTAAAAAGACCACTAGACGTTCTATCATCACTTACGTCTGTAAATCCGATAAACCTTTCGTGTGTTTGCCCATTATGGACAAAACGGAAAACAGTTGATAGCTGCGATTTCGACATTATATCAGAAGTTTCATCCAGAAGAATGGCCACAAATGTAGCGGAAGAAATTTCTTTCTTTATAGCATCTTTAACCACATCAGATATAGCGTTAATGATATCATTTTGTACTGTGGGAGAAGTTCCTCGAAATACAGTCGATGCCTTTAAATGACTATCTAAAAGAGGATCATACTCACGGAGCACATTTAAAAATTCTACATAATTCCTTCGGTTGGCTGAATCTTCAGACTCATCATGACCTCTCAAAGGAAGCTCTTGCTTAGCCAAGTAACATACAGCATCAACTAATCTTTTTAAAATGTCTCTATTTTTCTTTACCTGTTCATTATGACGACTAATTTCAATTTTCCTTTGGCTGTCAATGAGAGTGTCAATTCTTTGTTTTCCAAACATCTTAAGATTTAAACTGAACATGTGGTTGGGAGCGCTCATGTTTTTGCATTGCTGCAGCTAAATGATTAAGCTCGGAATACCCGTGCTTATTCCAAACACCTTTCTCTTTGGAGAATAATAAACAAGGCCAACAAAAAAGTCTTGACCGCACTTCACATCCAGTTAACCATTCTACTGTATCGTATTGTGAAACAGAGAAATGTCTCATGTACTCAGTTTTTGCATCTTTGTGCTTGCACAGTAAATTTGGAAGAGTACGAGGCTTACCTTCTACGACTATGTTCATACAATCCGCAAAAGCTCTGGCAGAAAACGGGGCATTCAGTAAATCGTTAACACTGTTTACCATTGTAAATATGGGCAAAAAGTTATAAATTATATCTAAAAAATTATAAATATATGTTAAAAACTTGCCTAAATCGGTGTCATAAACACGTCGGTTCACACTTTACCCCACGCACGCAAAACAGACGAAACTCAGAAAACAAAAACAGCATCTCATGACAAGTAACAACGTTGAATTGGATTGCTTCACACAATAGCCAATCACAACCGCTAACTACTTCTGGGTGCTGTTGCCTCAGCGCACACCCTGCCACGCCTTCTGGACGGTTTAAAACCACAAGGAGGCTAAAATTTGACCCGCTGCGCCATCTGTAAGTGTGTTTAAAGGGCACAAAGCTGTCCGTATTTCTTACCGCACACCCGGGCTATTAACGTGAATGTGATACAATGTTTACGCGCTGAAACTTCTCTTCATGAAACATTGTATATTGGATTTGATTTTAGGAATCACGCGAAGCCAGAAAACGATTAGGGGAGTCTTGAACAGGAATAAATGCAAAAATATAATATCTGTGACATTGCGAATCCGTGGGTGTGCACCGCACACCTAGCACACCCTGAATATACGCCTCTGATATACATATAATTTCTCCATATTATGCTCTCAGTGAACGCACGTTTGATCTAACATAAATACAGAAAAAATTCAACAAATTCAATCCGCAAGTGGCTTAAAAGGAACAGCTAACATAGGCTAAAGAATGGGAAACGAGCGAATCGGTTCCGGAAGGATGAATGGTCGCGAAGAGAGGAACGGGGAGGGGGGAGGAGAGGGGGGATGGGAGAGAGAGGAGAGAGGGGGATGGGAGAGAGAGGAGAGGGGGGATAGGAGAGGGGGGGATAGGAGAGGAGGGAAGAGGAGAGGAGGGAGAGGGGAGAGAGGGAGAGAGGAGAGGGGGGAGGAGAGAGGGGAGGAGAGAGGAGAGGGGGGAGAGAGGAGAGGGGGAGAAAGGAGAGGGGGAAGAGGAAAGAGAGGAGAGGGGGAGAGGGAGGAAGGGTGGGATGGGAGAGAGAGAGGAGAGGGAGGATGGGAGAGAGAATTGATAGGGATAGGGATTGATAGAGAGAGAGAACGACGCTGAGAGCGAAGGTTCATGTTAACAGTTGTCAAACACTTCCTCCTAAATGCAGAGCGTGATTTCAAGAGAGCTTCGCTAAGCAACGGACAGACAATGATACTTAACGAGCCAATCGGAAGAGAGCGAAAGGAGAGTGAGAGAATATGACGGAGGAAATGTTGAAAGAGGGAAGAATGAAAGAGAGACAGAGAATAGCGAAAAGATTGCCATTTTTCCCTCTTTAACGCTCTCGCAAGCTCTCTCTCTCTCTCTCCATCTCTGTCCCTTCATTTTTTGCTCCCAACAGCGTCTCTCTTGAAATCGCGGCTAAATAGACCAGAGTCTCGCGTTTAATTTTTCCACATGCGCTTTGCAACAGGTCGATGTGAGCTACACAAAGGTTAAAGCGGACATTTCTAAATCTTCAACTTCCTGGGAGTTTTCTTCGATGGTTAGTGCTTCGGAGAATAAGCGTCGTTTAAACCAGTAATCGGCAGCCTTCTCTGCATGACTGGCAGCATTAGTGGTTGCGAATTCTTCGGCGAGACGTATTGGAAGTTGTGAATGCTTAGAATGGTAGGATTAGAGTTTCGTCGAAAGATATGTAGATATTCTGAGGCATCGTATATGAGGAAATCTATCCTAAATAAGTTTCTTCGGGTTAAAATGATAATATTCGAAGTCTTATTATCGTGATTGAAAATATGAATTTTTACGTTAAACATCAGGAACAAATTTCTCAAGGGTCGCATTAAACGCACTCGGGAGCCTCATACGGTTGCGTACTTTTGGTTTTAACTGTGATTTTTCCGTCAAATACTGAATATGAACACGAGCCGTACCTTATTAACGAACTTAACTTACGAAGAAAACATGGCATTCTACTAAATACGCTAATTATATAAATTATGTACCAGTAATTTTAAATTAATTCCAAGACAACGGCGAGGTGTTAAAGTAATAACTATAAACCGCATTCTAATGAACTCGTATTTAACATCTATAAGAATTGACTCAATATGTTAGAACAAGATTAACTTTGGATCTGTATTGCACGTGTATTAAATTAAGGAATTAGATGTTTTCTAACATTGGACGAAATTTTATTAAATTCTTTGGCTATGAAGCATTCTATCTGCTATTATCTTAAATTTTAATTTCAATGTAACACTTTCAGATTTAAAAATCAACCTTAATTTAACAACTAACAGCTAAATTGTCGATGAATATTATTTTTAAATGTATAAATAACAAGTATGGAAAGATGTACTCCATATTGGAGTACACAGAGATTCCAAAGGCGTTATTTAAGATTTATATTATCTGTCAAAAAAAGATAAATATTAACGGCTTATTCTAATGGAGTGGTTTCCAACCTGGGTGGCGCGGTACACTGGGGCGCCACAACTGATTTTTAGGGGTGCCGTGATAAAATTAGTTTTGTAAATAAATCAACGATTTGGATGTTTACAGGTAACTAGGTCATTAATGTTTTCTGTAATAAATTGATTATAGTGTTGTACCAACAAATAGATATGTGCAAAAGTTGTAATACTCGTTTGTGAAAACATAAAAATCTTGTTTGAAGGCTGATTATCTTTGAAAGACTGCCGCGCGTACAAAAAGGTTGGGACCCCCCGGTCTAATGTCTAAGCAATGCAAAACGATTTATCAGGAGCGATCTCAAGGAAGTATTGAATTTATGATTTACCGATTTATTTTATAATCGGTAGTAATTAATAAATCAATTGAAAATTATTTTAAACATACCTCGCTTGAAATTAGTAGTAGCGATCTTTTCGTTCACGTTCATTCCTTCCACATAAATTATCAATTCTTTTCAATTACAAAAGCTGTGTGTATAAGTAAGGAAAATATACGTATTTAAGTTCATTTTTTATCTTGGACAATCAATTTCCTTTAATTTAATATTAAGATATCGGTAGATAGTAGATGTTGTTTACTTCAATTGTCACAAAGATTGTTTTTGTTGACACAAAAAACGCTAAAAAAATTCTAAGTTCTAAGTGATTTACGACTTGAAAGTTTGGTTCTCATGAAATCGGCTAATCCTTCGATAAATATGTACTGAACAAAACATATACTATTTAACTAGTGAATAGATTTGATATAAGTAAACACAGTTTTTAGGTGTTCCTTAGTGTAACATTGAAATTTTTAAAAATATTACAACTAAAGTTCTACTTTAAAACCATTTAATAGAATTAACCCTTACTAACATGGATATTTTAAACAATTAATTAGAGACATAATGTTTCAGCATAACGAATTATAATTTATGCTTTTCATCTTAAAATAAGTGTTTTAGATAATGGCCTTTGCTTGTTATTGTCGGTATTCTAGCATTTGTTATCGCAGATGAGAAAATCAGGGGAGCATATTCCAATGAAACTATCTCCTTTGCGGCATGAATACACCAGCAAATGAAATATAATTTTTGCAGTCACAATGGGAGTTTTTAATTAGGCAATTGTAATTCGCACTATCGAAGGAATTATTTTATTATTCGTCGAGTGCTTCAATCCGCCATCTTAAAGGCGGATGCTATGCTTCTATATAACAAGGGTGGCCATACCGCAGCTCACGAGCCGCATGTGGCCCTTTTAACTTAATATACGGCCCTTATACACTTACACTCAAGGGCGCAACAAGGCTCACCACGTCAGAATGCAATAATGCGGTGCAACTTAAGACGTGTTGAAGATGATTAAGGAACATTCATTCTCTCTGAATTGCTTCCAATACATGTTATTAACCGTTTATATATTTTTGTTAACAGAAGGTGTCATGCGGATCTCAAACTTTGGAAGAATTATATGCGGCTCTGAACTGTTTTTTTCCGGTGCAAGCATTTATCGTTTTCGTCATCAGGGTAAAAAGAGAGGAAAGACGGAGGAATCTGGAACTTTGCCTTTAAAAATGTCTTCCCATCTTTTTCCCGGCACTTTTGCAGTTGGGTACCCCTAGAGTTTCTATGTAAAATAAAATGTATACATATTTGTGTTTTTTGGTTTTAATATCTTTGATTAGATAAAATATTAATCAATATCCTTAAGAAAGCTGGGGTTAGGGGGCGGAGCCCCCACTGCAAAATAAAATGTTTATTTATGTTTCGTTTTTAGTATATTTTACCCTCCAACCCCCTCCCCCCATTCTTATGATATTTTATTTTGAATAAAACAAAAATATTTTTTAATATTTGTTTTATTTTCCATTAAGACAACCTTTAGGGCAAATGATATATCTCTGTTATCTGCGAAAATAAATGGTATAGACAATCGGTACCCGAAAATTTCTTTCGTCAAATAAATTCGTTTATGTAGCTGTTTAGGTGATTTCTCTTTGTTCCAAATTCTTTCTTATGGCGCATCTTAAACTTCTCTGCCATGCGCTTTCAAATGCTTTGCGTGTGTATCGCTTTATTTTGTTGGTCCGCAAAACTTTCGCCATGATTCACTTTCCAGTGTTTGTATCCGGTTGGAAGTGAATTTATCCCTTCGTAAGCCTTCCAGCAATCCGATATTATTATAGTTCCGGGAAGAACGCACTTTTCAATTAATGGCAGTAAAGTATCGGCGTTTCTTTTTTGGACTGTTTTGAGGACACATTTCTGCGTCCCTCTCTCTATCATTCCGAAAACCCACTGTTGATCGATGACAACACGTCCTCTATCGTATTTCCTCTTCGTAATGGCAGTCTCATCTATTTCCACTATTGCTCCAGGTCCTCCAAGAGTTTGTTCGTTGTTCAAAAAATATAAGCAAAAAATATCTCTGAAGAAGTTGTTAAAATCAACAATAGTGATTTGACATACAGTTGATCCGTCACATTTACGCATGTCAAACATTATTTCCGCTACGTTGTGTGTTTTTCTAGTCCAAAAGTACTTCTTTCGTTGCTATTTTTACACCCTCAAAAAAGGATTCCTTCATAAACCCTTCAGTTGTGTTACAATGGTTGCATTTCCAGTTCCCGAAGGTATGTCCAATTTGTGGTTTCTTGAGTTTCATCCTTCACCCGCATTTGTGAATTCGTTTATTGGGTGCTAATTTCAGCTTCTGCAACCAACTCCAGAATTCATCATCGTCTAGATTTAATTTCTCACATAGTTTTCTCGAATTAAAATGCCTCAACTCATCCAGCTGTTGTGACATAGTTTACTGTATTTTATTTACCATATAAAATTACCTTAGAAACGCTAGGGAGGGGGGGTACCCATCTAGAAGAGTACCTTTTCCCAAATAAATAAGTTTTCCCGCATCCCTTATCGACAAATATGGCGACTTTGTTTTTTTTTCTTCAAATAATCATAATAAACAGTCAATGGAATCACTTTTAAAATATAGTTATTTCATTCGAATTGATTTCCAGTGGAAGAAAATGCATCATTTTATGTGGTCATGAATCTCAAAAACATTAAAATCTTGGGATGGAATTGAATGGTCTAGGGATGCAACCGGTGGAAACACGTTTGAAGGTATATTCAAATTGAACTTAACCGTACGTTATCCTAGGCAAAACCTGATTTTGTGGGTATAATTTGTCACGTAAATATTTTAAAGTCAAACCTACGAAACAATATGAGTTCTCGGACTTTTAAATCGAATTTGGCGATAAAAAGTGTGATGGTATGACATGGAAAGTGTTATTATAATCTAAGTATAATTAGCTTAATTGATCCATACTAATGTACAGTTGAAGAGAAAGCAAAATGTACATATAGATGTTCAAGGGAGGAAGAGTTAACGATTATAAATGTTGGTCTAAATTAAAGAATTGTTATAGAAGCTTTCTTATTTTACCTTCTGATATATCTTTCACTTGATTAATTTTCAGTGTTAATGAAAAACATATTTCGCTGTCTACTAAGTATAGAGAATATGCAGAATACATAAAAAGACTTAGAGAACGAAAGTACTTAAAATTGCTCATTAAAACTGTCTTCCACTTACCTTTTTAAATAATTAGCCAGATTTATAGTTTTTTTGGCGATTGCCCTTCTTTGAATAACCTTAATGTTTCTTTCTTCCCTACTTTAGTTTATATTAGGTATATATTATTTATTTTAGTTAATATTAGGTGTCGTTCATAAAGGTTGTCAAGTAGATTGTTAATCCAAGAATACGCTTGTTCCCATGTTATTCAAATGGGAAAAATTAAAAGAGAAAAACATTTTTAAATTGAATTATTTATTTCAAATCGCTTTAAAAACCCTCCCATTTTGCTTAACTTTTTATTGCAATTAAAATGGCACCTTCATCTTGCATCTACGTTCTGTAGTTGTGGAGTTATAAATGCACAAATAAACAAACAAATTCTTCAAAATATTTGGGGTAGAGAAGATCATTTAATCTATTTAGAGAAAGTTATGTAGTGGCCATATCAGATTTTTCTTCGATATTTGCGGTCGATTTCGCGATTATTCCGCTTTCGCTTCGGACGATTCTAAGGAGAAGGCGTTCAACCGATCACTCGCAGTGCGGGCCTTGTCTTCTTAGGCGCCATCCTCTTTTCGAATTTCGCTCTTCCTTTGTTAATTACCAACGGAAGGCAATCGAGAAGAGGGCGCGTTACAATTTGAAAGTCCAGATTACAAACGTCCGATCATGTAATTTTTTGCGTTCGATAATTTTCCACGATCTGTGGGTCGCGGAGTCTAGTGCTTTTGTTGAATGCTTTGAAGTTGAACGACTTCCGCGTCGAGAGAAAGGATTGCTTTTTTAATCGATGCGGCGATATAAGGTTAGGTATCAGGCGTCGCCATCTCTGTCGGACGCAGACAATCGAGTCCGATAAAAAAGCGATTCCCTCAAACTTTTTGTGGTAATATCGCACGTTATTTCGATGCAGCAAATGAAGATAAACAAGCCAGGCTGCACTTCGTCCTCCCTCACACAAAATTCAACATATTTTTCATATTTAATCATTTTAAATGCTCGAGTATTTAAAAAAAATGTCGTTTCCAATTTCTGCGGTTGGAATTATTTCAGTTTTGTTGCCATTTCATTTTTTCACCAGGAAATATTGATTGATTAAAGTTGAAAAGATTTGTACGTTTAAACACAACACTCCTTCCATAATCAAATTACGAAGATGTCAGCGATCGATCGAATAAAGGAAAATTACTTGTCTCTAGATATTATGCTCAAAATTCTGATATAAAAATTTGGTTACGAATGTCTTCTTTGGGGAATTATAAAAAGCTGAAATATTTTTTCATTAATTTATTAAAACAATGACATTGTGTTGCGGCATTTGAAACTTTGAGCGATATAAGTGCGAGAGACGATCCGCCAGTATGTTAAGATCCGGCGATGAGATGTTTTTATCAAACCTATACGAAACCACTCGCTAGAGTTAAAATTTGAACGCGTGATTTCGGAATAAATAAAAATGTTGGAAGTAATCGATTTGATACGAATCGCCTACATAACCAATTATTGAGTCACATATTAACAAATCCCATTCTCTCGATAATGACATTTCCAATGTACGTGTCATCTTGGTGACTTTTTCGGTTTGCTAATAGAAATACGGAAGAGCATCTTTGAAGAAGAATATAAGTCCTTCAACCACCCGCGAACGCATTATCACTCATTCACTCGTTCAGAGGAAGTGCTTAGAATTCTTAAACACTGATTGCTCATTTTCTTTGGCGGGAAATTGCATGTGCGCAGCCGTCAAAGGCCGATGGCTGGTGACGGTAAAAACGTCCATTCCAATCGCGTGGAATGTGAATTAGCGTCCGAAATTGTGTCGATGTGAGCGACTCACCGCTGCTAAGCGTCGATCAAAAATAAATAATTATGGGCTGATGAACCATTTTTCCGTGCATTTAGCACATTTACCGAGTGTCATGTGAAACTAAACGAGGTCACGTGTGGCAAACAAAATGTGATGTGACTTTTCTGATCTCAAACGAATGAAATGGATATCGTCTCTTAGATATACAGACGGAAAGGTGGTTGATAGATAGAGAGAAAGAGAGAGAGAGAGCGAGAGAGAGAGAGACGGAATAGTATTTGGACGCTTGAGCAACTTTGGTCTTAGAAACACGAAGATATTTTCATTTTTGGGGACACAAGCAAAGAGCTTCGTTTTTCCTAAATATTCGTCGCACAGGAAGAAGAGAAATTATTGTGCTACTAATAAATGAGATGTGTGCAGTTGGCTACTTAACGAATAAAGAATGGTTATAGATTTAAAATTGTAAGATAGCAAACATATGCGTTTACACTTATGTAATAATTTTCCTTTAGATTGGATGCTTTAATAGATAGGGCTTAACACATTCTAATATTCTCTCATCAGTCCAAGACAACGAGAAGATTCCAAAACGATAAAATACAGGGGCTATCAATTCATAACATGGGAATAATTTTGAAACGAGAAAAAAGTCCGCTATGACCGGGAATCGAACCCGGGTCTTCCACTTGCCGGGCGGATATTCTACCATTGAACTATCGTAGCAGATCATTTTTCTCGTTTCTGAACGCGGATGTTTTCTTGGTTGGGACGGAACTAGCCAAGCTAGTATCAAACTGCCCCAACGGATGTCCTCGAAGAGATACACCGAAGAAAACTCCTCCCTCTCAAATGGTGAGATTGCCAAGTAAGAAATTGGTGGAATAAAGTGATCCGAATATCCTATGCAGACAGGCATAAGCTGTAAAGTTGGCAATAATTTTGAAACGAGAAAAAAGTCTGTTATGACCGGGAATCGAACCTGGGTCTTCCACTTGCCGGGCGGATATTCTACCACTGAACTATCGTAGCAGATCAGTTTTCTCGTTTCTGAACGCGGATGTTTTCTTGGTTGGGACGGAACTAGCCAAGCTAGTATCAAACTGCCCCAACGGATGTCCTCGAAGAGATACACCGAAGAAAACTCCTCCCTCTCAAATGGTGAGATTGCCAAGTAAGAAATTGGTGGAATAAAGTGATCCGAATATCCTATGCAGACAGGCATAAGCTGTAAAGTTGGCAATAATTTTGAAACGAGAAAAAAGTCTGCTATGACCGGGAATCCGCCCGGCAAGTGGAAGACCCGGGTTCGATTTCCGGTCATAGCAGACTTTTTTCTCGTTTCAAAATTATTCCCAACTTTACAGCTTATGCCTGTCTGCATAGGATCTTCGGAACACTTTATTCCAATTCATAACATGCAAAATCACCAAAAACTTGTGATCAGATCCGAGTCATTCGTGAGAAATGTCGAACATGGAGTGGAAAAAACACGAGAGGCATTAAAGAGGATGGGAATCGAGTGGCTATGGAGACGGCACGCGTCGTTTAGAAATGCAATGCTTTCGCAAAGTAGAGAATAGAACGGTCAAATCTTTCGTTGAAAGGGCGCAGGAGTTGAAAGAACAGAATGGGCAAAGGGGGTTTAAGTCCTCGGGGGCGGAATGTTAAACGGCGCCCATAACTAGAGCCGTTGTTTTTAACAATAATGTGTAGCACATTTTTTTCTTCGGTTTAGAAAGTTAATCCGGTTCCCTACGTCAAGGGCACCTGTCGTCATCCTAAAGCAAACGCTTTTTGCGACGGCATAGAGGTTGCATCTACCGCCTTTATTCGCAGCAATGGTGCAACCGTCAGAGAGTGCTGGTGTTTGAGATGGATAGATAATAGAGGGAGCGATTTTTCCATGCTATTAGCCTTCCCTCCGTCCTCCCGCGCCACGATCCGCCGCCGCCGCATGTGCATCCGATTTCGCGCCATCCGTCGCCTCCGAGGGAAGCCCTCGCCCCACCTGACTCCCACTGCACTCACCGCTTTCCTCGCCCCGCGTGCTCTTGGGACAACTCGGAGTTGCGCGCCTCGTCCGCTTCACCGGGAGGGCCTCGTTCTCTTCCGTGAGTTTTTCGACGGGTGGTTGGTTTTTTCCGTGTGTCGACCTCCGTCCCTTCCAGAGGGTCCCTTTCGACCTTCGCTCTTTTAGAACGCACCAACGCCGCCGACGTCTCGGACTCAAATGACGGAAAGCTCGCTTCGGCGGCGCTGGTGCGGCGATAGCTCGCGTTTTCGTTTCGCGGTGGTCGGGCGAAGTTAGGATGAGAGGAGGGGGAGAGGTTGATATGGCGGGAGAGGGAGGGGAAGGGGAGCTGTTGGTAGGGTGGATAGCAGGAGGAGGGAGGGAGGAGGGGAAGAGAGGATGCGGAGAGGGGGTGGCGGGGTTGTTAGTGATGAACGGGAGGAAGGGACGGCTGGAATTGGGAGGGGGATGGCGAGGGGGAGTGGAAGAGAGTGGGGTTGTGGAGGCGTGCAGCGATTAGGCGGTGCAATTTGATGGGCGTGTACCCGCGATTCGACGAAAGGATGCTGTCCACCCTTGCGTTACGGATGGACCAAGGTCGCGAGTGAATTCGTGGTAATGTGGCGGAAGCGACGGCAAATATGTGTTACTCGTTGCGAGATGAATTTTTTGTTGTCTCATACGAGGTGAGAAAGTCTCCACATTCATTTTTAAGAATACCCGCACTGCGAATTATGTCAAACCATTGCGTGGTTAATTTATAATCCGCAAAAATTGCATTAGCGAGATTCTGCAGTTGCGATCAAATTGACATGTCTTAATCTATAATCGCGTTTGATTAACATGTTTATTTATTTTTTCCTGGTCAGAAAGACAATGAGGTTTTACACATATTGTACCGATTCATCATTTAGTATAATACTGATACATTTCGACTGCTTCGCTTCCACTAACATATCGATAACATATTTGGAATCACAAAATATTTTAGCTGAATGAATCATAAAATGTATAGCTGAGTATTTCTTTGAAATAACTACAAGTTGACGAATAATTAAATACAGTAAATATTCAATATTGTTTGAAAGAATGGAAAGAGAACCACTCTTTCAAAAATTAAATGTTATATTAACGAATAAAAAGTATTTTTGTTATTTGTACCTGATGTATAAAGAAGAATGTCTGCCTGTTAGTCCTCTATGGCATATAGAACAAATAGAGTCTATGCATTCGAACACTGCGAGAGATCAGCTCAACCAAATGTTGCTTGATATCCACTTCTACCTCGGAGTAGGTCAAGAGCTATGTTTGCATCCGATTGCAAGGCCCCGTCATTGATTCCAGGAGCTTTACTTTTTCCCATTTTAGTAGGTTAGGGATTAGTGAACAGTATTTTCTCGGACATCGCGAGGGACAATGCAACCAAATTTTGCATGGAATTTACTTTCATCCACGGAAAGGTGGAGGGAGTTTGTTTCCAATCCCAAAGTCTCAAGTTCGAATCCAGGAGCTTTTATTCTTTCCATTAAAATAACATGGGAATGAGTACAACGTATATTTCATTTGCGTCTTAAAATTAATTTTTATCGTCGTGAAAACTTGACCCAAAACAACACAAAAAAATACATTTTTAGTTTGATGTCGTCGATTTTCAAAGAGGCATCACATCGATACGTAACTTTGTTTTGAACGTAAAAATTCGACGTTTTTTGAGCTGAAATCTCTGTTGCTCACGGAGGCCACCGAATTTGCCAGATTTTGTACCATTTTTAATATTTTCGAGCTGAAAGACAGCGAGGCATTCATTTATTACCAAAGTACCAGGGTTCGAATCAAGGTGCAATGTTTCCGTTGTTTACGGTTCTTTCGTGTAAAAAATTCTCGAATTTTTATTCTACTTTCCAGAAAGGAAATAGGCTTATAGTTTTGTAATTGTGTCTGTCTGTCTGCCTGTCCGTCCCCCCTATTAAATTTTGAACCAATAGACCGATTTCCATGAAACTTGGTGGAAATCTCATGCTACATGGGCCAAGCTCTCTAGGATAGTTTTTGTTGCGAAGATTGAAGTCTCGGGTTCGATTCCAGGAACCATCCTTCCCATTTGATTTACATGGGAAATCTGAAATCCATCGTGCAGGGTAATTTTCTCTTGCACATTAAAACATCTTGGAATTGTAATTTCGGAGCGGAATTTGTATTATTCTCTGAGGAAAGGAATGAAAATTATAATTTCTATCATAGAATTTTGCTTATCGATTGTATTTCTTAGAATTTCACGTAAATACTGGCGATTTTTCAGATTTTATCACTCATTACGAGATTGTTGCCATTAGCAACAACTATTGTTGGACTCATATTCGATATATTCTAATACGTACACGCGATTTTGCCACACAAATACCCGTGATCAAGTTAATATTCCGTTCGAATGTATTTATAACGCTAAATTATGAAATTTGGGAACACAAAGAACTACATATCCGCGATGCCTTTAAAACTATTAAATGATCAAATGAAAAGTAGGCATCATAAGTTCTGTTTGGATCATCTTGTTATTTGTTACTAAATTTTTTATTGGTACCTCACAGATCATAAAATACCTATCTATATAGAAGAAAATGTTTTTTAAATTTGTTATCAAGAAAGGAATTTTCGTGTCAATAGATATAGACAGAATACACAATTGCATAATTGGCACTGTCTGAAATTTCTATCTCCGAAAGTATGTTTTAATTATGAATGAATTTTTGTGGCAAATTTTGTACCTTCACCGAGTATATTTTTTAATCAGTGCGTCACAGGTCGTTAGAGATAGGAAGAGGTAAACATGGAATCGTTATTGTTGTCCGCAAAAAATAATCTGCGTAGCAACCGATGTTAGCAATCACTATATGCACTTTCCCGAGGTATCTCTACATATAGAATAGAATCTCGATTTTTTATCTCGGTATCTCCCACGGTATTTCCCTCTGAATCTACGTATTTTAATTCTGAGATTCTGAGATATTTCTACGTATTTTATGTGGTAAGATCGATTGTTGTGCCATGTCTATTGGGCGTGTAGAATAAAATGTTACGTACCTCACTGAATTCCGAATGAATTGTTTCAAATGTTTATATGACGAAATTTTCGAAAAAAATTTGTTAAAAGACTGAAATGAATGACATTTTATGAACTTTAATTGCCAATCATTTGCGAAAAGGATGAAATCAACGAAGATATGAAATAGGTATGAATACATATATAACAATCTTCGATATGTAGACAGCACAAGGATGACATGGTGTACGATTCATTTGCATTTGAGAGTCACAGCACGAATAAGAGAAGCGAACGGAATAATACATGAAAGAATTAAATTCAGTTATTAACGAAAAAGTTAGTTCTGATGTATGACCTTATAGGCTATTACTTTCTTTGGAAAATAAATACGGATTTAGTTACTTTATGTTTCTATTTGGAATCAAATGTTTACATTTTAAAGATATAAATAAATGATTTACAAGGATGGTAAGCAGTAAAATTTATTTAAATAAAAAATAATATATTCCTTCCAATCATATTGACAGGATTTTGAAATTATTTTAGTAGATGAAGAGATCCCGCTTGAATTGGACCCATGAACTTCTGAGGGGCATTTTTCGAAATTTGAAAATGAAATGAAGAAATATAGCAGCCATTGAGTAAACGAAGGCGCGCTGAGATGCGTGCAGAGCGATTGAGACGATGAATAAAATTCTAAGGGAAACGTATTTCTCGGTTTATCGAGAGCTACATTGTAATTTCTTGGCGTCGAAAGAGTTTCACTTAAGAAAAGGAAAATTCTCTTCTTCGAAACAAATGCGTGGAAATTCTATATTCTCGGCGAAAAGGAGGTGAGGGTCTTGAAAGAGTTGAAGAAGTGGTCTGAGAGCATTTTGTAACATCCAAGATAAGTGACCTATAGGAAATCGTGAGAATAAAGTTCTCCAATTTTATAAACATGAAGAGTTTTATTTACCCGGGCAACGCCGGTTACATATTTAAGCTAGCTCGTATATAGTTCTAAAAATGTAGTTTGAAACTCCTCCACGAAAAGCAGATTCAGCACCTATATTTCCTTTCAAATGGAATGGATCTTATTATTTCCTGGATGAAATTTTGATACGACGATTCTTCCTAGACAAAGTTTTTAATAACTTTGACAGAGAATCGAGCCAGGGTCTTCCACTTGGAGTACGTCCGTTGGGGCTGGTTGATACTAGCTTGGCTAGCCCGGACCAAACTAAGAAAAACACCCGCGTTCAGAAATTATTTCCTGTTTCAATATTATTTCCCAAAAAGGAAGTACTCACACGCCGGTTTAGGAGAAATTAATCCAAACCAGGTACCGAACACACACGCAATGTCACTGCCCATACGACCGGCCTACTTAAGATGGGACCTATAATTCCAAAATACGTATTTAGCCATATTTAAAAAAAAGTACACGTGTGTGGTTGATTGATTGTGCGTTTTGTGCGTGTGCGAGAAAAAGGCGGCGCGAAGTGGTTTTCCCTAAACCAGCGTGTACTTCCTTATTATTATTTTCTATGGTTAATAAAAGGATTATACATTTGTCATTAGTTGTAACCATTTTCTTTTTCTTAAAACGATCCCATTCCTTGAAATTGTGCGATTTATGTTTCTGTTTTTTCCGTTTGCTTCCTTTCTTCCAAATCATTATCTCTCAACATTTCTCCCATGTTTATCTTTTGCCTGCAATAATTGATGTCAGTTCTCCGACTTCTTTCTCCTCTGACAAAACCGATACGCTTCCTATGTCATTAGTTCCCTTTCTAGGTAAGAGCGGCTCGAGGTTTTGTTTTGGCGTTATGGGCCATAGTGCATTTTGGCGTCCTCTTTAGATAATTTCAGGAAGATATTTAAAGACACGTGATAGCTTATTTATTGCTCATTAAAAAAAAGGTGATGCAGGAAGTCGGTGGATAATTACCACTTCTTCACTGAAGAATGATCTCACCCGAAAAGCTTTCCACGACACTTTTTTCATGCCCCTCTCTCCGGCAACCATAGCGGCCCACAACACCGAAAGTGTCCACCGGACTTCTTACAACACCAATTTGCCGCCCGTATCTTATTTTCCTTTCCTCTTCCTCAACTACACAAACAAACTGCAGCAAATAGGAGAAGCAAAATATATGAAAGAAAAACAGAATTTAAAATAAACTTGTTTTATCGTATATTTTCGTGCCTTAATTTTTCCTATTAATTGAAGATTATTTCTATTTCTCTCTTGAGAAAATTTTATCTGAAAAGCCTTCTGATGCGGCAAATAAGCCCATCTCTCAAAATCAAGCCTCTCCCTCATAAATAAAGGTGTAACCAATACAAAAAGTATAACATAAAGAAATTTCAAAGAGCAATCACAATGATATTTTTAAAATGGCGTATTGAAATGATTTCTAAAAAATCTAGTCAATAAAAATTGCTATTTAGTGAAGAAAGAGCTCATTGGATATATGAAATAAACATTTTACAAAAATTCACAAGCGCATAATTAAAAAAAATAGAGGAAAGGAAACAAAATAAATAAAATAAAATAAAATAAAAATAAAACAAACTTTAAAAGATTCGAAGTGGTCGTCCTCTCTTTTTTCTCCTTGAAACGAGGTTGTATATCTGTATGTGCGAGTAACACGACGTTTGGACGCAGTCATTTGTTAGCACTGCATCAGGATCGATTTATTACAGGAAATATTATTTCCCTAATCGTCTGTCAAGTTTTCGAAATTGTTGGATTATTTATTTAACGACATTTTCTCGCAGAATCTCTCTCGACCAGCTGCAGTACATCGCTAGGGAAACTCTGCTCTATTAGAACATACTTCTTGCATAATTAATGCGGGAGGATAATCCTATGTAACAAAAAAAATTTTCATTAGGCACACCAAAAATAAGTTTGAATACTTACATTATTTTAAACTACGCAAAAGTAATAGAAAAATCTTGAAACGAATAAAACGTCTCATTAGAATAGCTTGGATTTATTGAACTCTGCCAGTTTTCGAATGACAATTTTTCCCGAAGAAAACGTGCCATTTGCTCAAAGTTACCGATCGTTTATAAATACCCTTCTGATGGATACATTGCTGTAACGTTATCAGCAATACCTTGCGCGTATGTTCACGTGCGCTTGCATTTCTCTGCGATTCTTTTTTTTAATGGACGCTCCATAAATCAGTTGCTTTATTGCTAGATTGCTCCCAATTTCGGAATTTTAGCCAAATGACACGTTATACTAATTTTGAATGCAATAGTAAATGAAATGTAATTGAGATTTGTGGTATAATTTTTATAATAATTCCACTCCCTCAAAAACACAGGTCTCTATATCGCATTAACGTGTCTACACGCTTTCCTGGTTATATTGTAATGCTCTCTGCCTCCACTAACGCATAAGCTCGCTCTTCTCAATGTCTGTTTTTCATACAACTTCCATTGTACTCATCTGAAACTTCGGAAAACTCTACTAAAAGGAAAATAATTTTTCTAAGATGCTGTTTTTTTAAGCAAATATTTAAAAGTTAGTTGCTTTGCGTGACTTAGTAATAGTAAAACGTACGTTTTAATTGCGCCTGATGTGGGGATAATATCTTCTGCAGGTTTTCAATTTATTATTATCGTTTTCATGTAGAAACTGGATTAAATTCAGAAATGTGCATGTATTGCAGCAAATCAGAGGCAGGAGAGGAAGTGGGAGAAGCGGTGGGAGAGAGGGAGAGAGAGAGAGAGAGAGAAAGAGAGAGGAAGAAATAGAGAAGATTAAACTGAAAAAGGGAAGAAAAAAGATAAAAGCAATATAGGGAATGACGAAGGCAGACTATAGGTTTGAAGAAAAGAACTGCATTAAAGGGGTAATATTTTGAGTCTCTTTTGTTATAAGTTTGGGCAGATTATTTATGAGTCCGGACACCAAAAATATATTTATTTACTCGAAGATCATTCGACTCCATTAAATCCATTTTATTAACAGGAGCAGAATTTAAACTCTAATTGTCAGTAAAACGTTGCATTTCTTACCAGAAACGTACAATTATTAACATTTGAAGTTGGTATCCATCTTTAGAGTCCAGTGAGTGGAGATCGGATTTGTCCAAAAATTCCAGTCTGTACTCGTGGAAAGGGGAGTTTTAATAGAAAAGAGAAAATATAAGCAAAGCAAAGACGAATTTATTTTCATTGTTGTACTACGATGATTTAAAATTTAAAAATTCATCTGGAAAGATAACAGGATAAATTCCAACTTTATGAATGAAACGTTTTATTTGTCGCCATTATAATTTTTTAGAAATGAAAAATTATAAAATTTAAATTGAATACCATAAGAATGGCGTATAAATAACATTATGCAAGTGGACGAATAAAGCAACCAAATTTCCGCATAACCAATCGCACAATTCTGTTACAAAGCAGCTGTCTCAGTGGCAATCGACCATTCTTTCATTATGGGAATAAAGACCTGATTTATACCATTGTCTTTTTTCATCGTAATCGTCATTCATTCGAGCTGCAAGGTGTGATCGATATCTCGTTCTTGCAATTAATCATGAATTTTCAAATTTAGATTTAAAATAGTAATTGAAGTGTAATTTTCGTCTGAAATAGCCAAATAAGCTGCTAACTAACGTATGATTTATGAAAGGATATCTAAAAATTAAATTAACCGTGATTAATATGGAATAAGAAGTGGTCTGTCATAATTCTCCTAATTTTGATTTTAAGTTTGGCCAGAGACGAATAAACAGATTTTTCATTTAAATAGCATCGAATACTATATAAAATTCATCACATGATAGAGTCCATGCGATAGGTGTAATTTTTTCCGGGGGCCATGCTTTTTGGACCACAGGGCAAATATTACATTAGAGACGTAATAAGAAAAGGCGCATGGTGATATTGCTTAGTAGTTTCGGAAATGTGTTCTCCAAATGGAAACTAGAGGATTCCATGTGTAGGATCTGTCCTTCGAGGAACTAGCGACACAAGGGAACAGTTTATTACTGAAATATACATTTCTTATCGCCTATGACCTTATATTAATGTTTAAAAATAATAAATGCTACATTAAACCGATCCAGAGGCCAAGCGAGGGAAATATATGGGAGGCGGGACAGGCGATTTACAAGATAAAGTAATGAATATACGTATTTTTTGGAGATTTACATTTTTCTTATTTATTTACTTATTTCTTAAATTTATGATAATTTCAATGAGTAATAAGAACATTTTATTAGCAGAAATATATTTCTCAAAGTTGTATTAAGAATTTATGGTCAAATATCCTTTTTTTAAGTTGGATATCTGAGGATTTTTCAAAAAACATCTGCATCTTATGGTACAATAAATGGTTTTCTCTTCGTTCTTGATTTTTCTTTGAATAACATTTCCATTAAATCCTAAAAATTATGGCTTTATTCATACCGTTATGTATTTTACGTTCTCTTCGTAATGTACTCCCAGGAGAGAGAAAGACTCCATGCTTGATGGGAGATCAGATCAAATCCTGGTCTTCCAATTCCCAGGCGGGTGCTTTAACCATCTAAGTTCTCAAGCTTGTAAAATTTTACCTTTTCAAAACAGATTTAATTCTGGGAGTAAACCTTGCCTCATTGAACATCCTCGTCAAGACACGGATAGTTACTTACTTACTCTCTTACTCAATCTCAAATAAACAAACTCACTGGACTTGGAGAATATGAGCTCCTGGTCAAGTGGCTGGGGAGACCGTGAAGCGACCCTTTTAATACAAGCACGGAAGAGATGGACTCGAAGTTGCAAAAAATATTCGAGACAAATCTGATTCGAAAAAATAGCGTTTAATTTTAACAAGGACTCCTTTCGTATCTGCGCGCGATCGTTTCGCTAGAATTATACTGCTGGAAATATAATTACATTTTTCTTGAATCGCTGCTCAATCTTTTCATGCCTTTACAACAATTATCAAACGACCAGCAGCTTGTCGCAGCCATGCTTGCGATTAATTTGTATTAATCTTACCACAACATCCTAGTGGAACCCGCGCAAAATTCTGTTAAGTCAGTCCGAGGCCTGCGCGTTAAAATATTACCTGAGAGAGGAAAATTACGATACATAATTTACCCCTTGGAATTTTTTAATTTTCTGCGATATCACAGCAATGTATTAGAGTTATGCCGTCGTCACAATGTCACACAGTTACTCAATGTTAGTCTTATATCACGATAAATTCAAAGGGGAAAAATTTAAAAATCTACCTCACCTTATGGTTCCAATGATTATCGTTGTACGCTATATTATAGAGGAATTCACAAACAATCACGTTCTTTCAAGTGTCCACAACGACTGCTTTTAACATTTTACAGGCCTACTGCGAATATTAATTACGAATATCTATTATTGTTGGAGATAAAATATCTGCACTGTTGTATTTCATCAGCTCTCCATAAGTACGATTAGCGCTAGCGTAATTGCCCGTCAAATATGACGGTTATGCGCGGATTAAGTATTAAATTTAAGGCACTTCCCATTCTTCCTCCTTTTCCTTCTTCCTCTCTCCCATCCTCTTTCCTCCCACCCCTCTCTGGAAAAATACTTCCTAGGCCCAAATTTAAGGCAATCTACTATGCACTCGTATATATTACACGTATGCGAGTTCTTAAAAAAGTCGCTTTTTACGGGTTATCTTACAGGAAATGGAAATCGCCCCCTTGGAGTCGAACCCGGGCCTTTTTTCGTATTTGTTTTCGTCATTTAATTTATATATCCGAATCAAACATTTCTACGAAATTTCAACCTTACACCTAATCGGGAAGTTTGTTATAATCGCGTTAAAAAGGGCCATTGATGACGTCAGCGTCAAGTGTACGTACGTACGTACGAACTTACATTCGAAATTATATATAGGAGGATTTACAAACATCTGTTATTGTTGGACACAAAATATCTGCATTGTTGTATTTCAATTACAAACATATTGCTAAGTCAGTAAAAGATCTGAATATTTAAATGTCATCTTAGAGAGGAAATTACTGATATACAGCAATTATTTTCAGTTTTATGTTATTAATGCTTTAAAATTGTTTCTTTTTATTGAAATAGCATAGCAATTTTTTCATATACCTAAAATTAATTCATCCATTTATTTCATTTTTTATTCATGAATTGTTACCAACACAAATTTTTTGTAATTCACAATTAAACATTAAATATGTAGAATATAATGATTTTACTTACGAAAAAGGTAATATTCCAGTATTGAAATAAAGAAAGATTTTTTCATTTAGTCAATCGTTTAAAACGCCCTCAGTCCACACCAGTTTACTTAATAATAAATATCTGCAATTATTAAATTTGCAATCTATTAAGTTTGCCGTTGCTACAACTGTAATTTCGGTACTTCATAAAAAGCTCGAAGCGAATAAATTTATGGAATAAAGCGATCCGAAGATCCTATGCAGACAGGCATTAGCTGAAATGTTGGGAATAATTTAGAAACGAGAAAAAAGTCCGCTATGACCGGGAATCTAGCTTGGCTAGTTTCGTCCCAACCAAGAAAACATCCGCGTTCAGAAACGAGAAAAATGATCTGCTACGATAGTTCAGTGGTAGAATATCCGCCCGGCAAGTGGAAGACCCGGGTTCGATTCCCGGTCATAGGAGACCTTTTTCTCGTTTCAAAATTATTCCCGAAGTTATCTTTGTTTTAATTGTACTGTTTAAGTAATTATTAGTAGAGAGGCCAAACTATTTTCCAAATATTTGCAGAGAATAAGAGGAAAATCGAAATAATAAGATATAATGCATAAAGAAGTACTTGAAATTTATTTGAAATATTTTATCAAATTATAAGTCATTTAAAACGTATGTAATTTAACTTAATAAATAAATTATTTTACTCTTATTGACTCGTAAAATACAGGATAAAATGTGAACGAGCTGTCAATTTACCATCAAAGGAAAATTGTGTAGTAACTTACTTACTATTAACTAAATACATGTACTGCAATGAGTTTAACTATATTTTAAGATCTCACTTTTCTTTTAACTATATTAGTTTTTAAAATTTACCATAAAAATCACTTTAGTTAAATAAATTTGAATAAAAGTCATAAAATGTTATTTTTCACTCCTATTTGAAATTCGGTTCGAAATATTTGCTGTATTATCAGTTAAAGAAATCCATTGAAAATTACGTGACCTATATTTAGTTTTATGAATTTCCACCATTTGGCAATGGCGCATGATTCAATTGTATAACATTTTTTATAATCAATTACAGGTGCCCACCCAGGATTATCTCTTAGGGGGACTCAGCCTTAAAAATACATGGGTAGATTGCTAAGTATCTGTATAATGATTATAAATTATAAGCTGAGAGAAATATAAAAAGTCAAGAGTATATTTCCTGTGAAAATACACATTTACAAGGCTAGTAAGAGATCTTTTAAGGGGGGCTTTGTGCGCCCCTGATCAATTATAATTTATTATTGTTATTTTTGTACTGCAGCTCCTTTTAATCCTATACAAATGCTACGTCCTCTTCCTCTTTTTCAGTTTCTGCTCATTCCCATTCTCTTTTCCTTCCTTCCCTCTAATTACTTAATATATTCAGTAAATAAGTTATACTCATGTATAAAAGTCCGACCCGCGTTAAAGCACTAAATTGGTGCATTTATTCCGAGGCCTAGAATAGAATTCAACAATTGGGACATCAGTGGCCCAATATAAACAAAGTGCGTGAAAACGTGAAAAATCGTATCAAAACGTAATTTTTGAGTTTTAAGGATGATATTTAAATTCTTCTCTTCGCATAACTAACGTAAGTTAAACTCCTCATTCTTGAAATATTTTAAAATGTACACGAAAAAGGTCTGAATGTTAAGGAATGGCTTTTTACGTGATTCATATATGCGATGAGAATTTAAAACTCTGGCTAATGCACTGCAAAAAAACTATGAAAATAACTATAAAAAAGTTAATTACAAAATATTTTAATAGGAAGTTAACTGAAAAGAAATGAATGAAAAACACGATTTTCATTGTAAATAATTCGGGCGCCTTCTCTCTCCTACTAATGCATTCAAAACACACTTTCCTTACGCATATAGTATAAGTACGAAAATACAATCTCGAGGTTTAACAATGAAATGGCCAGCAAGACAACATATCTTTAAAAAGTTTAAAATTTTCCAATAAATGTGATTTAAACGTATAACTTGAGCGATTTCGAACCGAAGTCAAAAGTCGACGATAAGAATAAGAATCTATGTAAATTTTTCTTTAAAATGGTTTAGGTCTGAACATCGTAGGTCAATTACTTCTAATTTAATTTTACAAAAGAAAAAAGCCTGCAAGTGAAAAAAGGTATTTTTAAGTGTTCTCTCATGGGGATTTCTTTAGAGCGTTCCGGCGGACCAACGGACGGACGGATCAACTTACAGAATAAGGATATTATGTATATAATAATAACACTAGCTCCTTTATTTTCAGTCTTAAATTTTTTTGCGATAAGCAACGAATTTTGTTTCGTTGGTTACCACAAAGAGAATTTTATTTTAACAACTAGGGTGAGAAAAGATATTCGTCCAGAGAATGAGCGATCGAGGGATCGAATCTCACCCTAGGAGAGAGAGAAGGGAATGAGGCGTCGCTTCCATTCACTGCTTATCTTGAGAGAGGGAGGGGGAGAGAGAGGGAGGGGGGAGAGAGAGGGAGGGGGAGAGAGAGGGGGGGAGAGAGGGAGGGGGAGAGAGAGGGAGGTGGTAAGAGAGGGAAAGAGAGAGAGAGAGAGAGGGAGAGAGTAACAAAAATGCCGCCGCGAACGAAGGCGCGCGCTTCAGGGCGTCATCATTTCCTATCGTTCGAAAGATAAACGAGCAGAGCATTATGCCGCTGGCGAGCGATAAAAAGAGTTCATTACGTGTTCGATACGCTACATCGCATGCTGGCAATCAACGCTCCAAAACTCACTCTTTGGCGGCGATTTGAAAATGGCGTAATACATTAAGATCAATAGTAAGACGCGAGGGACGTGTTTTCCGCGGCGATAAGATAAAGAGAACGGATGTTCGCGTTAGGATGTGAAGCAAGATCCTCGTAACATTTAAATAGGTCGGCAGTAATCGGTATGTTTTTGTTAACATTTAGCACAGTCGATACAAAGTCGACGGGAATGGAGCGATTCTCGCGGAAATGATGCTCCTTTTTCTCTCAGTTAGGAATGGCGAGGGCGTGGGAATCGAATGCATACGGAGCTTATCTTCTGCCTTAGATTTTCGATGCGATATAAATGTCAACCGAATCGATTTTTTTTGTAACCCGCGGGAAAATATTCTTACGAAAAAATATAAAATAAAATTTATCGTTGTCTCGCGCAGAGGAAAATGTTGGGGAAGGTTCCGTAAATCGATTTACTTCGATATAATCAATATCTAAAGAAATTGAGCCCATGCGCGTGATAACAATACTAAAATACGTACCTTCCAAAATCAAATCGACTCGAATCGCCATAAATGGCATTTAAAAATGTTTAGAAACTCTGGATCGTCACGCCAAGCGCAAGAAACCTACTCACACAGACACACGCGTACGCACAAACTGAATACAAGGTTATGAATGGACAATTGCAGGCAAGAAGAACGACACGTCCGGATGCCCTTAGGGCGCATCCATGGACAAATGCGAGAGCATACAAACAAGAGGTAGGCGGACTCGCGCATTAATTGGCTCTTTCTTCTTCCCCGTGCCTATCGATACTATCAGCCATCGTCCTCGCGTCGCCGTTTCAAAGGGACGGGTGTTTGGCGGATCAAAGGAGGAGTCAGCCAGGAGTAGGGGTCAACGGGACGCCTCGGGTTACTTGACGCCAGTGCTTTAAAGGTCAGCGACGGACATGTGTTGTATGTGTTCCGTTTCTTTATCCCCTTTTTGTCTCTCTCTCTCTCTGTAATTAATGCCGCTTTTGGTTCAATCGCTCTAAAAACCACTCGAGGCCACTGGAAAGACATGTGCGCACTAAGAGCTTGCATACTTATAATGTGCTTATGTGTCCATTTTGCGTTTACATTTCTAACTAACAAGTCTATTCAGTGATTCAATACATTAAAATTTTTTATATTGGCTTACGGACTATTGAAATCGTTTTCGGTTTATAACTTCATAAAACGCGAAAAATTTCTTTAAATTGATTTCATACCAAACTTCTGCATTTCATATAGAAGATATTTAGTAAAATATCGCAATGAAATATAAAAGACCACAAAAAACGTAAAAAAGAATGGAAGGTTGTTTTATTAAGCCGATCTGTTTGTCTGGTCATATATAATTTCTTTTTTTTAAAGGAATATGGCTTTCATGAGAATCGAAAATTTACAATCATCAAAATTACTTTGTTATAAAAAAATTAAATTTTTACACATTATTGAAAGTGAGAAATATTTTTAAAAATTATAGTGACATTTGAAACAGCATACTCACATAGTTCTTAAATATTCGTTAGTTTGTCATTATAAGTTTAATTCACGCATCAAATTTATTTTACTTCGATATAATTCACATATAGAAATAATTGAAAAATATCCATACATCGTCTCTAACTTTGACGCACAGTGTATTTTACAAGTTGAAGCGGAATTTATTGATGAATAAGGTGTGCTTATGCATTGTGGACTAATTTATTATAAAATATTCTAGAGTTGAAAAATTCCAACATGGTTAGGCGCAATTCGCCTCGTTTCGGTCACTCACCAGAGGCATGGCGATATAACTCGTTTTAGATAATGGTCGTCACAATTTAGGGACACAAAAACAAATAATACGTACCTCAAGATAAACCAAGTTGCTAATATAAGTTAATGCCATACATCGCGTGGTGGGAATGTGAGGGAAAGTCGTTCTTTGGTTTTGCTCATATTTTCTACTGCGTGTCTTAATAAGAATTTTAAAATGCATACCCATCTTCGAAAGACAACCCATGCATGCAAACCGTTAGTTATTTTTGCTTCGGCAGTTCAATTATTTACGGGAACTGCCACCAGGTTCGCATTCTCCATCTTTAAATGTTTACAAACATAAAGTTTCCCTCGGACTTTGTTTTTAATGTGTGGAAGCGATCTCGACAGAAGCTGACTTCTGACCCCTAAAGCAAATTGTTGGCCTTAGTGTCCGTCGCGCTGCCATTTGCACAATCGGTTGCAAAAATGACCTTTTACTATAATCCATGGGTTGGAAACCAACGGCCCACGGGCCGCATTCGGCTCTAGATAGCTTATTGTGTGGACCGCGAAACTAACATGAAACAACTAAGATACTGTTGCTAAAGCAAGAAAAGGAAGCATTCTTAAACATTTTCAGGGTTCTGGTTTGTTTCCCCCGTTCGAGAGTACTTCGCTCCTATAGCTTCAGTAGTTTGTCTACAACACTATTTTAAAAATTCGAATTTTCCTAGAGGAACTATTTGGAAATCCAATCGGAAGAAAACTCTCAGATTGATAAGAACAAAATAAAAGAAGAAGACAAAAAGAATTTTTCTGATATCTCTTAAAAACCGTTGATTATTTACATGCAGACGTACAGAGAGCTTGGTCACATTAGCGCGTTTTTCTTTTAAGAAAACGCGATAAATACGGGCCGAAAAGTTATTATCAGACAATTTTATGCAACACTGAATGAACCAATTTAGCTACCAAACCAGCATATTCATGAGTAGTGGTATTTCCGTTGAAGAAGGGCCGACTAAGAAGTGAACCTTACAACACTGTGCTGTAAGGTTTACTATCTGGTTAGTCCTACCTCAAAGGAAATACCCTAACTCGAGACAAATTCGTATTTATATTAAATTTATTGTCACAAATGATTTAATGTTTAAATTTTAACGTTAAAGATATATTTAGACTTCATTTTTAATTGTTTCCAAAGTATCTCTAGGTATCTTTCGATGTTACTCTGATCTGGCCCATCGAAGCCTTTGCAACTCCCAATGCGACTCACAACGCAGACAAGTTTTACCACACCATATTTAAGCTGTATGATCTGATAGCCTTACAACGCCGATAAACAATACGCAATGGACGCGTATTTTTGCGGGCGCACCGAACATTACGAACTCTTTGCTGTGTGGAAATTGTTTCGATTCTCTTCGCCGAATTCTGGCCCAATAATCCTCATCGTGGAGAGCAAGATTATTTATTTCGACCGCCGAAGTTCTAAAGGTTACGTCGCCTTGCAACGCTGCTATTATGTTGCGAGTACGCGGAGCGATAGATCGCGAGATATCGACGCGATAAGCTGGGACGACCGACATTTGTGGTAAAATAATTTACCAAACCTAAGAGAGAGAGAGAGAAGAGAGGGAGTTGCTCGTGCGTCAATTTGACGGCGATCGATACCGACTGAGTTACGTATTAATTAATAAATAACGCTTTTATTTCGAATAAAGCCGCTCATCGTCCTGTTTCAACAACGCAAACGTGCCGACGTGATGAACATAGAGATACTGTTTCCTGGGACTCAGAAAAATAGCGCGAATGTCTCGGAGGCTTTCTCTTTCATCCGATTTTTCCTCTCGATACTTTCGACCCTAATTACGAACACGACTCTGTCGCGGTAATCGGAGCCGTCCATTAATTAGGGCTCATGGCGTTCGGAACGACCGCGAAAAGAGGGGAAGGCCACCCTCCCTCCCCCTCCACGTCCTCCCGCCCTCTACCCCCTCCCCCAACGTCCTCCCGCCCCCTCCCCGGCGCCCCCGTGCACCCCTCGACTGTGGAGGCAGGGCGCGGCCAATCGCCGCCCCTGGGCACCGCGCCCCCACAAGACGCCCTCGGATGCATGTGCGCGAATTATGCCACTGGACGCTTGAGGCGGTGAGAGAGGTTCTCGCCTTGGCCCCCAGGGACACCCATCCCCGCTTTCTCCATCCGCACCGCTCACCCAGCGAGACGGCGACCATCTCACCGAGTGCGACCCTTTAATGAGCGGCTCTCGTCCTCTGCGCCAGATGCAGAAAACATGTCACGCGTGCTCTTAGGAGGCACGCGCGACCAATTCCCTTGAAACGTGACGCTTACAACCGGTCGTGACTTTTTCATTATTTTCGTCTCTTTTTTCTTGAGTTTTAAATCGGATAACTGTTTCGCAGAAATCGAATGACAGAAGGGAAAGCCAATAATGCTCGGACATTGGACGCTTTTTTACGTAAACTCTCAAAGGAGTGATGCAGTCGTTGCATATTTCGTCCGTCCATACGTAAATGCCGGGTTAAACTTTTTCGTCAAAGCAATGGTTCATTTTCGGACTTTTTATTCAAATTTCTCAGTCCCTTCGCATGACCTTCCTTTGACCTCTCCCCTCCCCTTTATCCTCACCCACACCTACATATTATTTTCACCCCACCAGTTCAAAGCAAAACTCGAAATCTGGTTTGAGGAATATAGGGCAACTAAAATATATAATTTTAAAAATAAGTTTTTGTACTACAATCTGAAGTTTGGCTATATATTTCAAGAATTATCATTAATGACGTCAAGCTCAACCTTGTGGAATTTGCTCATCAAGATGAAAAGAAAAAACTTTGCCACTTCCATAAATTTATTTAACACTACCGGTTTCGCTACGACCGTAGCATCATCAGTGACGATGTCACGCGTAGCATTATCAGTGATGCTACGGTCGTAGCGAAACCGGCCGTGTTAAATAAATTTGTGCAAGTGGCAAAGTTTGTTCTTTTCACCTTGATCCAACAATTATTTGAAATCATATTCTAATTAAGTAGTCGAATATTCTTAACGATTCATCTGTACATATCCCGAGAATAATTTCATATTGTTTGGATTAATTAACACACATGCGATAGAAGCACTGCCGTGTGAAATTTGTCGGAGAAAAAATTATGATTGGGACGCTAGAAAAAGAAAAGCCTGTTCCTGAAATTACCTTCCACTTAATTCAAAGAACGCTGAAAATTTTCTCAATGAACCGCATCACATGATGCGAATAACAGGGCGTTTACGGAAATAAACGAGTTGGGTTTCGGAGGAAACGGGAATGAGGCGAAAGAGAGTTAGTTTTTCGCGATTCAAATGTGTGTTTTTCCCTTTCTCCATTTAGCGTTTGAGTCGCAAATCTTATGATGGAGACTGCTTTCTTCCCTCCTGACCCCTCCCCTCCCTCCTCTGCACCCTACTCTCCCTCCTCTGCACCCTCCTCTCCCTCCTCTGCCCCATCCCCTCCCTCCACTCATTCAGCCTCCTTCCTCCCCTCCGTAGTTTTCCTGTACACCTTTATCCGCCTCTCCATGCGTTCTGCTTATCCTCGGATTCTTTCCACTTCTCTCCAGCCTTTCTTTATCCTACTTTCGACTGGAATTTTCTCTTATCTCTCGCCTCTTTCACCGAAATCACTTCAGAGCAAATTTCGCTCCGCGGCGAGTGGACATTGAATTCTGGGACAGGCATGGCTTATCGTTACCTTCTCTTCTTCCTTATATCATCGATAACCATCTCTCTGAAAACATTTACGGTTGACTAACAAGTTCAAAAAGGTTATTGGTTCTTCGGATTCTAGATCATCTTGAGTGTGGTTTCTTAAACCTGTTCCTTTTATTGAAATATGTCGATCTCTGCCGAAATAATGAGTCTAGCTAGCTAGCTGCAATATTTAAAAAACAAATTCCAATTTTTGCACGCTGCTACTTTCCCGAAGTTCGACGCGTCTTATTCCAGTGCCCTTCAAAGGTTTTATCCATATTCCCATTGGATTGCATGAGCAACTCCTTTTCGTTGTCCAATAAACTTCCCATGATACACGCAAAAACAATTATGTTGGTACCCTTTTGGGAGTCGTCTGATACCACACTCTGAATCGCCGTGCCTTGCGCTGTCTAACTACGCCAACTCCTAGAGATGCAATCCTCTTTAATCGTACAAATGAAATAAAATAAATACTAATTGCTATAAATATGGGCAAGTCAGAAACCAGAATATTACATTTATATGTAGAAATGCCTTGTATTCTCATGCATTCATTAAAAATTTCAAACAAATGTATTTCAATCGAATCACTAACATTTTCTTCTACACTAATCTCTGATAAATTAAGACGAATGCATGACAATATATAAAAAGCCAAAAGCACATCTTTTGTAATCAAACGTCGCGTATTCACTCAATGACTTTTTGAAACTTTACTTATTTTGTTATAAATGAATACACTTCAAAGAGTACTTTTTTATTATAAACACTCATTTATATACTCGTCAGACGACGAGCATACTCAATTTTAACGAAACTGGCAGGTGATCTTCGACTAATGAAAACCGTAAAACATGTCAAATATTTCGTGGACACCACTCTTTCGGTGGATTAATTAATTTATGTTTTACTTCATAACAGTATAGATAAAATTTTAAAGTTCTAGATTTAAAAAAAAAATGTTAAAAGTTCGTGGATATAACCAATTCACGAAATAAAAAAAAACTAAAAGTTTAGTCGCGAGTATTACGCGAAATACTTTTAGTCTCTAATTTGTCGTTTTTATTTGAAAAATGTATGATGTTGCAACTTATTCGTACGATAAACAATTGTTATTCTTAGATGAGCCTTAAAATATTCTATCACACCTATTATTTTCCTGAATTTGGCGAAAAAGTAGTGTTTTTTGTAGGAGGAAAACCATTTCCTGTTTTCATTCAAGTATTTCGACCCACGTCACTCATTCGTTATCTGCCATTGAAATGTGCAAAAGGCCGGAATTTGTCCGTCGCGTAGTGTTTTTAGGATCGATGTTGCTGACGAAGTCATGGATTTTTTGATGATGGCGAGCGTTATCTTTATGGCAACTATCAAATAATAATTCCATTTACCATAGCAAATATTTGCGAAACACGTTGCATATGTTTATATTCTTTATATTTAAACTTTTAGCGAGTTCCTAGTGGATGCATGTATCTCGAATGTAGTTAGGTTATGCAGTAAATTAGCTGAATATTTATCCGTCTCATTACAAAATGAACTTGTCCATTAAAGAGCATTAATTGCAACATATATATATATATATATATATATATATATATATATATATATATATATATATATATATATATATATATCCAGTACTCATACCGTATTCTTGATGAAAAACAAGTAATTTGCGCCGTAACACCGCTTTCATTTCACGCTTTTTCCAGAGTCACTTTTACAAAAATCTTATCAATTTTAAAACCTTATTTGAACCTTATTAAAATATCGAAGCGAAGCGATGAAAAATGATTCCGATAAAAATACACATTTCCTATAAATCGACAATTTTATAGGGATAACAAGACGATCCCAACGGAACTTATGACGCCTACTTTCCGCATAATTATTCATTTAATACTTATATTGATAGGTTTAAAATCACCACGGATGAGTTGCTCTTTGTGTTACAAAATTTCATAATTTAGCGTTATAAAATATTACAAATACATTCGAACGGACTACTAAATGGATCACGCGTATTTACGTGGGAAAAATAACGCGTATATGTACCAGACTACACAGAATCCGAGTCCAAGAATAGTCGTTGCGTTGGCAACATTCTCGTAATCTATGTAACCAGAGGACCTGTGACGCTTCGCTGTCACATTAAGTTGATTTTGATTTTTTTAAATAATTAATTTTTCAGACACATTTATTTGACAAATATGTAAACTTCTTTCTTCGTAAATAGAACAGAAGATTCTATTTATTATTAACCTGTATTAGGATTAAGGATAAGTATAATTTAATTTTAATTTAATTCTATAATTTTCCAAGTCATGTGTTAAATAAAAATAACTGACCTTGCTAAGTTCTTTTAAACTTCTTTCTTCGTAAAAATTACAAAATAAATAGGCTCTACCAGGCTCAACATAAAGGCATAAATCATCAAAATGTAAACAAACGAAATGACTTAATATCGTCAAGAGGCTCTATTTTAATCTTATACTGTATAAAATATTTTTTGCTTGACTTAAAGAAATTAATTAAATTAATTTTTTAAACTATGCTACAATAACGGATAAAATGGTTCTATAATTCAAAGGGGAAAGGTTCACTTATTCTTTTTAAAAATGTTCGAAATTCATGTAAACAAAAAATGACGTAATATCGTTAAAGGGGATCGCAAGTATATACCCAATATTACCACTCGCTAAAATGAGGTGGTCATGGTAACTGACAATTCTCATCGTTTAAAAGTCGCGTTTTTTCGTATTAAAAACGAATTTTCCGGATAATTCTGAACGTAATTGAATTTCTACAGTAACCAAAAGGAACTTCTTTCTTTTTTCAACACTACCGTTTAGGTTCCGACTTTGTATCTTGATTTTAACTTATTTTAAAATGCGATTTTATAATGCCTGAAACTGATTCCAATACTTTTATTATGCAGTGCAGGGGTATCGGAAAAGCCCGCTTAAAAAAGAAAGTATTTAACGTTTCCGATTGAATTTAGTACCGTTAAAGAACATGAGACATTCGCATCTTTAAAAATTATAGACGACGAAAATAGCCCAAACAGCGGCGGAGATATAAGCTTCCCAATAGGCCAACCAACCTACCAAAAAGTACGCCTACGACGGTTACGGTAATATAATCTCTACCATAAATATTTTGAAGAATTTGTTTGTTTGTTTGTGCATATATAACGCAAAAACTATAGAACGTATAAGCCAGATGAAGGTCCCATTTTAACCGAAATAAAAAGTTAAGCAAAAGGGGAGGGTTTTTAAAGCGATTTAAACTACATTTTTTAATTTAAAAAAATTTTTCTTTCAATTTTTTCCATTTAAATAACACGGGAATGAGCGTATTGTCGGATTAACAATCAACTTGACAACCGTTATAAACAATTACTTAATATAATAGCCGTTGTACGTAATGTAACGCTGACGTCATCAATGACACGTTTTAACGCGTTTTTTTAAAACTTCCCGATTAGGTGGAAGGTTTAAATTTCGCAGGAATGTTTGATTCAGATATAAAAATTAAATGACGAAAAACAACACAAAAAAAGACCCGGGTTCGACTCCAGGGGGGCGATTTCCATTTCCCATAAGATAACACGTAAAAAGCGACTTTTTAAAGTGCAGACTTTTATTCTTTTGGAAATTAAAATTAGATATAATTGACAAACGATCTTTAAATTTAAACTATGTTTTAGAAAAGTTAATGAAGTTTCTTATTCTATTCATATTTTTCCGCCTACCGTTCAAAATTTCTCATATTTAACATTTAAAACACATATTTTGGAAAAATATCGGCTTTTAAACAGGATGTTGTCTTGCCAACCACGTCATTGTTAAACTTCGAGAATAAATTGTTGTCTCAACTCGCATATGTGTAATATATACGAATGAAAAGATAGCCTTAAATTATCGTAGGAGTTTTCACGAAATTACGCAATTCTAATGGGACTGGGATTTAGTTTGGATTCTTTTGCTTATCTAAACGACTATATAGATGTAGAATAAGAGAGAGGGGTACGTGGGGAGGGAGATAGGAAGGAAGGGATATAGAATGGAAGGTACATAGAAAGTAATGGTGGTCAAGAATTACTCTATTTTTCCCGAGAAGGAGAGAGAAAGGAAGTCAAATGCTTTTCAATTGAAATGAAATATGCTAAATGAGCTATCCCTCGAGAGGGAGGAGGATGGGAGAGAGGAAGAGAGAAAAGGAGGAAGAATGGGAAGTTCCTTAAATGTAATACTTAATCCACGCATACCCGTCTTATTTGACGGGTAATTACGCTAGTGAGTGATAAAACAGCAAAAACGCCAGCAAAATTCTAAGTTAGAAATTATAATTTTCATTTGTATTTGTATTAGTACTTATATGAAGAAATAAAGCTATAAAGCACCTGTTTGCTTTAACCAAATATAACACTTAACCAAACCGAACCATTGTCAAAAATCAACTCCGAACAGAAACATAAACCGAGTCTTTATTAAAAATTGCGGACAGAACCACTTCAGAACTTGGAATGTTTTGCCGCTCTGTCTTAAACATTGACTGACGACTGCTGTTTCTGAACGATAGTGAGTTCTATTTTGAATGGAACGATTAAAAAATACTTGACGAACGCGTCTGTCGTCAGAATGGAAATTACTTATAAAATTATATTAACGAAAATTAAATTTATTCTGCAGCTGTGCCATTCCACCTTGAAAATTTTAACCATATATACTGCATGAAATCTGATATGAATAATAATAAAAACCTAATTATTTGTTCGACCCCTCTTGAAACCTGCTGCATTCTTCAAACAAACATTCCTACCTCATCGCCTCGAAAACACACGTAAAATATTAGACCCTCCGATTTCTTCATCCCTGTTTCTTTAGTCGGGTATGCGTAGCGCGGACCTCATGCTTTACTTGAGTGGAATTCAAAGCGAGAATGGCAGTGGCTGGAAACGAGGGCGGGAAGACGGATATTTTATTGGCGGTGCTTAGAAAAGATCACTTGTTTGCGACTGATTCTGTTTCCGTTCTCGATAAATGAGATTCGAAAGGTATACCGAGGAATTACTACGCCCCGGGTAGTTTTTATATTTGTCCTTTCCCCAAAATAATATTTGCGGGATCAGCGACATGAAAAAATGTGTGTGTATGCTTATATTTGCAATGCCGTGAAAAGTTTGCAACACAAACACCACTTTCACCCAACGGGATGTTATAAAATTGGTCATGTTGGATGAAAACGCGGTCATTCGTTGGCTTTTACTGAAACATTTTTCCCGAGATCACGCTAATAGTTTTGCAGCAATGGCCATGTAAAGCCGATAAGGCTCGCTTATGTGATATTACATCAGAGGGATAATAAAAACGGTTTAAATGATGCAACTCGCACTTGTATTAAAGAAAAAAGTTAATGTTCAGTTGAAAAATTAAATATTAAAACATTATCTAGTGTTTCTCACTTTACGAAACGTTCCCTGGATGGCCGCGGACCTCTCTAAAGTGAGAGATTGAGTAATGTTGCCTTTAAGTACTTCTAGGTAAACCATTATATTTATTATGTTATATATGTATGTATTTATTTTTTATTTCAACTTCATAGCTTGAGATTTCTTTTATAGGGATTAAATTTTAAGCTTATCTAACTCTAAACTAATATTTAACAATTGCAACTATTTAAATCACCAGAATGTGGTCATTTATACACAAGCTAGCAAAACTTTAATGTATTGTACTCATCAACGACCGAATGGTTATGAACGAGATTGTTCCCACACATCGGTGGGAAAGGAGGTAACTGCAACAAAGGAGTCCCATTAGCAAATATTTGTTTCATATCAGGGATTTTTACCATTTGCATTAATCATTTGAAACATTCTCATCAAAGCAATTCATTTGCTCGGCGTGATTTTCTATCGACGACCATTTCCACAAATTGTGAGTGTAATTTATGTTGTTCGTTTCTTTCGAGAGGCTGAAATAGGCAAGCGATAGATGGTGGGTGACAAAGGGGTTGGAGAGGGTAGAGGGGGGCTGGAGAGGGTAGAGAGGGGTTGGAGAGGGTAGAGGGGGGTTGGAGAGGGTAGAGAGGGGTTGGAAAGGGTAGAGGAGGGTTGGAGAGGGTATAGGGGGGTTGGAGAGGGTAGAGGGGGGTTGGAAAGGGTAGAGGGTGGCTAGAGAGGGTAGTGGGGGTGGGAGGGAGAGGTGGGGGAGGGAGGGTTGAGAATGGAGGAAGAAGAGGTGGGGCCCAAGGAAAAAGGAGTGGTTTGCTGAACCACTTTGGATGCGAAAATATGCGGCTCCTCCCGAAGGATCGTAGTATTTGCGAAATTCGAGTCTTCTCTGTACGCAACCGCGACGTGTGGGCATTGGCAAAGAGCGAAGAAGACGCACTGGTTCGACCGCTTCAATTTCACAAAATTGAGTGATATTGGTTTGTCTCTTCCGGTTGTAGTTGGCACATACCAGACCACATCCCGATGGCGAGAAAATTTTTGTTTTTTTAGGGTAATAAACAGGAAATTATTCACGCATGTGCTTCAAAGTTTCCAAATCTGAGGTTCTCAACGTCCTGGGCGACTAATGTCTTTCCCGTTTGACTTGCATGAAAAACTACGTTTTATGTACGGATAGGCTAATTAATTTTTAAAGTGAAAAATAATTTAGGAATAACGCGCATCTTCTTCAATATTTCCATAGCTAAAGTGGCCAAAAACCCGAAAAAGTTTAATGCAAATCTTCCTCGTTTTTAAAAGCAATCCTTCATTTTTTAAAATTTGAATTCATTTCGGAATTTAATGCATTCGGCTTCACTTATGCGATTTTTCATAATTTTCCCATACATATGTTGGGTTATTTATTCAAACAGTTCTGTTGATGTTGTTTCGGTTCTACGACTGTTGAATTTATTATTAAATCCTGTATTCACTATTTAATTCCATTCTCTCATATATTGGATAAACGTCTTGCATGTAATTAATCAATCTCGTTGCAGTCTTTCGACATCGATGATAGCAGCAATCATTGCGAAAAGACACGATGAACTGAGATTCACGCTACGAATGAAAAACACATGCGTCTCGACTTCATTGCTGTTAAGAAACGATATCCACTGTTAAGAAACATTATTCAGCCAATTGTATTATAATGTTTAGTCGATGATTATTTTACCTATAATTAATGAGCTAAACTTCAGGTGTTTCAAATGACTCTTTACTCTAGGCAAAGACTTAATCAAAATTGAAATTTGCTGTTCATATCTTCTTTTTTCAACAAAACGTTTACGTTTCATAATTTTGATCTGCTCTCTCCCATTTGCTACGCCGACCCGGGGTTATGGTTAATTTTCTGTTTTGGGAAAGACGCGTAATTAAGAATCGTTTAATTTGGAAAAAATATCGACGGAAAGTAATTTAAGATTAAACAATGCTTATCACTAGAATTTGGCCATGAATATTTTCAAAACGAAAATCGTTGCTGATATGAAATGTTCTCGGAATCAGTTGTTTTCCATGGTTTTGTACAAATAAAGGACCAATTTCTAATTATAAGATATTTAAAACATCATATAAAACTTGCTGGATTATTTTTCCAGAAGAATATCATGAGCAACATATTTACCTTTGGTTTGATTTAAAATTCTTCGATGTATATATTCTACATATGTAAGATTTCTGAATTACCGCTGTGGAGGGCTAATATTTTGCTGGAGCGTACGCCTGGTGTTGTATTCAATGACTCTATCATAATGCGGAATCGAGCTACTGCGTGACACTTTAAATTCATTTTGAATTGTTATTTATTCATAAAAGGATTTTGTCATACTTTATTCCGGCAAATCCTCCCAGTTTAACTCTGCTCTCATTTGTAATTGAAAGGTACTTAAATTCGGGTATTCCGACGTATCGTTTGCACTCTCCCGTCATGTTTCTCCTTCACACCTTCCTTTTCAATCGCTTTTCTTCTATTCCTGCTCCTTCGAACTCCTAATTGATCCCGGAGGCTATCCACCGCCTTCTTCGAGCTCGTAATCGTACCCAACTGACCTAAATCAAATGATTAAACAACAGCCTCGGGAGGACAACTTTCAACGTCTTGAAAAAATATGATATTCCTCGCCGTCGAGTTCCTCAGGCACTTACTCTGTTCTGAGCGTTATGTCCAATTTAATATTTAAAAAACTCGACTTAGTATACTTGAAAATGATTTATGAAGATAATTTGTGGAAAAAATAAAAACGACTACTAAAATGTAGTTCGCTGGATGACTCGGTGATTTTTTTCCCGTGCAGGGAACCTAAAAATTATACTATTTTTTATATGATAACGATGAGGAAAGAACGTTAATTTCCTACAATTCCTCATTTTAAATAAGTATTGTGGTTGAAATGTAATAAAAACAACAGAGAATGTTTTAAGTCTAACGCGTCTCGCTTTTAAATCTCTTCTATCAGCCGTATAACTCCCTCAACACTATTGCTCCTCACTCCAGTTCATCACTTTCTCCTCCCCCATTCTCTCTCCTTTCACCTCTCTCTCTCTCCTTTCTCCTCTCCCACTCTCTCTGAATCTTCTCTCGCTCTCTCTCCTTTCAACTCTCTCCTTTCACATCTATCTCCTTTCACCTCTCTCTCTCTCTCTCTCCATCTTCTCGCTTCGATTTCTTCTCGCTCCTCCCCTCCATCTTCTTCCTTTTGTCTTTTTTTCCTCCTTGTATATACCTATATATATATATATATATAATTTTATATATATATATATAATTATATATATATATATATATATATATATATATATATATCTTACACATACATGCACTGATGGTGTAGCGGTTAGCGTGTCAGCTTCCCATTACAACGTTCCTGGGGTCAAACCCAGCGAATGGAGGTTTTATAAAAAAACTATCATCGGTGCCTGGCAGTAGGCAGCAGTACTGTCAGTGTGGTATAGAGCCGAAAACAAATTATGTTGGCTGGGTCTATACCAATACAGCCGTAGGCGTGATCGGGACAAATTGAACGGCTACAGTACTGTGATGTGGAAAGCAAGAGTGAAACTACAACATTACAACCCTTAGAAATGATTATATGATTGGACAATGTGAGTTCTCTAGAGGTAAAACAATCCGGAGGTAAAATACTCCCCCAATCGGATCTCCAGAAGAAGACTGCCTTGAGGTAAACATTTGTCGAAAGTAATTTATAAATAGGCGGAACGTAAGAACTAAGAGAAAGGCAGAAAAGCTAGAGAACTTGCAAAAAGAAATGAGAAAAATAGAGTTGACATTATAGGACTGAGCTAAACTATATGGGAAGGAGAAGGACAGTTCGACTCGGAAGAGTTCACGGTAGTTTACTCTGGAGAAGATAGTGGGGAAAGGGGACTAGCTCTGGTACTTAGGAAAGATATAATGAAAAGCGTGACAAAGATAATAGCAACGAACGATAGACTGATGGCAATAAAGCTAAAAGCAGTCCCAGTGGACATGCTGATAATCCAGGTATATATATCAACGTCAGCTCATGTAGATGAAGAAATAGAGGAGATTTATGAGCAAATTAATGACATTTACGAAGAAGACGGAAGAGGAAAGGTAAACTGCATAATAATGGGATATTGGAACAGCATAGTCAGAGAAGGACAGGAAGAAAATGTTGTCAGGCAATACGGACTTGAGAAGAGAAACCGAGGAATGGGAAAACTGGTAGAATTCTGCATCAGTTAATGATCTTGTAGTGACTAATACATGGTTCAAAATCCATAAACGAAGGTTATACACATGGAAAAGCCCAGGAGATAGAATGAGATGTCAAATAGATTCATCATCATAGGTAGTCTGTCCGTAGACAGGTCCGTGATTATTCTTGGTTAAATCTGGTTCTCCATATACTCCTATTTTCCGCTGTCCTCTTTATATCTTGATAACTCTCTTTCCCTTTCAAATCGTCTATCAGCTGAAACCTTTATAGTAAAGTTATGAGATAAATGAAACACAATTCCACAGAGTATGATTGTTACTGCAATTCATATTATTGCATACATTAAATAATATATTTATATTAAAAACATGCGTTAAATACAGGGTAGACCAAAATGAATGAGACGATTACAATTTTCATTATCTAATTAACCGGAACAGTTAAAACAATGAATTATTCGGTTATTTTTGCAATTTTACCAGTCTAGCCAGTTTCTAATTGTAACTGACTAAAGGCCATGAACATGACTCATTGCGTATATCGATATATGTAGCGATAAACCCGATGTTTTCCTGAGAAAAAATGTTTTTATTGACAACATTGTGTAACAAATTAAATATGATAGGATTTAATTTCGTAATCAAGGTATAATATACAGGGCGTACCAAAATGAATGAGACTATTACAATTTTCATTATTTATTACCGGGAATACTCACAACAATGAAATAACTTGGAACATGTACAGAAACACTTCAAGTTTCCCGGTGACATGTGGCAGTTTGCTTCCTGGCCGCTACAGTGCACCGTCCCCACTGTAAAATGGTGTCTCAGCAGCAAAAAGTGTAGTGTTGTTTGCGGTTTGATGAATCAAAGTGTGACTACAGTTCAGCATCGTTTCCGAACAACGTTTGATGTTGATCCACCTGACAAGAAGTCAATCAGACGTTGGTACTACGACTTTGTGAATAAAGGCCAAATAATCATTTGGCCGTGAGAGATATTAAATAATGAAAATTGTAATCGTCCCATTCATTTTGGTACGCCATGTATATTATACCTTGATTACAAAATTATATCAATCACATTTAACTTGTTACACAATGCGGTCAAGAAAAACATTTTTTCTCAGGAGAACATCGGCTTTATCGCTACATATATCGATTTACGCAACGAGTCATGTTCATGGCCTTTAGTCAGTTACAATTAGAAACTGGCTAGACTGGGAAAATTGCAAAAAATAACCGAATATAATGCGAATTTCAATTTTGGATTCCATGCTGAATTGTACCTTTTCCTACCACTTTCCCTTTTCCATCTAGTTTTCTTTCTAACACGTCTTTAATCATACTCTCTCTCCTCAGGCAATATCCAACCCAGTTTGCCTTTCCCTTTCCAATAGTCTGTATAATCATTCGCTTCTCTCCTACTCTTCGTAGCATTTCATCGTTTATCATCCTATGTCCATTTTATCTTCAGCATTCTCCTCCAAGTACACATTTCAAAGCTTTCCATGTATTTGATATCATTTTTTTTAGCGTTCATGTTTCTACCCCGTACAAAGCTATGCTTCATACATCTTCCCTAATATTCCTAAGTAGATGTTTCTTTCTTCTCAAAGCCGCTTTTGCTTTTCCTATTCTAGTCCTGATATCATCCGTACATTTTGCTTCTCTTGATATGATGCTTCCAAGGTATTTATAGTCTGAAACTTCTTCTAAAGGCCTTCATCCAATACCTATTTTCAGATTCTCTTCTTTGCCCGATATTCGAATGGCCTTGGATTTTTCTGTATTTATTTCCATTCCCTATTTTCTACCTGTTATGACTAGTCTATTTATCATTTTTTGTAGCTCCTCTTCCTTTCTTGCTAGAAGTACTTGATCATCTGCGTATTTTACTGTTCTTATAATCCTTCCTCCAATTTTGAAATCTCCTGTGCCTTCTAAAGTTTCTTGCATTAGACACTCTCCATATATATTGAATAGGGTTGGCGATAGGCAGAAGCCTTTTCATCGCAACATTTCATTCGTGCCCGCTCGTCTCATTACTCACCGCCACACATTTCCTTCTCCTCCATTTCCCCTCCTTCTTTCCCTCTCTTTCCCCACTCATTCCCCCCTCACTCCTTCATCCTTTTCCCCTACTTTCCACATCCTTCCCCTCTCCTTTCCCCCTCCTTCCTCCCTCCTCTGTCCCTCCCTCCTTTCCTCCCTCTTTTCCTCCCTCCCTCCTCCCTCCCTCCTTTCCTCTCTCCTTTCCTCCCTCCTTTCCTCCCTCCCTCCTTTTCTCCCTCCTCTCTTCCCCATCTCTCTCTCCTTTCCTCCCTCCTCTCTTCCTCCTCTCTCCCTCCTTTCTTCCTCATCTTTCCCATCTTCTCTTCCCATTCTCCACTTCTATTTTGTCCTTTCTCTTGAGGATGTAATCTCAGTTTACTCTGAACGTAAAGCGGATTTTCATAGCTATTGTTCTCTCAGACTTTCAAATCCACTCGTACAGTTTTTTCGAGCGCTCCCTATTATCGTTGGCAATGCGATGAAATGGCCGCACCGATGTCATTTACCACTCGAAAGGAAAAACGGATCTGGGGAAAGTGTTTTAATTTTTTATCGTTGGACATAATGTGCCATGCAAACGCTACCTGGACAAAAGGCGAAAGGCTCAATGGTTTTTATTGTTATTTCCGGAAATAATGTGCGCTTTCCTCTATAAGGCAGGTACATCCGCATTCTTTAGTAAATTATCTGCAAGTAAAATTGGTGAGTGAAATAAATATCCTTCAATAAGTAATTAATATAAAGAAAAGGAATTTATTTGGAAATTATAACATTCTTAATTTTTACCGATATAAATAATGGAATATTAAAGTATAATCGAGTTAGAGTCTGTAATTATAGTCCTTGCAGATTATTTAAGGGGCTAAGTTTTTAAAAAACTTCATGACTTTTATCGATTGTACAGGGATCAACGAGGTGCAGATAAAATTATCCAAAAATTTAATGATCTAGATTACAGTGGACTAATTTAAAAGAAGAATTTGAACGAGGCACGGACACTTTATTGGATGTTTCATTATGTTGGATTATTTCAGCCTTCTTCAAGACCGATCGCCACAGAAGGCGATCCTCAGAAGTCACACTTTTAGTGCTAGTGATACCCGTATTATGTAAATAGTCGCACTCTTTTATGCCAATATAGTGGCGTTCAGCAACCCATTGTCATACAAAGGCACACGAAGATGAAAGCGGATATCGCGATTTTTCTGCCATTGTGTGAAAACATTTTCGGATTTTCTAAGCGTATTTCAAATTCACTTAACAGGCCGTGAACCGTTGAATCAGGAAGTATTCGAAATGATAGACGGTAATTTACTCAATGCATTATTCGGCGTATATTTTCATGGAACATCAACGAAACCAGTCATCTTGATTATCAACCTTAGTTTTATCAAGACACCATTGTTCCATTTTTAAGGCCACTTGCATCGAAAAACAACCCAAGGATTTCCCAATCTCTATAACTGTAACGAACCTCTTTTACAGCGTTTACTTACTGCACCGTCTGAGACGTGCAGATTCAAGCCACACTAATATTCAACTAGGAAATTTGGAGGAATGGAGAGTTTGGGAGAAGAAGCAGAGGAAGTTTCTAATAGTTACGTTTTCGAGTAATCTGCGAGTATAACTTACGGTTGCCGTCTGTCGCCTGCGCTCCTAAATAGCAGCGGAATTAAAACTCGCGTGTCGACGAATTCGTTAATTGGCGTGGAGGAAAGAGCGTCGTACACTTGCGCCATCGTATGACGTCGAGGCAAGATTTCTGGGAAAACCCATCGTGATCGTCCTAAGATGGCACAAGAGTGACGTGAAATTAATTCCACATCTCTCTGTAGCGAAGAAGTGATTTTCAAGTCCACGGAAGGAAGACGTCCGAATCAAGCTGCAACCTTTCGAAGAAAATGCTAATCATTCTAGTGTAGAAAACAATATGAACGTCCTTTTGAATTCCTGTTGCAAAAGAGAATGCATTATCACACCCAAATGCTATTATGGATTCACTTCTGTTGTAACTAAAACTTGAAATGTGTTTTGTTATACGCTGCCTAAGGTAGCAATTCCAGTAAGGATTTATATCGCATAGAAACTCGTTTATTGAACAAATAAGAAAATTGTAGTGGTGATTTCATTTTGACGATTCAGTGAGAATTGGAAAGAATTGAACCTTTTCTTTCAAAGAATCTCGTATCACCAATGAACTCCGCAGAATGTTTTCATAACTGTAAAAATTCCATGTAATTTCACTTTACAGAGCAAATATAATTCAATAAAACAATTTAAAGTAAAATTTAACAAAATAGTGCGACGTTTTCTTGTTTACGGCGGAGAATAGTCGCGATTTGTCGATTTTTATCATATTCTTTTGCGTAAATATTTGTCATTATCCGCCTCATTAGATCAGCTGTTGATATAGGCTCTTTCCGTTAATGTTGTGATCATCTTTTTCACCATATGCATGTGAATCCACTCATTTCAAACCTTTTGTATACTAATGTCTGCCGAGGCTATAATAAATTTCCATTTAAGGAAAGGTAGACGTCTTGGCACGATGTCCGATCTATCTATCTAACGCGGGAATGAGCGTATTGTTGGATTAACAATCTTCTTGGCAACCATTATAAACAATACCTAATATTAACTAAAAGAAATAATATATACCTAATATAAACTAAAGTATGGAAGGAAGAAACACTAGGGTTATTCAAAGAAGGGCAATCACCATAAAAACTATAAATCTGGCTACTTATTTCAAAAGGTAAGTGGAAGACAGTTTTAATGAGCAATTTTAAGTACTTTCGTTCTCTAAATCTTTTTATGTATTCTGCATATTCTTTATACTTATTGTTAGTAGACAGCGAAATATGTTTTTCATTAACACTGAAAATTAGTTAAGTAAAAGATATTTCAGAAGGTAAAATAAGACAGCATCTATAACAATTCTTTAATTTAGACCAACATTTATAATCGTTAACTTTTCCTCCCTTGAACATCTTTATGTACGATTGGCTTTCCTTTCAACTGAATATTTGTATGTATCAATTAAACCAATTATACTTATTAGATTATAATACATAGAAGTTAGACCAACATCTCATGGGATAACGTGTGGGACAGCTAAATTTGAATATATGTACCTTCAAATGTGTTTCCACCGGTCGCATCCCTAGAGCTTGCAATTCCTGTCCAAGATTTTCATGTTCCTGAGATTCATGGCCACATAATATCATGCAGTTTCTTCGACTGGAACTTAATTTGAGTGAAATCACTATATTTTAAAAGTGATTCCAATTGTTTATTATGATTATTTGATAAAAAATGCAGTCGCTAAATTTATCGATAAAGGATGCAGGGAAATTTTATTTATTTGGGCAAAAGATGGGAAGACAAGAAATATTGCATACCATTAAGCACTAAAATAAAAACTGACCTGGTTTCATTACTTGGTTCATTCTCAAATCTCCCTCAGTATTTTTTGTTTTGACTTAAATATCTGAGCAACGCCGGGTAATTTTATCTAGTATATATATATATATATATATATATATATATATATATATATAAAGAACGAGTTTCAGGAAATGTTTTAAACTCTTATAACAGTTTTAGTGTGTTTTAACAATCTTTCCGAATAGATAGAAGATTTAAATTTGGTAGGAATGCTTGATTCAGAGATACAAATGGAATGACGAAAACAAAACTACGAATATAGACTAGGGTTCGACTCCAAATGATAATTTACATATCCCATTAGATAACACATAAAAAACAAATTATCGCCGTACAGAATTTTCTACTTTTGGAAATTTAAATTAGAAAATATCACCTACGATTTTCGGACTTGGGCTGTATTCGAGAAAAATAAACGTAGTTTCTTATTATTTTCGTCTTTTTTCGCCTTCGGGTAGAAATCGCTCGAATTAAACGTTTAAATTCCAGATTTCTGCTAAATTTTGCGTTTTTAACAAGAAGTCGTCTTTCCAACCGATGCCATTGTTGAACTCGAGATCTTATTAATCTGATGAATATGAGCTTTGTACATACTATTATATTATACTCCATAATGTCGACGGTGGTGCCTCCATTAAAGGACGTTATAAAAGATCGGCATATTCGAGAACTATTTATTACGAAATATAAATGTATTTTTAACAAACTTTCAGAGTAGATAGAAGATTAAAATTTGGTATGAATGTTTGACTCTTATAGTAAAAGGAGTTTAACTAAACAAATCTCTAAGAAACGCTTGAGTTCGTACCCAAATAAAAAAAATCAATAGTAATTATTTTCTCTTTCGGTTTTGTTTACTTTGACGACGAAACTAATTTGGCAAGAACTTAGGAAGGTATTAATACATACTTAAATTAGATAATAGGTTTCTTTATTGTATATTATTAATGGTTAGCTACATAAGAAATGACAATTATTTTATTATATTATATTTTATTATTTTATTTGTTTAGTGTATATGAAAACGCTTTCACTCATTAATATCTTCGACAGAAAACGAATACCAATTACAATTTCGACATGTTATTGATTTTATTATCAGCGTTAATTTAATTTTAGTTAAAGTTTTGTTAATATAATTTTAGTTCAAGTTTGAGGCAATAATAGTCCGTTATTTCATCAAATGGAAGAAAGAAGAAGATATTATAGAGAATTAATGAGAAGGAGATCAGAGCAAGAAACAGAAGAAGATAAAGAAGAAAGACGTAGAAGAAATAGGGAAAGAGCGAGAAGAAGAAGACGGACAGATGTTAACAAAGGCAAAGATCGTGAGAGAGAGAGAGAGGATAAACGAAATCCAAAGAAGAAATGAAGAGCCCGAAGAAGGGGGAAATATAAGAAGAAGCCAAAACAGAATCGATGCAGCCAACAGCAGAAGACGAAGAAACAACGTAAATTTAAATTCAGCGAGAGGAAATGGTTTTGCTATTCGACGAGATTATTGATATTTAGGGAAAATGGATAAAGAGTGTGGATATTGTAGTGCGTTATTTTTTAACAGAGAAAAGCATGACAAATGCTGTAATCAAGGTACGAGAATAGCACTTCCACTTCCAATGCTTCACAGAGGCTCTTAACATAATTTTTGTATTTTAAGTTTCGGACGGGGATTTGATGTGCGGGGGTGGTGGTGGGATCGAACTTAAACCAACGGGCTTAAAATGCCCTAGTAATGTAGAAAATAAAAATCATAATTTTAACAATGAGAGTTATAAATCATTAAATATATTAAAATACCAGATGGAGAAAAATTATAATGCATTAATCGTTATTTTTTACTATTTACAGCCGCGTTTTCCACACAACGCAGCGCCGCGCGCGCCCAGTTACGTGAAATTCTTAGACGCGCCCAGTTAACGGTTAACTTTTTAAGCGAGAAGTGTTATTCATTTTAAAAATAATTTTAGTATTTGAATTTCGTAACGAATCTGAATAACCCATGGAAAATATGGGCTATAATTAACTTCATTTTCATCGAATTTAATGAATTTTCAAGACCTATGGGGACATGAGCACGTATTAATTCTTCGTTTTCGGGGGAGGGGAGGGGGGTAGCTTTGGAGCGAACGGTTGGGTGTGTGCCAGATAGTTTGCGTGCGTCATTATTGCTATCAATCAATCTTACTGGCATTATATTTAAACAAATGAAATAGAAAGAAACAGACGTGCCTTAAAATTTATTATATATATATATATATATATATATATATATATATATATATATATATATATATATATATATATATATATAGACTTACTTAAGCGAGGGAACCCCATCCTTACTAAGAGATGTCCAATTATTCATAAAAAAAGATGTCATCGTGGTTGATGTAAGGAGAGAGTAAGTACTGGTGGGTTTTATAAGAATGTAACGATCCAATTTTGTCACTTAAACCATTAGTCTCCATTCAGGAACGGGGAGCAGATGGCTATGGACGGGAACAAGGAAAATTCCTCCATGGCTAAGGAAATATGCAGCTCTCTCCCGTCTTTCGTACTTCCCACTCTCTCAACCTCCCTCCCTCCCTCTTTTTATTAGCGCCCCATTTTCTCATTTTCTGGCTTCTCTTCCCCTTTTCTTCATCCCTTTCCTTTTCCTTATTCGCCAAAAGTATAATCCAACCAAAGCGTTCGTGGCCGTGGTTCTCTCTCTTTCGTCTCAGGAAAATATGGCGTTGGATGTGTTCTTCATTTTTCCGAAATAATAAACAATCCGCTGGCTGCAATTTAAGCTTTCGTTTTTGTGGGTTGGATACAATCGTTCAGCGAATATAAGTGGAATGTCAATTAATGGAACGATGCGAACTCTGTGGAACAGATTCCGCATTTTCTCTATGTGAGTTGGTCGCGTCATTATTCGTTTTAATAAGTTCTAATGTTAAAATTTCACCGTGAGACACTTACAGCACCAACTTGTATTTTAAAATTGAGATATTCTGCATGTTTTTCGTTTTCCGACTAGATGGATTTAAAAGCCAGCGTTTAGCAACGTATGAACTTAATATTTGAGCAATTTTCTATTCATTCGTCGCTTTGTCGCTTTTCTCTTATTTTTACTAATATTTTGGGGTTTCTGTATTTCATATAAAATAAGATTAAAATGAAAGCAAATGAGATAGACGAAAATTGTGCTTCTCCGTTTCTCCACGAAACAATTACTAGTCGAAATTACATCTGCGTTTCTGGGCTATTCATTTCAAAATAACATTCTCAATAGCTATAACGTTAGATGAAAACAAATCTACATTACTTCTGGTAATCCAATGGAAACTATAACAGGGATTTATTTGTGTATACAACCTGACTTTGATGGTTGATAGTTTAATTTTAAACGAGATATTCTAAATGTTGTGAAGAGCAAGGAATATAACGTTTCAAGGAAAAATGAATTTTTCCTGGACATAAAACGCACCATAGTAACTTTATAAATTAAAGAGTTGTTGCAACCAAAAATATCCAACTTAAAGTTTGTATGTGTGGAAATATTTAAATTATACTTTCTGTTATTTGTATAAATACTAAAAGTAATTGCAAATTAACAGAGTGGTGGATGATCGTGCAAAGTTGGGAATCTTACGTTTGGCATTTTAAATTTATTAGTAAAAATATGGTCCTATGTGAAAAATCACGTTTATTTTTGATTTCGTATGAATGGCTTTCGTCGAGCTTAGTAACTTCTAGTAATTCTTTAATTTTTCTCATCATGATTGTCGCTCTTACTAGAAGTTTGGGTGGGACCAACTTTTCGTGGAAGGAGAAATTTGCCGTGTGGAAAAATTTTGATACTTGTCCTATTGAAATGTTTAAGAAGAACTAGGTAAAAAATATAGCAGTTTTCTTCAATGAACACGTGCTACATTTTGTCGCAAGACTTAGCGGTTACATTGCTTTAGTGCAAGTCGTTGAAAGGTGGGTGGGGAGGACGAGCTGTACTTGAAGAAGGATAATTTTATCTCAAAATTAAATGAAAGTGCTGGGTTAATGGTTTAAATCTTATGGAAATAAAACAAAAACTTTTAAATCTTGCCAAAGAAGCTGACGGCGACTTTAAAAACGTTAGTTGCTTTTGCAACCGGAAAAACTTCTTGAGTTCTTTAGAACTACGTCAGCCACTTCCGAATAAAGTTAATTAGTTTAAAATTATTTCGGAACCACAATAATTTTCTTTCGCGAGTAGCTTTTCAGATTCCATGAAAAATATTGCGTTTCATACAGAGTGACCAATATTAGATATGTATCAGTTTTAAATTTGAAAGGAGAGAAACCCCATTTAATACCGCCAATGCATAAATTCAAATCGAAGTGTAAAAAATATACGAATCAGCTTTAATATAACAAGATATCCAGAAACTTGAGTCAACTCTTCTTGTTGACTTTTTGAGAGTCGGAGAGTGAATTTTTATCATCCTTCGAGGTTTGTGTCCGCAGCATTCCAGTATTAGCCGATTAAGAAGAAAATTATCGCAACATAGCGCAAGAATAGACGAGGGAGGCTACAGCATCTTACGCGAATCACGGCGGGGCTGAGCTGCTAGCGCGGCGTGGACGCCAAGGCCTGGCGACGGGTTCGCGCGAGTTCGAGCTGCACCGCGGCGAGGACGACGTCCGAATGAGACGACCTCGAGGACACACCGCAGCCTAAGGTCGAGGCGCAGCTTAGGCAGATGCGAATTGTTTGTGCGTTCGTCACGGAACGAAACGCTCTCGATTGTTTTGATGTCTCCGCCTTCAAATCAGCGTAACCGTCCGGCCGGATGCAAAACATCGATGGCTTTAAAATGCCGAGAAATTTGGGTGTGGGCGAAAGTGGGCGCGTTGCGACAAAACGCGTGACCCCGATCGGTCGGCTGCTCTCAGCGAAGTTCGAAGAAATCCGGAGGAGTTCCGCCGAGAGGGAATAACCGCGTCGTTATGCACGTTGCGTAACTATTAGGTTTGAAAATCGCTTGCCTAAAATTTAATGCGCGAACTGATATTAGTTTATCGTCCGTGGAGAAGTTACGAAAGAGGAAATTATTCGATGCGAATTCTCTTTTGTAAAGTTATTTACAAATACTTTAAAGCTGCGTTTCTCAAGCTGTTTGATAATATGGCTACAGAAAAATATCCTCGCCCCACCTACGTTATAAGAATATTTCCGCGTCCCACATTTCAGCAGGTGAGTAAATAGGCAGGAGAAAATTCTATATTATTGACTAAAAGTAGCGGGTTATTCAAAAAACAAAGCAATTTATTAGAATTTTTATTAATTATTTATAACTTTTGATTTTTGTAAAATATTAATTTCTCACTATACTTTTGCGACAGCTTTTAAATATCGTTAACCGATCTTAATTTTTACAAAACCTTCGCGGCCCACCACAACTCCCTTTGCGGCCCACCAGAGGGTCCGGCGGTCCCGGCCCACCGCGGTTGAGAAACACTGCTTTGAAGGATGTGGTTTAAGAGACAACGTGATTAAATGAAATAAACAATTTTTATAGCGAAAGAATACCCAGTTAAACCTTTATTGTACATTCCATGTGTCAAGGTCGATCAGAGATGTTCTTTCGAGCCAATGGGTATTGATTAATCTTTTGTTTTTGCTAATTCTTAGCATTACTTCCTACTTCCCTTAAAGTGCATTAAATCTATTTCTCTGCCCATTAAGTCGCGTTAAGCGGCCGAGGAGGTCGATTCCGCGAAAGAAATCCTTCCATCCGAAAAGCCGTCTCTGAACGAACGTATATTCATCCGACTTGAAGCGCGATATAACAATGGAGAGCGGATTGTGTAAACCCAGCGATGCCATCCAATGGTCCTATAAAAAAGGACCTTCTGAGTAATGAAGGAAGAGCGGGAGATAGAAAGAGAGAATGAAAGGGAATGAAAGAGAGGGAGAGAGAGGGAAAGAGTGAGAGAGAGTTACATATAGAGGGAGAGAGAGGGAATGAGAGAGAGAGAGAAGGAAAGAGAGAGAGAGGGAAAGAAAGAGAGAGGGAAAGAGAGAGAAAGAGTGAGAGAGGGAAAGACAGAGGGAGAGTGAGAGAGGAAGATAAAGAGGGAAAGAGAAAAAGAGGGAATGAGAGAGAGGAAAGAGTGAAGGAGGGAGAGAAAGAGGGAATAAGAGAGAGGGAGTGAGAGAGAAAGACAGAGAGAGAGAGGGAATGAGAGAGAGGGAAAGAGTGAGAGAGGGAAAGAGAGAGAGGGAGAGAGAGAGAAGGGGAAAGAGAGAGAGTTACATAGAGAGGGAGAGAGAGGGAAAGAGAGAAAGAGGGAATGAGAGAGAGGAAAGAGTGAAGGAGGGAGAGAAAGAGGGAATAAGAGAGAGAGGGAATGAGAGAGAGAAGGAAAGAGAGAGAGAGAGGGAAAGAAAGAGAGAGGTAATGAGAAAGAGGGAGAGAGAGAAGGGGAAAGAAAGAGTTTCATATAGAGGGAGAGAGAGGGAATGACAGAAAGAAGGAAAGAGAGAGGGAAAGAAAGAGAGAATGAAAGAGAGAGGGAAAGAGTGAGAGAGGGAAAGAGAGAGAGTGAGAGAGAGAAGGGGAAAGAGTGAGAGAGGGAAAGACAGAGGGAGACTGAGAGAGGAAGATAAAGAGGGAATGAGAGAGAGGAAAGAGTGAAGGAGGGAGAGAAAGAAAGAATAAGAGAGAGGAAATGAGAGAGAGAAAGAAAGAGAGAGAGAGGGAATGAGAGAGAGGGAGAGAGAGAGAAGGGGAAAGAGAGAGAGAGTTACATAGGGAGGGAGAGAGAGGGAATGAGAGAAAGAAGGAAAGAGAGAGAGGGAAAGAAAGAGAGAGGGAAAGAGAGAGGGAAAGAGAGAGGGAAAGAGAGAGGGAAAGAGTGAGAGAGGGAGATAAAGAGGGAAAGAGAAAAAGAGGGAATAAGAGAGAGGGAAAGAGTGAGAGAAAGAGAAAGTGGCGATGGAGTGGAGGAAGGAAACACTGATTGTGGAAACCTCGTGCGCAATATCGAGAGAAATGAGTTCTAAATAAATAAAAAACGCACGTTTTCTCGTGGAGGATTTTTACTGCTCGAGATCCGTAGGTATAAAAAAACAAAAGGACAAATCGGAACGTTTAATCCACATCCGTAGTCATATTTAAACTTCATCCGATATCTTCGCCTTCACTCAACGTTTTTTACCGCTGTATCGCTCTAAATTAGAAAAGTAATTTTTAACGTTACTCTTAAAACTCATTCAATTCGAGAATGTCTGGAGAGAAGGAAAAAAAAGCAACGGAACGGTCCACGAAGTCTTTCGGAGAGTCGCTTCGGATGGAGAGTGAGAATGACTCATATAAGTTCGCTCTGAATAAAGACTTGAATGGATTAGGATATGGTAGCGGAAACGTCCGTTACCAGGGAGACGAATAAACAATTCCATCAGCTCCAGAATGTCTCTCTTTCGCTCCGTCTCCCCCCCTCTCTCTCTCTCTGTCTCTCCTCCTGTCTCTCTCCCTCTCCGTCCCTCCCCCTATCTCTTTAGCTCCGTCCACACCTCTCCCCGTCTCTCCATTTGTCTTTCTCGGCATTTTTTTCCAAAATACATTCTGCCCTCGCGCCCCCATTCGTCACCAGTGGCATGCTCTGGCGGCCAATGTTAAAATGAACGAGGGTGTCACGGAGCTCAAATGACTCGGCTCTGTTTTTATTCGGACTCGGCACGCCGTGAATTGCGAGGTTCGTGATGATTTTTATGCAACGGAAGCACAGATGAGTATTTCACCCAACGAGATTCGAGTGTATAAGAAACACCGAATGGGATGGGGAGAGAATTACCATCCTAAACAGTTTTTGCGATATATCGATGGGTATTTGACATTTTCTGTGTATCAGGGCAGTAAACGATCGGAGATCGCAAAGCGAAGGACTGCAGATAATGCTCAAATTTAGTATTTGCGGAAGAGAAATGTTTGAGTTTGTCCGAAGGAAAGTATTGCCATTGATTTGTAAGATATCTCTCGGAGGCAGTCGCAGGCGAAGCAATGCCTATCTCGCATCATTCGTCGAAAATCTCATTCGCGCCTCTATATCCTTGAGACGCTTCCTTCATGGAGCAATATAATCAAAAGAGTGGCCAACGAAAAACAGCCTACTCCTCGGTTCCGAGAATTTATGTCAAATCCATTCGCTCAACGGTTGTTTGTTGTTACGCCGAGGAGAATAATGCAGGTTTTCAAGAAAGAAACATCCGCTAATATTTACGACATTTGCTTTTTTTCCTCTCTCGTGGGCAGGGCGCAGACCTGTTCTTTGTTTCACCTCATTTTCAAATCGGGCCCGAATCCTTCGAACCACGTCACGTGATTGAAGTCTGCTACGAAGGAAGCCTGTCTCTCGCCTGTGATGTACTTTCACTTGCTTCTCTTAATTTTACATTTTTGCGTATTATATTGCATTGTCCTCAGATAAATCATATCTTAATGAAAATATAAAATACGTTTAAAAAGTAAGAAAGCTGATTGATTTGACTCATTCTCTTGTTCCTATGTTAATTTTCTCTATAACTATGGAGGTAATATTGTTGCTGTTGTATCTGACGTTTTTAAAAATTGAAATCGTCCATATTAGTGAATTTAATTTTGATGCGATTTTTATTTATTTAGGTAAAAGCTAGTCTTACTTATATGGGATATCTTTTGTAAACGGATAAACAGAGTAATTCTCAATGAATATATTTGATTGCATACAAAAACTGTTCAATCCCCGTGATCAGAATCTTAAGCAATGTCCATGGATAGCTTGCCAAGAGAACAATTAGTTTGATGTGCGTTGGAAGACCAAACAAACGAACAAATAATTAAATAAATCAATCTGTTAAAATATTGGAATTCTTGGTTCAAAGTACTACACGACCAGACAATGAGAGACTGTAAAAACAAGTTCCAAGAGATCGCTCGTTCTTCGATACAGTTAGGGATAGCGATATCGGAATGCCTATTAAGAGGATGGTAAAGTCTGGGAGATGCGCTCAGATACTATTCATCTGTTCCTGTCGTTACTCGCATCTTCTATAAACAACTTTAGTTACTCTCGTGCAAATGATATTTCACGTCATATCGAAGGAACCTTTAGTTTGTGTGCACCCTTTTTACATAATGTATTCCATCGCTCTTTGAAACCCTCTCTTTGGAACATGCTTATTATAAACTCGGTTCATTCCCTGATTTATATAATCAACTCTTCGGTAGCTTATACCTAATTCAATTTTTTACAGTGAATCACATTTATCGCACTCGAAACATTAAACTCCCATTCTTTTTAAGTATGTATACGAATTTTATGTGAAAGAAACAGTAAAATCGATTCGTGTCGATGTGAGAACTAAATATAATCAAACCTCTAAAACTCAAATCTTAGAGGGAGATGGAATGCTCCGGTAGAGAACACTATTGATAAAATTTTGGGAAATTTAGTGAAAGAGGTTGGTGATCCCTATTATGGGATCCCTGTAGCCGTAAAACTCACATAAAATAAATTCGCGTGCCAGCTGCCAAATAATCATCCTCAGCAGTAATGCATCGATCGCTGAATGATCAATGTGAACGTCAAAATGGTTTACTCAAACTTTTAAGGATCGTAAGAATTACGGAGGCATTGCAATTTATGGCAACGTTATTGTGAGTGAGGCTATTTATTTTTTCGAGTACTTATTTTTCAACAGTTTCTTCTAGTTGAATCATTATGAATGTAACTGTTAAAATTAATCTTTGATATTAATTGGTAAACGATCCTATCTCATTGAGACTGTCAGTTTTAAAGACTGAACAGCAAATGTCGCCGATACTCTTAAAATGTAGGAATATTCGTCAAACTTAAAAATTGTCTCCGCAAGGCGAACCCAACACTTAGAAGCATCTCGAGGGAGACGTTATAATTATATTCTCATGTCGCACAAGTGACAATCGTGTTATCTGGATGAGAACAAATAACTTCAGAGCTTCAACTTTAACATTTCCATAATTCCGAAAATGGTTCTCTCTCCCTCCGCAAAAAAATAAGAAAAAGTCTCTCCTATCAGCTGACGAGTGTTTGTTCAAAAGGTCCGACGTATTCATGAGGGCGCCACGGTACGCCCTTTTCAATTATTCATAAGCACGAGCGCGAAATCCGTTTCCTCTCAAAATATTTGCGATTTCCGCATCTGCGAATATATTTTGCGCCCGCCTGGTTATTCATGCCCTTAATCAAACTTTGTTTTCACCCACCTCGTAATTTTCCGCCCCTATCTCTCGCTCAAACATTTCATCCATGCGTCCAGTCAGCGTCGCATCGCGGGGAAATGGCATTGCCTCCCTTTGTTTACACCCAATGCCATTCACGATTCCATTCACAGACTTCTAATTTTTTTAAGTCACATAATATGGAAGGTCATAGCGGTAGAAATTTGAGTAAACAGGGTTAAAAAGAAATAGATTCTATCAGGTTAGAATTTTTTGTCACTCCAAGTGCTATAGTGTGTATTTAATTTCGATTCATTACGATAAATAAGGCAATTAAACACATTTTTATAAGATAATAGAGTTCGATAAACTCGAGTAGATGCTTGTAACGCGAACTCTAAGCAAAGCGCATCAGAAACATTAGAGCTGAAAAATAATTTTTTTCGATATTTAATAAAGTAAAAAAGTAAAGTAAAAATTATCCGACCTTTATTTAACAGACTTTCGGTTTAACCGACCAAAAAATAGATGAGCTGTCGGAAAGCAGACTGTCGGTTGCGTCTACCGAAAGACGGTTCACGCGAGTAATCGCCCGGCAGATTATTCACGCGGGAGATCATTACCGCTAATTATTTGATCTAGTAAAATACAAATTATAATTAAATATTCATTAAATGCCTTCTAATCTATAAATAAAACAAGTTTCATAGTTCACATAAGGTTTTTTTAAATCTAGAGGAAAATCTCTCGAAATTAACTTCTTATGGAGTCCCAAACCGAATAACAGTTGATTCACTCGGGACACCACTGATAATTTCATTTTAATATTTTAGTTAATAATATTTCACTGTATTATTTTTTATTTTAAATTCCACTGTAAAATTGCCTGTTCTGTATGTGAAATGCTTAAATAAATAAAAAACGGTCCTAAATGATAGTTGTTTATCCGACGTTCCATCCCCCCTATATACGTCGAATAATCGACGTTTTACTGTATTTTCATTTTGACGAATAACGAAGTTAATCTAAATTATTCCCAAATGCATTCTAAGCTTATAGCGCGAATGCCTCGTTTTTTTCTTCGGCCGTTTCGCGCTTAACCGTCACTCTGCACGTAGTATAGTATATGAAATTAATCCACCTGGGAGTTACGTGCTTGTTAGCGGTATATTAATAAACGTACCCAGAAAACTAAACGCCTATTTGGATATTTTGTAGGCGGACCTGGGAGCGGCAGGAGAAAAAGTCCGGCATATCGAGGGATTCATGAAAAACAATACCGTTACAAATTCCGTCCTGCGGATTTTCATACCTCTAAATTTCATTTCTGCGATTGTCTCTGTTGTTGCAGCAGCTAAGTGGTCCGCGTCGAAGGATGCAGCCAACAAAGCGATGGTGAACCCTGTCCCTCCGTCTGTCTGTCCGATGGGCGGGCGCAAATGCTCTTTTCCGTCCTTTTGACTGCGCACTTGGAACGCCAACGATGTTTGATGCACAACTGAATGGTCGGCTTCTCATTAAGCGGCTTAAGAACACGCCGCCTTGTCCCCTTCTCTCTCCTTGCCAAAGTTGTGGCCTCGCTCTCCCCTTTAGAGCCAGTGGCGCAAAGAACCCAAAAACGCTCTCTCTCTCTCTCTCTTTCCATCCCGATCGGATTTCCCTCTCCCCAAGCAGCAGCAACCTCCATTATCAACTCTCCTTTCTCTCTCTCTCTTCATCTCTCTCTTCATATCTCTCTTCATCTCTCTCTTCATCTCTCTCTTCATCTCTCTCCTCATCTCTCTCTTCATTCCTCTCTTCATCATTCTCTTCATCTCTCTCTTCATCTCTCTCCTCATCCCTCTCCTCATCCCTCTCTTCATCTCTTTCTTCATCTCTCTCCTCATCTCTCTCTTCATCTCCATCTTCATCTCTCTCATCTCTGGAAGATGGGACTTCTTAGTCTCAATCTCGACCCAAATATAGACCATATCAATCAATCAATCATCCCTTTCCTTCCAATCGTTCTATGCGAAGCCCGAGACAAATCGGCTCGTGCGGGACCCTTTTAACATTTAATTGTAGAAACAAAGAGACTTATTTGGTAATTCCACATATACTTATATGTGGAATATGAAGAAATTTCACCAAGAAACGCCTGAAATCATTAACTATATTTACCATCAAATTTAACTTAGGCTTTTCTTGCGGTGGTATCGAAGCGCCCCCCCCCCCCCCCCAAAGTGCGGGGCCCGGGGCTGTTGCCCCGATTCGCGCTACCCTAGGGACGGCCTTTGTTGTTACATTTCGATTTATCTATTAACAGAAATTTTTTTCTTTTCGATTTTATTCATATTTACTGCATTCTTTCCCGTAGAAGCATAAACCTGACCATATCAATTTCAGAAAAATATCTGTAGTGGTTCATATGTTCGTAAGATCACGCTACTCGGATTCCTTTCCGACTGGATTCACTCTTGATCACCTATATTGTCGAGGTAATCCGTGATTGCAGAGCTACCAAGTAGCAAATTAGTTTAGGGCAGTGGTTCCCAAACCGTTGATCAAGTGTTCTAAAAACTCAAAAATCGAACATTTCCAAATAGAGCCAATATGGAAAACGCCAGAGTAAGTCATAATCGATCGATTTAGAGAAAATAATAGAAAATTACTGTACAGCTGAAACTATTGAAATATGAACGGGAAAAGATATTGCCTTCTAATTGACGAACATCTCAGTTGTAGAGGTTTGACTGCTGTTAATCCTTAACCCCACAGTGGATGCTATTGGTTGAAAATGGCGCAAATTATAAATAAAACTTTAAAATTATTGTACAAACATTTTAATTTTTTTAGATTTAAATAGTCTCTTTTGGATTTAAAACCAAATTGTTCTCCTTTCCATTCACCAGCGAAGCGGTAGTAGCGACACGTCTCGTCCGTCCGTCGCCACTTTCATCTCGTAAACCGCAGGACGAATTTTAATTAAATTAAGTAGTACTAGCCTTTATTAAAATGTATCTCCCAATTGTGATTTTGAACTGCATCCGTCAATTAGTACTTCCACTTTACATAAATACTTTAATAAACTTATACTTGTATCTCGTTAAATGGGATCCGTCAAGCAACAATTAAAGACCATAACGTTCTCACCCTAGTTCTTATATGATCTGTGGGGTATAGGTTACAAAATTTATTCGGAAAGAGGACAACATTTACTACAAAGTAGTCCGCGGGAATTCGTCCACATTCCTTTCCTCTACAGCTAATCGGAGCACAGATTGAAGATGTTCGTTCTTCAGTTTCCCGCGGAATTTACTTTTCAGAGAGAGAAGAGCACAAAATGTCCGTTCACACATCGCAATTGTCGGAAAGAGAGTTCATGCTAAAAGATCCACATGTACCAGATCTTTGTAATCGTTGGAATATTTGAAAATATCACACCAGAACTTTTCAAATGCTGCACTATTACCATAACAATGACGCTTCATCTGTTCATCTCGACGAAGTTCCCTTAGTGAATATCTAATATTTGCCCAGTCCAAGGATGCCACAGAATGATAAGATGATAAACGTTCTTTAAGATGTTGAATATTCATTCCGAATATGGTTTTGACAAAAACGTTAATTTTTTAAAGGAAATGCTTCCTCAAACCTCTCCTCAAGTTTAGTAGACACTTTTTCTAAGTATCTCATTACTCTTCTGTCTATTTCAATATGAATTGCTGGTGATTGTGATTCAAGGAAATTGGAAGGGAAATGAAACTTGGTCAAATCAATTTCTTCTTTCACTTATGTCTGTTATCGTGTTTTGGAATTTCTCAGTTATCTACACAATATCGACTGTGGTTCAGTCAAGCTGCTGAAGCTGACGATTTATTGAACTAAACTTTGGTAAAATTTCTTTCAGAAATAAGATACAGCAAAAAAAACATACTATCGTGCAATTGTTGAATAAGATACGTTGCAAAGTCATAATTAAATTTTAAATTCCACATAGACGTTGAACAATACTTTCGAAGCTTAACACTTAGCGTGCAGATCATTGGGATGTGGTTCTTAGCAAGCTGGGATTTATGCGATAAAAACATTATGTGTCGTGACTTGAAGGTATATCAAGATCGATATTGAAAGATATATTAGATTAATAGTGATCGGACGGAAATATAAATATGGAGGAGCGTATAAACACAATGATTATATAGATACCAAAATGTAGGCGTTATGACGACGAAAATTTTAAAAAACATTTCCGCTTTAAAACAATGCCAAAATTCCACGATTCAAGTCCAATGCGACTTACTTCGTTTTAATAACTTTTATATTAAGTTCGCTCCGATATGTATGTATACATACACACAGTTGCTGATACCCACGCAATTATTGCGCGGAGATTTTTCGATTACTTATGAATAAGTGATTATATAAAAATGAATATTTATAACCACTTCTATATAGAAGTGATACCTATATTTACATACAAATTATGATACTAAAATTTTGCGATATGAAGCACTCAACTTATACGCCAAAAATTTTAATAGTTCCATATACCACATCAAGTCTCAAGGTCTAAGGTAAATCTCGAAAGGTTAGGCTTTATCGTTCATTTTCAATAAATTATTGTTTTTTACGCGTGATTTTGAGTGGAGGCTAAATGCAAATGCACTGAAATCACCGAGGACAACCATGCCATTAACCTTGGTAGCATCCTTTTGAAATGCGAAAAAACCAAAAAAATTATAGTGCAATCTTAAAATTTCAGCGAATTCGAATTATATAGGTAAGTAAACGTTAATAATAATAATCTATATTCTATTCTGGGTTTAATAGTGTAAATTATGTGATGATGTCTCGATTCTGAGACATTTAAAAGCGTTAAAAACTGAAGGTCTGTTTATCGGATTCCAGCTGATTACATTTTAATCAATTGGGGAAATAAAACGCGTCCGGAATCGAACCAACGAACTTGAGGGAAAAAAGCAAAAGTAGGAAAAGTGGACTCCACAAATGGAGTTCACAGAGATTTAAAAGACATTTCTTATGGGAAATGCATATAAAACGAAAGACTTGGATCTTTCCCTGCGTATGCTGTGAGTGAAGCGTCTCGGGTTACGAGCCGCGTCGTTTCGACGATCTCTGCCGACGTTTGGGTGAAAATCTCCGTCGCCCTCTTCAGGAAAATGTGGATGTTTACTTATTGTTTGCCGATAGAATTCTCGTAGCGATCGATGTAAACAAAATGTGGCATTTTGCTTGGGATTTTCTTAAAGTTTTATCTCCGAAACTTAAGTCGTAATTATATAGTCTCGCGGATATTTTTTGTGTCGAATTTTGTCCTCTAACCGAACAAATGTTTTAATAGATACCTTGCTGATCATATAATAACATTGGAGATAAATGTGGATTTTTAATTGTTGCTTGACGGAAGCCATTTAACGTGATACGAGTACTTACACGTTTATTTAAGTGCTTATACAAAGTGGAAGTTTTAATTAACGGATGCTGTTAGAATTTGTCGATATATTTGAATAAGAATCACTACTTAATCCTTAATTTCATTAAATTTCGCGCAATAGTTTCGGAGATTATGCATGCGGACAGACGGACGGAGACGGCGTGCCCATAAGCCGTTCCACTAATATCGCATCATTGTTGAAGATCGCATAATAAATCGTATTTTGTTTATACTCGTTGCTAAAAATGACAATAATAGTTTCTTTAAAGCACTGGGAAGATACTACGGTAATATTGTTTGTTATTATTTATTGACATTGACAGTGCAATTCCAAGTTACAGTTTCTTTCCACTGTTTTATTCAAATAAAACGTTATTGTTCAACAACGTTCGAAATAAAAATCAAAATTTACACAAACAAAATGACAAAACGACAAAATGTCACGCAATATTATCGGAATCTCAAATAAGATTGCCATAACAACTGAAGTCTCTCATTGTTCGTATTAATAACGGATTTTTCGGTAAATTAGGATCGTAATACTAAGAAGTACTAATGCTCAATTAAAAATCCATACAGTAGTTTCGGAGATTAAACATGCGAACGGACGGACGGACGGAGGCGACGGGCCCATAATGTGTTCCACTCTTTCCGCTTCGCTGGTAAAGAACTCCGATTGAACACCTGTTGAACCATCACGGGAGTCCGTGCTTTCCAACCAGACCACATTGAAAGGGTTTTGCATTCCGTTTGCACGATAAAGGGAACTGCACATACAAACAAACAAACGCACACTCTGAAATAATAGTATATATGTATTCAGATAAAAATGCCAAATAATGTTGAATAATTCGAAAAAGACAATGTATTTATTTCACCCTTTCTTTCAATTTTAAATGGAATGATACATAAAGGGAAATCGGTGTTCAATTCCAGGACCATTTCCTCCTTTTAAATTACATGGAAGTTGGTGCAGTATATTTTCGATTTGCACTTTAAGATCATTTGAAATAATCGTACAATCTGCGACTTGAGCCGAAAAACGCTTAAAAAAATGAAAATTAATTTACCTACCGTCAATTTTCAAATATGCGTCAATTTGACGCACAGATTTCTTTGGAACACGAAGATGTTATGTTAGGATTATATGAAAGACAAAAATATTTCGTAAATTAACACCCGTGATCACCGATAGTAAGGTTTACCTGAACAAAATGTATATATATATATATATATATATATATATATATATATATATATATATGTGGATGTCAACAAGGTGTTGGGATGAGGAAACCCAGTGAACACTCACCAATCAGACGACTTCAGGTTGGCGAGGCCCCGGGGATGTCGAAGCGACACACGTAAAAGAACACTAAAACACAGAAACATCACAAACGTAGAAGCCTTCGGAACTACTCCTTCATCAGCTACAGAGAGAGAACTGATGGCGGTGACACTGGGTGGAGGCATGGGGGTGGAAGGGTAGTGCGGAAAGGTGGAGGATTGGAGGATACGGAGGGGGTTGGGGATTGGTAGGGTGTTGGGAGAAGACAGAAAGGGAGTGAAAAGCTATCGAAGATTCGGCAGGGTGTAATGGCGTGGGTGCTGGGGGTTCTTTCTTCCATAGAATATTTGCCAGATTAGGAGGACGGCGGAAGGAGAGCATCGGTGGTCTGGGAAATGGAATCTGGTGAGGGGAGGATGAGAGGATAAGGTGGGCGGCTTTCAGGATGTTTTTCAGAATGTCGTGAATGCCGGGGAAATACAGGGTGGTTAGTGTGAGTTGGAGGGTGGAATCGGTGGTGGTGTGGGTATTGGGGTGGGAGTTAGGGGTGGCGGGTGCGACTGTCCGCCGGATTTGGTCTCGGATCAGATCCGGCGGGTATCCGCGCTGTAAGAAGGCATGTTCGAGGGTGGAGCAGTACTCGGACAGGGAATCTCTGTCCGAGCAGATTCTCCGCCCTCGTCGGGCTAGGGCGTAGGGAATAGAGGTTTTGGTGTGGAGGGGATGGCAGCTGTCGAACTGGAGATATTGAAGGCGGTTGGAAGGCTTGAGGTGCACGCTGGTGTGGATTTTGTTTTCCCGGATGGAGAGATCGACATCCAGGAAGGTGATGTTGGAGGCAGAGGAGTGGTGGGTGAAGGAAAGCGTGGGGTGGTATGAGAGGCGTTGTAAAAAGGATTGTAGTGAGTTGGGTCCATGTGTCCAGAGAAGAAAAATGTCGTCAATATACCTCAGCCATAGGAGTGGTCTGGGGGAAACGTCAAGAAAGCGTTCCTCCCATTCACCTAAGAAGACATTGGCATAGGAGGGCGCCATGCGAGTGCCCATCGCGGTACCTTTTATTTGTAGGTAGTGGCGCCCTCCGAAAGAGAAGTTATTTTTTTGGAGCACCATTTCAGCCAGCTTCGTTAGGAAATGGGAGGATGGTCTTGTGTCAGGTGGTCTGGAGTCCAGTAATTTTCTCAGGGCGGACAGTCCTTGGTTGTGAGGGATTTTGGTGTAGAGGGCTCAGACGTCTATAGTGGACATAATTGTGTTAGGTGGGAGAGGGGAAGGGAGTGATTTTAGGCGTAGTAGAAAGTGGTTTGTGTCTTTGATGAAGGATGGGATTTGACGGATGAGAGGTTGTAGGTGGGAGTCAACATAGGCAGAGATGCGTTCCGTGGGAGAATTAAAGCTGGCAACAATGGGGCGGCCGGGGATGTTGGGTTTATATATATATATAAATATATATATACATATATATATATATATATATATATATATATATATACCCTTTGTCCCGCGTTTTACGTAGGCCTCACCAGCAATCCGTTAAACATCCGAATGAACGGTCACCGGAATAGCGTTTCTCTCAGACGCCCCCTCCCAGTTGCATTACATGCTAATACCCACAATGTCCCCTTCAATAGTTGCTACAATGTTAGGATTATTCGCGCTTTACCCTATGACACTCCTGCCCCCCTTCTCCGACACTGGGAACTAGCACATATCCATCTTCTCGACTCTTTCTCTCCGCCTGGCCTCAACCTCCGCTAACCCTATTAGCCCCCTTACAATGTCTCCTTGTTACTTTGTAACTATTCGCACTCTACCTCATCACACTCCCTCTTTATTGGCTATCCACCCCTCCTACTCCCCACCTCCTCCAATCATCAACCTTCCCACATCACCCTGTCATTCCCCGCCCAGTGTGTCACTTTACGTTACTCTTTCGCTGAAGAAGGGCTTAGGCCCGATAAGCTTGCGTGTGTTTTTGTGTTCGTGTGTTTTACGTGTCTCTTCGACGCCCCCAGCAGCCTGCCAGCTTGGTCCTCAACTTGGTGAGTGTCCGCTGGGCTTCCCTCAACACCTTGTTGCCACCCTAAACACTACCTTTTCTTTTCCTTTAGTTAATATATATATATATATATATATATATATATATATATATATATATATATATGTCAGGGGCGTATATTCAGGGTGTGCTAGGTGTGCGGTGCACACCCACGGATTCGCAGTGTCACAGATTATATTTTTGCATTTATTCCCGTTAAAGACTCCCCTAATCGTTTTCTGGCTTCGCGTGATTCCTAAAATCAAATCCAATATACAATGTTTCATGAAGAGGAGAAGTTTTGGCGCGTAAACATTGTATCACATTCACGTTAATAGCCCGGGTGTGCGGTAAGTAATACGAGCAGCTTTGAGCCCTTTAAACATACGTACAGATGGCGCAGCGGGTCAAATTCTTAGCCTCCTTGTGGTTTTAAACCGTCCAGAAGGCGTGGCAGGGTGTGCGCTGAGACAACAGCACCCAGAAGTAGTTAGCGGTTGTGATTGGCTATTGTGTGAAGCAATCCAATTCAACGTTGTTACTTGTCATGAGATGCTGTTTTTGTTTTCTGAGTTTCGTCTGTTTTGCTTGCGTGGGGTAAGGTGTGAACCGACGTGTTTATGACACCGATTTAGACAAGTTTTTAACATATATTTATAATTTTTTAGATATAATTTATAACTTTTTGCCCATATTTACAATGGTAAACAGTGTTGACGATGTACTGAATGCCCCGTTTTCTGCCAGAGCTTTTGCGGATTGTATGAACATAGTCGAAGAAGGTAAGCCTCGTCCTCCTCTTCCAAATTTACTGTGCAAGCACAAAGATGCAAAAACTGAGTACATGAGACATTTCTCTGTTTCACAATACGGTCCAGTAGAATGGTTAACTGGATGTGAAGTGCGGTCAAGCCTTTTTTGTTGGCCTTGTTTATTATTCTCCAAAGAGAAAAGTGTTTGGAATAAGCACGGGTATTCCGATCTTAATCATTTAGCTGCAGCAGTGCAAAAACATGAGCGCTCCCAACCACATGTTCAGTCATTTTTAAATCTTAAGATGTTTGGAAAACAAAGAATTGACACTCTCATTGACAGCCAAAGAAAAGTTGAAATTAGTCGTCATAATGAACAAGTAAAGAATAATAGAGACATTTTAAAAAGATTAATTGATGCTGTATGTTATTTGGCTAAGCAAGAGCTTCCTTTGAGAGGTCATGATGAGTCTGAAGATTCAGCCAACCGAGGGAATTATATAGAATTTTTAAATGTGCTCCGTGAGTATGATCCTCTTTTAGACAGTCATTTAAAGGCATCGACTATATTTCGAGGAACTTCTCCCACAGTACAAAATGATATCATTAATGCTATATCTGATGTGGTTAAAGATGCTATAAAGAAAGAAATTTCTTCCGCTACATTTGTGGCCATTCTTCTGGATGAAACTTCTGATGTCATGTCGAAATCGCAGCTATCAACTGTTTTTCGTTTTGTCCATAATGGGCAAACACACGAAAGGTTTATCGGATTTACAGACGTAAGTGATGATAGAACGTCTAGTGGTCTTTTTAAACATGTTGTAAACAGAGTTGAGGAATTTAATATTAAGGACAAGTTGGTCGGCCAAACTTATGATGGTGCCTGTGTAATGAGTGGACATATTAATGGGTTGCAGAGTAAAGTTATCGAGGCCTATCCTTTAGCAATATTTACGCATTGCTACGCTCACGTTTTGAACTTAGTTCTGAAGCAAAGCCTCTCGAATATCAAGGAATGTAGATTGTTTTTCCAAACTATCAGTGGATTGGCAGCATATTTTTCTAAATCATCGAAAAGAGTAAATGCTTTGCAAGATTTTGTTGCTAAAAAATTACCCTCCATCGCACCAACCAGATGGAACTTTACTTCCCGTTTATCAAACACAGTAAAACGCCACAGAAGTCAACTTATTGAATTTTTTGAACACATTGTGGAGAATTCTGGGGAATGGGACGTGGATGCTGTAATCAAAGCTCGTGGTTTTTTGTATTTCTTGCAAGATTTTCAAACAATTTTTCTGTTAGAAATTTTTTCTGTTCTGTTTGGCTATATTGATGTTTTGAATAATATATTGCAAACATCATCCTATGACATATTGTACTGTTGTAAAAAGGTGCATGATACTATGAAACAGCTTAGGAATGACAAGGAACATGAATTTGATGATATTTGGGTTTCTGCAAAGGAAAAGCATACGGTTGAGGAGTCGAAGCCTAAAAGACGAAAAGGATCTATAGAAGAGGAGAAGAGCGCGTGCCTTCGATTATACCAGAGAATAGTCGACTGCATGTGCCTGGAGATGGAAGAAAGATACTCTTCACTTTCGAAACTTGAGTTTTTTTTAACTCCTTTGTAGCGAAAGATATGATCAGTATGCGAAAACTTTTCCTGATGGTATTCTAGAAAAATTAAAGGATTTCTACGGACCAGTTTTTGACTACGTTCGCCTAAAAAATGAACTAAAAGTGCTCTTTTCTTCTGATGAATTTGCGAGGAAACCAGTTAAAACCTATAAAAACCTATTAAAATTCATGCAAGAAAATCAGCTTCAGGTTGCTTTCAAGGAAATTTATAAATTAGCGGAACTTATCATGACGATTCCGAGTTCTACTGCTACAGTCGAGCGTTCTTTTTCGGCTATGAAGAGAATACATATGTGTTATAGAGGAACACAAACTCAGGAAAGGTTATGCGGCCTAAGTTCACTCGCCATTGAAAAGACATTGCTGGTGGAACTGAAGAAAAGACCTTCATTTTATGATGATGTGCTAACACAATTCCTAAGGCAAAACAGGAGATTGGAACTGGTGTATAAATAAGTAAGTGAAATGAGTTTTTTAAGCCTTTCTTTGATTCAATCGGGAAAATAATATTTTCCCAAGTGATTACTTTTTCAGATTTCTGTGCGTATTATATAGTTGTACATATTTAAAAATCGTAGAAAAATACAGATAATTCGTGCTTCACTCTAGTATTTGCCAATGATATCCTAATCTTCTCACAACGAAGCGTTAACCCTTTTCACATAAACGGCGCGCGTGATGCATAATTATATCAGTTACTGAATTAAAGTATTCAAAATTATTCTACGATTAATTGCATTAGACCAATTAAGAAGAGCGCTGCTGCGCTATGCTCTCTTAAAACTTTCACACGTCGATAAAAATGCAATCGTACGCTCAAATTAATACGTGAATTTTGTAGCGCGGGTTGCATAACCCCCTCCTCAATAAAAGCACACCCAACCTAAATGGGCACGCGACGCCACTGATATATATATATATATATATATATATATATATATATATATATATATATATATATAGACTTAAGGAAATGAAAAGGTAGTGATGAGGGTGGCAACAAGGTGTTGAAGGAAGCCCAGTGGACACTTACCAAGTTGGCAGGCTGCTGGGGGCGTCGAAGAGACACGTTGAACACACGAACACAAAAACAAAAAACACGCAAGCTTATCGGGCCTATGCCCTTCTTCAGCGATAGAGTAAATTTATATATATATATATATATATATATATATATATATATATATATATATATATATATATATATATATGTATGTATATGTCTTGGAACTAGGGAACTAGAAAGCAACAAAGTCTTGTAGTATAAGGACTGTAACCAATGTGCTTTGGCAGAAGTAGAAAGACTTCGAGCTTCACCAAAGTTCAATGTAAATGTTGTAAATAATGTAAACTAAGTTAGTGTAAATAAAATTAAGTTAATATATATGAAGGTATTATATATAAAAGTTATTCATAAAAATTATTTTCATATCATCGCTTGTTTTGTTCTTGCATTTTTAATGGTTAAATACAGGTAATGCAGGCAAAACCACGCGCCCCACGGGCTTGCTATTATGAAAGCGAGCAGTGGAACATAATGCAGATAATTTCATATTTTTTGGTTAAAACTTGAGTCGGAAATCATTTCCCAGTTAAGTTATGAGGCTAAAATATTATTAATTATTTATGTAACTAATAGGATATTTTACATTATCTAAACTTCCGATGTGGAACGTAACGCGGCAGGCCGAAGCATTTGCATCCATTAATGCGGCTCGTTTAACTGCTGAAACGGCTGACATCCTAATAAGTTTTCCCGCAAAATTTTTACTTTCCAGGAAGTCTGGCAACGCCGCAATGCCGTACCACCGCATCAAAATCTTCCTAACAGTTACGTGTCCGCTGAGAAGAAAAGGGTTTAAAATGTGCTTGTTATGTATGTTTTTAGTATAAATGCATTTTGCTGCTTCTGTTAGCAAATGAAAATCGGTAATTTATGCTCAGTTATGTTCCGGCGTTCTCCTTTATAATAGCAGAAGTGTCTCGCGTGTCGTTTCTTGATCTTAACTATGGAAGGGTTGAATTTTTTTCACGCTTGCGTCGTACCTTTTATGGTTACTGAGTGGGGGTGCGGAGGGGTGGTTCCGCTCTCCTGATTGGCTGTCTAATTCAGACCTTCAGCGAAGTGGCAGTAGTCATCGGACGGAAGGCATCGTAAATGTGGGAACTGATTTATTGCACTGGAGAGGTGACGAGATGCCTAGCCAGAAACTTCTTTGCTATTAGGTGAGTACTGTACTCCTATGAAATACGTGATGACGCGTAAATACGTGTCGTTTTGATTTGTGAAAGCATGGAATACATTTGTTTTATTTTGTTTTATAAATGCGTTTCGTAATACTTAGAATTACTTTTCGTTGAGAAAACAATAGACAATGTTTGTGACGGAAATATCCATCGACATTTCTAACCGCTATTCGCGACTCTGTGAAGTGTTCCGCGTTTTTTAGAATACGTTGAGTTTTTTACGATAAATTGTGACGTGGTCAGGCTACGACATCATGGACAACTTGTCGTGAAGGTGGCCAATGAGAATATTTCGCCTACATCATCATGTTCTTCGCTGTTAATGACATGTCAAGCCTCTTAATTTGCTGCGATATATGGTTTGTGATGTGAAAATGAGTTTGAGTATCTACCAGTGCTAGAAATTCGATCCAGTTAGTTAATTCAAAATTTATACTTAATTCATGCACACCCGTCATTTCTGATCGGCAATTACTCTCCTAGTTTAAGAATGAGTACTTAAAAATGAAGAAAAATGAAAAGTACTATTATCAGGCATAATCAATAACCGCAACAAGAATATGCAAAACCAGATGCGTTTCTCGGCTACTGTGCTACTACGTATATACGTCCATTTTCTTTACTTATGCACAGCGATTGTAAGTGAAAAGAAATGTTTAATTTACGAGAAAGGAATGGACGAGAGCATAAAGTTTATATTACTACTATTCGAGTGAGGTACGTTTTATGTAACTGTCAGTTTTTTTGTTAATTACAACAGATTACGAATTAAGTTGGTTAATCAAAAATTCGACATTTCATTGGCATCACTACTGGCATATCATTTTTCAGTTGTTAGATATTACACATTTAGGAGTAACCATTTGTCGAGATTTTTCATGGGACATGCACATTCGTCGAGTTATAGGCGCGGCCAACAAGAAACTTGCTTTCATAGGTAGAAGAGTACGGAACACTACAGAAAAAGTACACGAAACATGTTACTTATCACTGGTTAGACCACAAGTGGAATACGCCTCATGCATAGGGGATCCGTACGAGAAGGGACACATAATTCAATTAGAAAGAGTTCAGCGCAGAGCAGCAAGATTCGTAAAACAAAAGTACGAACATAAGGAAAGCGTCACTTCATTATTGAGGGATTTGAACTGGGTACCACTGGAGGATCGTAGATTGCACTGAAGGTTGCGGCTTCTGGAGAAATATAGATCGGAATGTCTAAAAGAAGAGGTTGTAGGAATAATTGAAGCACCAACGTATATAAGTAGAAACGACCGTGATGATAAGATACGTGAGATTGATTGTAGGACGGAGCGTTATCTAGGCTCCTTCTGTCCGAGGACAATACGAGATCACAACAGAAAATATCAACCTGCGATAGACAATCTTTAGGTAGGTTATGGTGCATTTCACCCCCTGCCACCCACCAATTAGGTGAATTGCAGTGTAACATGTAGATGTATGCACGCATGATGCGCACCTCTTTCCTCTCTTGTTTTTGTGCGTGTGTGCGGAATGGGTGGGGGGAATGGTATGTCGGTGTCAATTGAAGGTGGGCGCGGGGAAGGGGGGGGGGAGAGGTATTACTGAGTGCGAATTTGAAAGGGAAGAAATTTGAACATATGGGTGGTTTAGTAGAAGAGGGGGGGGAGGGAAGGGGTGTAGCCCTGGTCAATACGCTGAAGATTTTTTTTCTTAAAATCAACAACAAAAATTGCCGACATATGCGTACTTTAAGAATCTATTTTTGGTGAATTACCACTGAAGACGGTTACATTGTAGCCGAAATGCGGACCTAGTTGTTCAGAACTTTGTTGTGGCTGTTGAAGATACCTGGGATAACTATTCAATTATTTTATATTTAAGTGCTTATTTTCACTTCCTCATATTGTAATCGTGAAAAAATTCGACTTCGAGATTTTGATGGAAATACACGTTTTAGGTGTCCCTGAGTCCATAAAAGTGGGTTTCGCCATGTCGTCTGTCAGTCAGTCTGCCTGTCTGTCTGTCAGTCCGTCTGTGTCTGTCTATCAGTCTGTCTGTCAGTCCCAGTCTGCCTGTCTGTCACTGTCTGTCAGTCTGTCTGTCAGTCAGTCTGTCAGTCTGTCTGTCAGTCAGTCTGTCTGTCAGTCTGTCTGTCAATCTGTTTCTCTGTTCGCGGTTCTAGGACCCAAACGCTACATAAATCGAAAGATATCTCGTATTTATGTAATACATCATATTTTGCAGACCCTTTTTTCATAAAACTTATATTGCACAAAAATAAAGTGTAGGTTATTATTGGCGATTTTTTGAAAGATATCATTTACTCAAAAATGGCTCCAGAGAATTTGATTAAAATCAATCTAACTGTAGAGCCTGATGTTACAGATAATACTGCGTAAGTCAGTATATGGCGTCCAGTGATATCACAATATACGCTATGCTACGTTATCTAAGTCCTAAAACGTCATACCTCCGCCGCGATTCATTCAAAATCTTACTACAGCCTATACGGTTAAACTAAACCGAATGATATCTCATATTTGTGGATAATATCATTCATAAAAGACATTCTGAAGAGATGAACGATATTGCGCAACAATTAATGGTATTTTATTCTTGGATGTTTTGTAACAAAATTCGATTTACTCAAAAATGGCTGTAAGGATTTTGATTAAAATCCGTCCAATAGTACAGCCTGATGTCACAAATAATATTAACTAAGCCATATGTCCCAAAAAATTACTATATATCGTCCAGTGGCATTATTTCTGTACAAGACGCTCAACGCACGCGTCAGAGGGGGGGAGGGGATTCCCTAGTCTAAAATTCCGTACTTATCTGTTAACGCCACGCGCTTTTTAATGATAGGTATTTGATGTGAGAGGTTTATGGTCGCTTTGGTTCTGTTGCTACGCATTATTAACATAATCGGCAGTGAATTGCCAAGCACACAGAGTTCATTTCGGGGCAAAGAGTGGAGTGAGACCAAACGTTTAAACGTTTATGAGAAAGTTTGTGCAATGTATATTGCACCGTATATTTACTTACTAACGACCTTCTTAAACGGATTTTGTTTAGAAATCAATTTCTGAATTTATGATAAAGGAATAATAATAAGTTTTTAAAATGTTTTTTTTATGAAAACATTTCTTTCAATTTATTAACTTATTATTTTTCGGATTTTTTTATAGAACCTGTAAAAAATCAAGTACTTCTGCATCTGAATATACTTTTTTATCCATCACTAATGGTAAATAATAACATTATAAAACCTCTCAAGAATAAAAGTAATTGGTAAGACGGTTTAGCGCTGTGAAATTAGCCCATAGGGTGGTTCAGAAGGGAATGTCCCTGTATCCATGAATATGCCGTTATCTACCATGTAGTGGTATTTTTATTGACTACATTGTCATAGCAGACTGGTGGAAGACGTTGGACAGCAGCTGCCACCGTAACATTGCGTGGAAATGTGTAAGACCGGTGCCACTGAAGACGTTCCAGAACACCTTTAGCACTCAAAGTGTAAACTAACGAATTGCATTACACACCGATCTACAATTATTTTTTAGGATACTCACTGTATTAATATTGTTTATGGTTTTCTTAACAACTACCTCAATATATTCCATAGTTTTGGAAACAGCTTTATACACAAGGTCTTCCGGGTGAACAAAACAATGTAACCTGAAAATATCACAATCACAATCATTTTTAAAGAATCTCAATCACTTCATTTCTCTCACTCTGCATCACTGCTGCCCCATCTCTAGTGACTCTGCACATGTTTTAAAATGAAATTTCCAACGAACCCAAATGGAATTTTACAGCTTCGTAAATATTTCTTGCGATCGAATATACTTTAAAAGAAACCAAACAATAATTTCTCCAGAAATTTATCCTTTTCATTGTCAATGAGACGAGAATATAGGACTATTTGATTAGTTTTTGTGATACCATTACTTTCATCGGGAGATAAACTAATAAATAGTCTATTTGATATGTTATTTGAAATTTTACTGCCTAAATAATTTTTAAGCTCTGTAAATCTTCGCTGCACAGTATCACTACTCAGAGAAATATAACGAAATAACCGATTATCAAGTTGAATAGCAAGTTTTGATGAACTCACAATCTGTGAAAAGTTTTCTATGCTGGCCAATGCAGTAACAAGATTTAAATGCAGCTAATAATAGCCATCCTCACAGGAAAGGAGCACTGTTATCTATTTTTGTAGACGAATGAATGCATTCCTAGTTGTGTACACAAGTTCTCTGCACGAAATCAGATCGCCGTATTTATTCTTTACTTCTAACTCGCGCGCACTGAGACAGCGTCTCACCTCATAGGTTTTTACTTAAGAAAATTCTGTTTTGTATATCGCACAAATTATAATAATTATTACTATATTCTCGGAGGAATCTGGCTTTAGAAACACCAAGTATTTTTCTTCTAAATCTGTATTGAACTATTGTGACGGGCTAGGGTTTCTCGGAGAGGAAAGGGCACAAATGAAAGTTACACGTAATAACACAAACACCTTTAATCGCCTGGGGCGCACACTACACTATGTAAGCTTCCACACGAGAAGAGAGAGCTGACGCGCACCCTGTTGGCTGCGCGCAAAAACAAAATAAAATGAAGAGCAAAGTCCGTTATCGGTCTGGTCTCGTTACACTATCTTTTTTCCTCTCAGAATCATAGCTACAATTTCGAGGTGGTGCAAATTTTAAATGTTATTTTAAATGTTAAGAATCGCATCAACAGTCTCTTTCTTCTATTTTTTCTGAAAATAATTCAATATAATCATCATAAATTAATTTTTAGAAAAATTAAAAGTGTGAGTAAGTTCAACAAGACAAAAAATTCGTCAATTCATGAAGGGGACAGTAAAATGGTTTCGCTAACAATCTCAACTCTTCCACCAATAGAAACTTATGAAAACGAATTTAAAGACATAAATATTCCTGTGTACGGCATATTAAATTAATCATTTCTATTACAGACAAATTTATTGCAAAACTTAACTTACTAGTAAATTTCCACTGAGTAGTGTTTCACTGTCACTATCATCACCGGTAAGAACGTTGTTTTTAATATGGCCATATTACTTGCTACTAGATGCAATGCACAGGATAAAACGCGGTGTAAAAACAAAGCATTCGTCGCACAGCACTCCCACAGCGGACGTACCGTATGCGTGGCGCACTTTATTAAAAATGATTTTTCTGAAGCTTTTCTTCTAGCCTGTCGATTAAAAAAGTCAACTGTTTATTTAATGAATCACACTTCATAATGCAGCCTCAAGAGTCTTAAATAATAATAGCTCATTTTTCCAAATCAGTGTGGGCCTTCTCTCTAGTCATCTATTCAAGTTGTATTTGTGTCCTTTCTATGTATAGGAAGGCATCTGGCTCATATCTTTCTTCTTAATCTTTACTAAGCTAGTATTCAATCTGCGTGTTTATTCTACACTCTTCTCTTGAGGTCGAGTTAATACGTTGACTGCCGTGAGGGTCGTATTTGTCCCACACGCTGCAATTCTCATGGGGCCGTGAGGGTCAGATAGATCCCTCAGCAGGTGTACATATTTTGACCCCTCGTGATTCATCGGAGACACTTTAGACGGCGTGTTGGATGTATGCCTTTGTGGTCTTTGGGATGCTTTTATTCTCTTTACCCCCGATATTTGCCTTTTGTATTGTTTAAGGGTTAAAAAATGACGTAGCAGAATTCATTTGGCCCTAGGGACATTTAAAAAATATTGTTCTGGCAGTCAACGTGTTAATACACTTGGTGGATGAGAAATTGCTGCTGGGTCGAGCACTCATTTGAATGGGAAGTTATTTGTGGCCACAATGAAATTCCCTGGTGGCCGCAATTGAGAATAGCTGACCTTACAGTCATATTAAAATTTCTCTCTAATGCATATATTGACAACGGGTCATATGTGGCCCCCGAGAGTGCTTTATGCGGCCCGCGAAGCAGTAATGAAAAAGTGATCGGCAAAATTTCACATGGTCAGTTTCTTATTTTTTTCAGTGAAATGATGGTCTCAAAACCTTTCCCGGTGTAGTTTTAACGCTAGTAAATTGTGTAGACTCGATTTTCGCTTATATGAGACCACAGAAATTCGAGATAACTTTTGATTTGTTCACTCATCCGTTCCGCCGAGACTTTCTTGACCTCCGATGCGGCTCTCTGAAGCGTTTACAATGGGGAATGTGGCTCGCCGTGCAAAAAAGATTGCCGACGCCTGCTCTAATGCATATCTGTTCTCATTTTGCTCCAGCATGTGTTTACTAGGTTGTTTTCCTTCCGTTCTATGTACCGCCTCACTTCTCAACATTCCCTAAGGATAATATATCTTTGCACAGAATAAATGTACCCTTTTTGACTTATTCATTAAATTATATGCACAGACGTAAAAATGTCATAAGTAAGAATTTTAATTGGGAGAACTTGGATAAAAATGTTTCTTGGTTTTTTTGCGTTATTCCAAGTTATTACGTGATCAGAAGCGTAAACAGAGATAGTCTTAATAAATTATATCCTGGGTGTATGAATATTGTAATTGCATAAATCAGTTGATTGGATCACATGGAAGAAAGCGTAGATTGGGTGAGAATGACCGAAAGAGGCCTCACAATTCCTAATGACGAAGTCGAGCTCCGTAATATTACCAGCAGCAACTAATACGCTCCTCATATGAAAATGGAGGCATTTATTTCGGCCTCGGTTCATATTCCTCAAGTCAAAATTATATGCGATAAAAAATAACGCGGCATTGAATCGTTGTGCAACTGTTTTTGATCCAAACTTTGAAGGTGTTTGACCGTGTGAATTCCGTGATTGACCGTAGGAAATGGCAGTTCTGACCTTGGCGGTCATTCGTCCGCTGAGAATTCCGACGGACGATTTTTTCCGTCTTCGGTCAGTACGCTGTGCCTTTTTTGCGTCCGTCTTCGCCTCTCATTCCTCACAGCGCGCTGTGCCCCTTAGACGCAAACTCGGCCACCGCCGCGGCCTCGCCGTCAAAAGAGTTACGTGGGCGCCTTTGTTGTCATAGCCTTTTCAATCGCCGCGACCCAACGCGCGGGAGAAAACGGCATTTTTCTCAGAAAAAAGTCACCGCAGTTGTCTTAATATTTTTTATCGTCTCTCGGAGCGAGGCCTACCTCCGTCTTCTATCCCTTTCTTCCTCCCCCTCCTCACATTCATCCAACATCCACTCCTCCAACCTCCAATCCTCCAACATCCACTCCTCCAACATCCACTCCTCCAACCTCCGCTCATACAACCTCCACTCCTCCAACATCCACTCCTCCAACCTCCAATCCTCCAACATCCAATCCTCCAACATCCACTCCTCCAACCTCCGCTCCTCCAACATCCACTCCTCCAACATCCACTCCTCCAACATCCACTCCTCCAACACCCACTCCTCCAACATCCACTCCTCCAACCTCCGCTCCTCCAACCTCCAATCCTCCAACATTCACTCCTCCAACATCCACTCCTCCAACCTCCGCTCATACAACCTCCACTCCTCCAACATCCACTCCTCCAACCTCCGCTCATACAACCTCCACTCCTCCAACATCCACTCCTCCAACCTCCAATCCTCCAACATCCACTCCTCCAACATCCACTCCTCCAACCTCCGCTCCTCCAACATCCACTCCTCCAACATCCACTCCTCCAACATCCACTCCTCCAACATCCACTCCTCCAACATCCACTTCTCCAACATCCACTCCTCCAACCTCCGCTCCTCCAACCTCCAATCCTCCAACATTCACTCCTCCAACATCCACTCCTCCAACCTCCGCTCATACAACCTCCACTCCTCCAACATCCACTCCTCCAACCTCCAATCCTCCAACATCCGCTCCTCCGACATCCACTACTCCAACATCCGCTCCTCGAACCTCCACTCCTCCAACATCCACTACTTCAACCTCCGCTCCTCGGACCTCCACCACTCCAACATCCACTCCTACAACCTCCGCTCCTCCAACATCCAGTACTCCAACTTCCACTACTCCAACGGTTTGATCCTTTCGTTCCACCGCTTTTTAACCTCTATTAGTTCCTGTCAGGTATTGCCTTGTCACGATTGTTACTTTGTAATTCCTGCCAAGCTAATGGAAATCTCCGCATATATATTTTAATATGTAAAATAAAACAACAAAGTAGTTGAGGTGACTTGTAACGCAGTAGTTTCCAAACTTCAATCTTCAGCGAATCCGTTTCGTGATAATACCAAATCTCGCAAACTCCCTTCTGAAAATTAATATTTTCCATGTATTTTCCTTGGACTAATTATAATTTATAAAAGCAGTGGTCTTATAAATATAAAATTTGTTTTTTTTATGGAAATTTTATTGTATTTTACTTATTGTTATATTATCATCATTTTTCATTACATTACTACCCTAGTCTTTTCGTTGTAGCTTTGTTTACAATTTGAATGTAACGGTGAAAGGAGATAGATAAAACGACTAAAAACATTAATTTTCCAGGTAATATTTATTTTATATGGAGGAGAATTAAGAGAAGCTTTTTGAATTTTTTTATATTAAAGTAATCGAGTCATGTTGAAAAATGGCAATAAAAATAACTTTCCATATTTCTTCTAGTTTCTTTATTTCAAGGTATAAAATGAGATTTTTTGATTCTGTCTATCTCTCCCCCTCTACTCTCCTACTCATTCCCATTTAAAATAATTACATCATTTAAGAGCATTAGACTCATTTCCATGATATCAGATTTTATTGTTGCTAAAACCTTAAAAAAATTCGTCTTTTTTTTAATCAAGCGAATTTTTTTAGGTAATTCGGATTCGAGTTCTCTCTTCGAAAAAATCTGATTCGTTTTAACGGTTGTACAAATACCCAAGTCTCAAGTGCATACCTAAATTCTAAACAATTTAGTAAAGCAATGCTATGCATATAAACCAGGGGTTGCCAAACTTTTTATCTCAACGACCCCTTTGATGATGCCATAAAAATCCGGAGACCCCCAGTGAAAGTTTTGATATTAAACACTTTTAAAATCTATTTTAGGAAAGGTTTTTGAATAGTAATAATTACGGTAGTGTATAATAGACTCTATTTTAAAAAACATTTACCATTAATCAAGTAACATGATATTTTTATACTGAACTAAAATTTATTTTTATTGTGAAGGGTGGGCTTAGTGCTTTTTTACTAGACCATATACATTGGGCTCATGATTTGTAAGCTTTAATCTTAAGTCTCCTCTTTCTTCTAAGTTCAACATATTTTGCTGCCTAATTATAAGTGTGTTAGCATGGCTAAATCCAGCTTCAACCATATATGAAGTGGGGAATGCTAAAATAAAAGGTAGTACTGTTGCACAAATTTTAGGATATCTAGTATTAATTATTACTCATTAAATTTTAAATATAGGTGAGCCAGATAAAACAAATGAACTTTACATATCTGCAGCTCGCCACACAGAGAATGATCCATATCTTTCAAAAACTCTAAGGTTGATCTGTACAGATCTACAAATCTTTGAAGACAGTGACCCCTTGAGAGCCACCTGACTTCAGTGTGCAGTAGTAGGTGATTAGCTGTCTCGTCATTTTCTTCGCATAACCTGGCAAACAAACGTGAATGTAATGGATTTGCTTTGATTTTATTAATTGCTTTTACACGTACTGTTAAGGAATTATGCAATTCACAAGATGTTGTCTATGAAGGAAACAATGAATAGTGCGTATATTGGGAATTTTTTGTTTCAGAAGGGAAGCAAATCCTCGATACCGACCTGACAGGGCAGGTGCTCCATCGGTAGGAACTGCACAAATATTTACATACATTGTAAAATAAAGCACAACCGAAACTTGAAAACAAAATAACGAAAGAACCAATTAAATTCAGAATATGATTTTTCAAATTCATAAAAAAATTTACATGAAATATCTTAAAGTGTAATTAATCAAAAAATCTGTTGTACAAAACTTTAGTAAACTTATGTCACATCACTTGACTTAACGGTTTTCAACGGTCATCCGAGATAATTGTTAATTAAAATATATCAAAGAAAGTGCAAGAAATATATTTTTTAACAACAATTATTGGCGAAATTTTAGATTCTGTTATTTTCTATTGAATATTAAAATTTCTAAAAAGCCTCCTAAAGACCAATTTATTTCTCACCGACCCCCTAACGACCCTTTAACTCTCATCGACCCCCTGAGAGTAGGTATCGACCACAGGGGGTCGGTACCGACCACTTTGGCAAGCCCTGATATAAACGGTCTTTCTTATGGAAAATTTTTATTTTAAAAAATTATTTATTTCCTGAATACTTTTCCGTTATTTAAATGTTTTCAGATATTTCTGATAGTTTCACGTAGAATTACAAGTCATTTAGCAACCTTATGAGCATCATGCACTCGCCGGGAGACGTGGTGTAATGAATTATCCGAACATTGGCGGAAACGACATGCTCGTCACTGATCGAGCCGTTTTCATAATTGTATGCGAAACTGAGTTAATTTTTATTCTGCGGCTGAAGAGAGCAAGTTGAGCATACTCATTAATTTAGAATTTACTCGGCGTAGAGTGTGTTGTACGGACATCAAAAATGACAATGAAAATGATTTATTATATATGTATTATAAACACGAAGTTTGTTATATTTTTCAATTCAAACTTGTTTATGTTCGTGGTGCGCATTTTTTGGTTTGCGTAAATCAAAATATTCAGTTAACATTTTTCCTTAGATTTTCCACAGATATCAACGGTTTCTCTTGTTCACTGCAGACTTTAAGTAATTGCCATCGAGCAGAGATCATAGTAGAGACTGACTGGCGATAAAATTATAACTTCCTCTTCATGTAAATTCTTTCGCTCTTACTAAGTCTTTCCATTTTCTAAATATTTGTACTGAAATAAGAACTCCTTAACTCATTTCTACCCAAACAATAATTTATGTTCATAGCTAGCCGAATGAGTCGTTACTTAATAGTCATCAATATTTAAAATATTATGAAAATTAGACGATAATTTTCGTTAATGGAACCACTGGTTCTTTTGTAAGAGCATTTTAACCGATTATGACGTCTGAATTGCGTTTCTGTACCTTATGATGAAAGCGTTTCACGTTGAAACCGGATAGCACGGCTCCTAAAACAAAATTAGCGATTCCAGCAACGAAGAACAATGCTTTATTTTTCATTACATAAAGGATATGTCTACCTCACTTTAAAATTTAACTTAACGGATTTTCAGCCTACTTTACAGAATGGAAATAGGCTTATAGTTTCGTCGTTGTGTATGTCTGCCCCCCCCTCCCCCCATTAACTTTTGAGAAATCCATCGGGCAGGGTAATTTTCTCTTGCAGATTAAAATATCTTACAATTAGAATTATAATATCGGAGTTGTATTTGTACTTGTCTCTGTGGAAATGAACGGAGATTCTAATTTTTATCGTAAAATGTTGCTTATCGATCGCATTTCTTCTAATTTCGCGTAAATGCCGACGTTTTTGATGTTTTTATCACTCGTTACTAGAGTGTTGTCATCGCAACGACTACTGTACGACTCAGATTCGGGAAAGTCTAGTAGTCTAATATATACACACGTTATTTTTTCCACACAAATACGCGTGATCAATTTAGTTTTCTGTTCGGATGTCTTTTTAATATTTTATAACGCTAAATTATGAAATTTGGGATCACAAAGAGCTACATATTCGCAGTGATTTTAAAGCTATTAAAGCCAATATAAGTATTAAATAAATGATTAAATGAAAAGTAAGCATCATGAGTCCCGTTATGATCATCTTGTTTTTGTTAATGCTTTCTTTCTGTCTGATTTTCTGGCAGTTACTCGTATGAGAAATGCGTTAATCCTGTGCCCTGCTTCATTTCCTGCTTTTCCGTCTTTCTCGTCGTGATAGGCTTCTCTTCCAGTCATCTCTGTTTTTCTCTCAACACTGTGACCGATCCCCTCCCTTAGATTTCCCCATTACCCTCCACTAGAAGACGCATTCTTAAATCCATTCCGCGCAAAATTCGATGATTCTCTGCCGCAGATTATTTCCATATGGAATGGGAAAGAAAGATTCTGATCGGGGATTTACCGAATAAAGGGTCGTCGGCAGTGGTCGTTTCAAGAGGCTGGAGGAGTGATCGCCCTCGCCCCCTCCTGCCCCCTTTGGGAAGTTTCTCGGCTGAATGCAAATTCGGCTAGAGGTTGGGGCAATCACACTAATGTTATCCAAATCCGGCCAACGCTTAACTACCTGAATCCCTTCCTCACCTACAACTTCCCTTCACACTTCCATTCAGACTTAGGACTGACAGCACAAAGTGTGCTGGTGTGTATAAAAGTTGCGGAATATTCTTTTCCTTTTCAGCCACTTATCCTCAAAACTAGCAAAACACTATCGGCTTTAAGTGGAAGCGTCTAGCGGCTATCAGTGGAATCAATCAAAATGCCTCTAAAGTACCACGAATTGCCAGTCTGCGAAGAAGCTTGCGTTCAGTTTCTACGGTTGATATATATTAAGATGAACAATACCCAACCCAACCTGTGGGGGGGGGGGATACAGTGAACGTGGGAAGGAACCAAAAAACACTTCATCTAACTTACTCAACCCAGTGGGGCCGAGTACATATATTCATATCCCTTCCCATTTCGCCCGCCCCTTAAGTGGGCTCTGAGTACCTGCAAACTCGCCTAGCCGAATTTGAATATACCTTTTTTGGGTCTTTAACATGCACGCTGGCCGAATTTGGATTTTCTGAGTTCCTCGATCCGCCCCTGGATCAACATTTCATCTGATTTTGCGGCAACTCTTAAAATAATAGGTCGATTTCACAAAAGAAGTACCTAGTTTAATAAACTTTAAAGGATTTTTCTTCTCTCTTAATTTATTTATTATCTTTTGAATAAAATTCACCAGCTATTGTGTTACTTTCAAAAGTTTCTTTCCGAAAGTTCTCGTCGGTCTATTTCTTCACAAGGCTTCATTCGTATTTCACTTGGTTAATAGTTATGGCACCACAGTCATCAGTCAATTATGACAGAGAAACATCGAAAAATTTATATATTGGTTTATTCATAGAAAAAGAATTGAATTGATTATATCATACATTTAAATATATATAATACTGGATAATAATCGTTGAGCCGTGGCCGTAGCTTGCGGTCGGTGAAAGACAAGCTTAGTCTACCGCAGCGTAAGCCATGATTTTCCGTAGATAGATGCACGGAGCGCCAATTTCGTTGAGCTGCGGAAGGTCAGGAGAGTAAAGCTCGTTTATTAAATCTTACGTTTGGACATTATTTGTTGTTTTCTTTTCAAATTAACAGACGAGAGACTTTTTCTCAGTCATCTTTTGTCTCTCTCTAGAGGCTGCGTTTTTCCTTCTAATAAAGAATTTATTAATCTTTTGCTATTACTTCCACTTTGGAACATTCAATCACGGAATTCAGCGGCGCGTGACATTTCATGGGATTTCTAGTCTACAGGCCATGTTGTTCACAAAACGAATCCAACCACGTGCATCCAAAGAAGGGTGCAGTGAGCATACCATTTTGCTTAAATACTTTCTCCAATTCGCGCAATAATATAATAATTTTAACAAACGAGTGAGTATCGGAAGGGTGTCTCTCATTCAAAAAAAACACATTTGAAATTCTCGCTCAAAAAACCCTAAGACATAATGGACCGTAACCTTTTCCCAGCTATGAGCTATTACTAGGCTCGGTAGGATTCGATTTAAATCGATAAATGTAGATAAACATCGAATTTAAAAAAATTAAATTCGACGTAAATGAATTGTCGTCGATAAATGTCGATTTTTACAGCTACATTTTCAACTAAATTTATACGCCATGATTTTAAAATTTTGTTATCCACTCTTAAACTTAACACATTTTACGACCAAACATCCAAAACGGAAGAGACAGTATGTATTTGTCATTCCAAACGGCCACACAACATTCGGGATTTGCTTTCTAATATCGCTTATGTCAATGTCTTAAGGGCGCATACTGAGCAGCCATGAAATCCAAAGGTAAAAGACAAAATATTATGATCGATTTATTGTGCTCTTTCTTAAGCCTCGGCCAGATCCGATAATCCATACACACTTTGGACTCCGTTTACCGAAAAGTCAGAAGACGTCTTCTGCGTCCTCTGCGTGGCATTATCTGCCGACCTCTTCCAAGAGGCGAAATGAAAGGTTTCCTCGGACTGAAAAATGGGTATCTATAGTCAGATGGCCTTTTGGCATTTCCAAAAGCACCCAGTCATAAAATTGATATAATCCATCAGAGAGTGTTCCCCGTGCTTAGTTTCTTTTGCATTTCTGTAGAATGAGCGTCGTTTAGTATACGCACTCTGTGCTATATTCCGCATCCATAGTCGTTTATTACTCAACATGATGAGATATTTTCATCTAAATATTAATTAATACATTAGGTCACATTAATTCCTCACTAATGATTATGATTTCGTGAATACAGATAACAACAAACACAGCAGCATAAAATAAGGCTTCTTTTTATTTACGCATTTTTGGTTAAACTTAATTAGAATAAATTCAAGTTAAAACACTTCTAGATAAAAATTGATGAAAAGTCGATATTAGATATCGCTTTTTAAGATATATAAATGTCAATGTTGGTGTGTGTTTCTGGCTAATCAAATTCTTTGATTATTATAGCTAAAATATAAAAATCGAAAACTAAAATTCCCAATTAAATGTATAAAGATAAACGTTGATGTGCGTCGTTGATTTTTAGGAAAAATAAACAATGGTAGTGGTCGCTTTTTAAGGAATATTAGCGTCGAAAACCACCAAGCCTAGTAAAATTTATTAAAGTAAACGTCGATATTGGTCGCCGATTTTTAAGAAAAATAAACGTCGAAAACTACCCGGCCTATAATAGTAGTAATTTTTAGCGTCGATATTCGTCGAAAATCGCTCGGGAAAATAAACCGATTTAAATCGTAGATTTAAAAAAATAAATGTCGAATTATACCAAGCCTAGCTATAACCAAGTAATGTACTTTACAACCAGTATCCAAATCTTTTAATTCAAATCGAAAATAAAATTTGATAGGCTCAATTTTTCAATAAATGTCATGAAAACAGTTATTAACAGGAAATTATGTTTATTTTATTTTCAGATAAATTTCTTATGATATTTGCTAAGTCTGACCATTCGTAGAATCGATCTAAAATATAATTACTTTCTGGCCTATGAATAAAAAACAGCATTTGGAATTTTACATAGGGTCTTTCTGACGTTGCAAGATATTGACCGTTCCCTAACTCAAAATATTAAGTAGTATTATGAGATTTTGGGATACTCGAGTGACCTCATTGATCTCACACACATTTAGGCAAGTTTAGAGCAATTTATTTATTTGTAGAGAGTGGTTTAAACACATTGGCTAGGAAAAAACAACGCATGAACTCATATCTCGAAAACAACCTCAATCAGGAGATATGGAGTATAAGCTATTCTGTTAATCTAAAAGCAGCCCATGCTTAAGAAAATATTATATTTATTGAAAATTATTAAAAATTAGTTTCGGTATGGATTATAATGAATTTTTTGTTTGGAAATTATAAAAATAATTGGATTTAAAATATACAATCCTCTGTCTGTAATACTTCGTTTCATTGCATGAAAAGGATAAAAAACTCCAACTTACTTATAGAAACTTAAATAAATCTTATATAAATTATTGATCCAAACTGAAGGAACGGATGGTATCGACGTAGTAATGAATAGAGTTTTGGGTTCCTGGCGATATTTTGTTTCCCGAGAAACGGGAGTTAGGTTTTCAAATTCCCGGGAATAAGAAAGATTTCGCATTTTTAATATTTAATAAACGATTTTTCATTTAAATATGATATTTATTATTGATACAACGTAAATAAATAAGTCTTTCATAAATTCCAATGATATGTTAAACATTATTTTCGACAAGTTGTTAGCAGATTCAATATTCAGAGGCACTTTCATTTGCGCAACCGATCTTTCCTCGATGTTGAAGATGTGGAGATAACAAGAGACCAACTACTAATGTATCCTATATTGTAATTCTCTCAAAGTTAAAATTGAGGGTAGAAAATGTATGAAAGAGGTTTAAAAACAACCTAAAATCTACAAGAGCCTTCTTCTGGCCCTTTGTGGCTCCCTCTGTCACGCTATAAAAACGCAAATAACTCGATCAAGGATCGAGATATTTTTTAAATTTGGCAGAAATGCTAGATTTACATATTTTAAGATGATGACGAAAAAATTTCTGGGTTCGACCCCAAGGAAGGCATTTACAATTTCCATAAAATAACACTTAAATATCGACTTTTCGACGTGCAGGCTTTTATTCTTTTTGAGATCTAAGTTAGAAAGAATTAACCTACCATCTTCGATTTAAACCATTTTAAAGAAAAAATTATTGTATTTCTTACTCTACAGTTCGAAATTCCACATGTTAAACGTCTAATTCACATATTTTGGTGAAATCTTGCCGTTTTAACGGGATGTTGCCTTGCCAACCAATTGCATTGTTAAACCTCGAAATCCTATTGTCATTTCATTCCTTATGGGTGAAAGCGTGCTTTGAATGTTTTTAATACGAGAGAGAGAGAGAGAGTGAGATAAAGAAGGAAGGAGATGGAAGTGATTTTCATAGCAACCAATGTAAACAACATTCGTTGCGTCATATGCGAGAAGGAATACATTTGAATGTAGAATATTAATCAATCGCATATTAAAATCACTTAGAATGATCGTAGGAGATCGAGCCTTGAAACAACGAACGGGTAAACGAACGAACGTTTGTTTTCCTGCCATCGATTTATGAATACGCGTCGAATCGGTCAACAGATCAGTTTTTAACGCGAGAATTTGACGTATTCTTAGTGATTTGCGTTGTTGCCGGTTTCGCGTAATTGGATACCATTGATTTGGATAATAGCTTCGCGTCGCATCTGTTCACGAAATTTTATAAAAAACAATCGTTGAATTTCAACGGGCATCTCCCTACTTTATATATAATTCACTTGGTCAGAGTAGCTAACTTGGTCGATTAGGGGAAGAGAGAGGAAGAAGAATAGGAGGGGAAGGTAGTTCACTTGGGGCCTAGTTTCAGATTCATGCAATATGCAACCATTACCTTTGGACGTGCTCCTTACTAATGACATTGATGGGCGCGAGAAGAAGCCATTTTGACATTGTATTAGCGTTTCATTAAAATTGAATTAATAGCGAGAAATGCAACCTGATCTTTCATCTCATACTCCTAATAACTCGGTTACTAAAAATCGTTCACTGAAAAAATATTTAGTATTAATCAGAAATTCCATTGGTACAATATGCATTAAATAAAAAAAAACTAATTTTGGTAGTTTAACATTTTCGGCTGAAATTCGGAGGAATATAAAAAAACAGCTATGAAAAGTTGGAACAAAATTCAAGCGAACAATTTCCGGGAATCATAAAAAATTTTCCCGGGAATCGAGAATAAGAAATATCGAGTAAAATCCCGAGAACCGAGAACGGGAATTCCCGGTTCCAAAACTCTAGTCATGAACAAGATAACATAATCAAACTTATTCAAGTGAAGCTTGAGTGTATTCTATTGTAATAAGTCAAACCCAACAAGTCATCGCAAAACGACTGTAAAATTAGGTGTACAGCGTATTTCTACTGATTTTTAAATCCCCCAAATATTGTATGTTATTAACGGGTTTCGCACAACAATACGACGTTTCTCATATTTCTTCTCAAGTATTGTTCGAAGACCGCATATCCAACCATAGGAACGCAGAGAACGCACATACACACTCTTTCTTTCTCTTTCGTCTCTTTCCACCACCTTCCTCCTTAAGTGAAGCGTGGATGGATCACTTGGAGAGTTCTGGTGCTTGCAAAATTGGAAAGTTGAATTATCCACGCCTACACCCAACTACACCGATCAATTGAAACGCCTAAGAGATTATTTATCGGTGCTTATCCATCCAGAAAATATAGTTTCTTATTTTATTACGCGATCTTAAATCTCTCTAACAACTGCTATTGATACATATCATGATTTTTTAAAAATATCTGGTAAGATCTAATTAACAGCCATTATTATTATGATTGAAAATATCTCCTTCGAAATTGTGCTGCAATTTTCCGTGTTTTGCGATTCAATTTGGTGAAAATACGGTAAGTAATGATTGAACTTTCCACAATTGTATCGTATGAATTCAATTCACATCTTGCTTTCATACATTTCATTCGTATTGAACTACTCTGTGCTTCATTTGTTTTTCTTATACTTTCGGTTATTGTTATTGTGGTTAAAAAATTTGTGAATTTTAAAGTAGGCAAGATATAATTAGGCCATAATGTTTCAAATAGAACCACTATAGTTATTTCATGACTTTAAAGCGTTAATGTTCACCAGCCGTTTAATAATCGATTATAAGGTTTGAGGGGAAGGAAACTCACAGTGAAAGATAGAATTAATTCTAATAATTGTTCATTGGATGAAGAAGTTGATAACGTAGAAGGTAAAAATGCGCATTTAAAGTTGTACTGTTTCATGCTAAAATCATTAATATAGTGTCCTAAACCATAGTACGAATTGCGCCTCTCATAAAGAGGGTTTTTGTTTTACAAGTGATGCTTTAGTGAGACTGATCCTCACTTTTTTCGAATAATACCAATTAATTTTAGAGGAATAATGAAATTGCCTATATATATTTTTAGAGTAGGCAAAAGTTGGATTTTAGAATAATTGATATGGAGCTCTTGGATGTATTTCTGCTCTATCTCCTGTAGAAGACGATAAATTTACTTTAAAAATTAAGATAGAGAAGCCGCATAACATAGCATTAATCGAGTAATTAAACCGCTTTTTACCACCACTGCAATTTTGATGGGAACGAATCCAAACCGGTTGCAAGTAATCTTATACAAAATGCTGAGATGTTAATGTTTTCTCCAATGATTAAAAACAGACTCACCAAAATATGCTAATGTTCGAAATAAGATTATTTAATTTCATAAAAGGAGACCAGCACTTAATCCGGCAGTGGTCGCGCGATATTTTGTAATGAGTTTGGTCGCGCGGGAAGTGACATACACCCCGCGCGCAGAAAAAGCATCCTAACATGGCAATATATTTATTATCGTTTTTTATTGTATTAAAAAATCTTGAATGAGAAGCAAATTTAAGAACGTATTTTAGAACAAAATATTCCTCCAAATATTTTGAAAAGCCTTAATCACAACGGGCTTCTTTTATTCGACACAGTTATTTTTCGCACCAGTCAGATCAAGAAAATTGAAGTTCACTTAATTTTATAACTTACTCGTATTCATGAAGATCCATCGTCCAAAATAAAAACCACTTCATTCAATAGGTTATGTATATATTTTTCATTTTGTGAAAAGTAGGCTAATATCGGCACCGGGTTTCCCTCCTGTGTATGTGTTCAGTTGATGACAGTGGAAGATGACCATGACAGTCGACGCACTGAAAAATCAATTACTACTACTACCTACATATTTTTCATTTATTTCTGACGATCAAACACGGATATCTATGGGGAATTGAAATAGTTATAAGAACAAGACTGATTGAAACATTTATCAATGATGAAGAGTAATACTGTATCAAAGAATATTTACATACTTTTTACAGGAAATTATTGAAGTTGATGAAGCAGAGAATAAAAAATGGTAATATAGATTGAACGAAGAGAAAAGCCGTGGATGTTACCGCTTACGTCTTTGCTTAAAGTAGAGACTGAGACGACATCTAGAAGATCTAAATCCATTTATTACAATATTATAGAATAAAATTACAACAATATATACTAAATTCAACGAAGTATAAAACCAGACTAACTTTTGGCATATGTAATTTCCAAAATCTATGCTGGGAATGTTTGCTACAAGACAGAAGGAAGGCATTGCTAACAAAATAAAAGCTGAGGAAAATATATGGGCGGGATGTAAATTTCATCCCCCGTGACGAATGCTGGGTCTAACATCGTTCTAATAAAATGATGCTTCAACAAAAGATCAAGCACAGAGTGTGAAATTTAAATAACCGCATTCATTGCTAGCACCCTGCTTAAAGGAAAGCATGAAACAAACTCGAGCACCTGTTATTTCTAGAACATTCAGAGATAAATGACGAATCCATAAGACGCAAGAAATGAGCGTCGCCTCTGTTTTGATGCGTTTCTACAAATGGACAATTATCAACCTCGAAATACTTAGATTATATTACTGAGAGGAAGCGGAGTAATCCGCCATCTTATAAAGCAAAAAGAAACACTCATGGATAGAAATGTTTGTTGGTAATCCCATCGTATATGAATGGACCGTCGTCTGAGATACTGTTGTGACGTTGCTGTTAATCGTTGTTTTGCTATGGACAATAATTAAAAAATCATAGAATGGGAGAAAATTCAAGGGAAAGACAAGAAAAATGTTTATTTCGAAGGTCTTAAGAGTGTAATGAAAATAAGAGATAGAATATTTTGAATAGCTACATACGGCACAAAACAATCTTAAGATAACAGTACCCAATGAAGAGAAAATAATTTTAATAGTCTGATATTACAAATATTGACATTTTATAAGGTTAACATGATACTAGATAGTTACAACATGCGCGGCACTAAAGCAAGGAAAAATCGCTTTCCTTATGGAAACTAAAAACGTTAACGACGAAACACGGAAAGATTATAAGATAATGAAACTAAATAGATTAACAGTTGCTCGGTCTGATTTTGATGACCACAGGGAAGATTTCTTAGCAATCGCCGGACGCAAATCAACCACATCTTGGAAAATATCCTGCGAAATTCTTGGAAGGAAATATATTATTTTTAAAGGCGACAGTTCCTTATTATACGATGACTTTTAAAAATATCTTTTGCTCAAAATAAAAGGATACCAAAAATAAAATCCAATTTTAATCTTATTATACATAAATCAAAAATAAAAACAGCTAAGACAAGATAACAGATACATGATTTTTATAATCAGTGTCAACATATTAGTCTTTTACGCCTTGAATTTTAGAAATGCGAGACACTTATCTTTCTGTAGGTTTAAGCCATGTGTCAATGAAATGAATCGACATTCAGGCGTGGCGCAAATCGCAACTTCGCAAAACAAGAATAAGCCTGAAAGGTCGCATTACAGGTCCCACACGACAACATTCCAAGAAACAAGCGAGAGCCATGGAAACACTCGCTTTGTCAATAAAAACGGATGTTTCGGCAGGGATATCCCTCATCGGGCCCAATTGGGGCCGCATGACTTTCACTGCCCTCTATCGCAAAAAAATCGAATGAGTGTAAAAAACAAGTTCCAGTTTTCTCTATCCGCCTCAGCGCTACTCCCTCTTCATCTACACACCTCTCCCTTCCTCTCTCTCTCCCTCCCTCCCTCTCTATCTCCCTCCCTCTCCCTCCCTCTCCCTCCCTCTCCCTCCCTCTCCCTCCCTCTCCCTCCCTCTCCCTCCCTCTCCCTCCCTCTCCCTCCCTCTCCCTCCATCTCCCTCCCTCTCCCTCCCTCTCCCTCCCTCTCCCTCCCTCCATCTCTCCCTCCATCTCTCCCTCCATCTCTCCCTCTCTCCCTCCCTTTCCCCCCTCTCTCTCCCTCCCTCTCTCCCTCCCTCTCTCCCTCCATCTCTTCCTCCCTCTCTCCCTCCCTCTCTCCCTCCCTCTCTCCCTCCCTCTCTCCCTCCCTCTCTCCCTCCCTCTCTCCCTCCCTCTCTCCCTCCCTCTCTCCCTCCCTCTCTACCTCCCTCTCTCCCTCACTTCCTCCCTCTCTCCCTCCCTCTCTCCCTTCCTTCCTCCCTCTCTCCCTCCCTTCCTCCCTCTCTCCCTCTCTCCATCTCTCACTCTCTCCCTCCCTCCCTCCATCCCTCTCTCCCTCCCTCCCTCTCTCCCTCCCTTCCTCTCTCTCTCCCTCCCTCTCTCCCTCCCTCCCTCCCTCTCCTCGTAACTTAGTGACCGTTTCCAAAAAGGCATCTACGACTCCTCGTCTTCATGGCTTAATGTTAACCAAGGCGTTCCGCAGGGGTCAATTTTAGGTGCCCTATTGTTCTCTCTATTTGTTAATGATTGTTCTCAATATTTAACTTACTCCAAGCATCATCTGTACGCCGATGATCTCCAAATATACTTAGACACCAAACCAAATAACTTATCTCTTTCCATTGCCAACGTAAATCATGACTTGGCTCAACTCCAAGAATGGAGCTATGATAATCTTCTCAACATAAACCCCTTGAAATCTCAGGCCATTTTAATCGGTTATTCAAAACTACTGGCTTCTATAAACCTTGCGGAATAAGTTCCTCTGTCTTTGAATGACTCAGTTATTCCCTATTGCAAAATCATAAAAAATCTCGGTATTCTAATTAATGAAACGCTTACCTGGAATAATCATGTAATAAAAGTCTGCAAGACGGTAAACTCTTCCTTACACACTCTAAGGCCTCTCACTAACATTCTTCCCTCTTCACTACAAATACAGCTAGTGACCTCTCTAATTCTTCCTCACTTCGACTATTGTGATACTGTATACCAGGACTTATCAAAGGATCTCGCGATTAAGCTACAACATTCTCATAATGCCTGCATCAGATTCATCTTTAATCTTAAAAAGTCTGACCATGTCTCAGAATACTTCCGTCGACTCTCCTGGCTAAAACTTTAATCCAGAAGAAACCTTCACCTCCTCTCCCTATTGTATGAAGTTCTTAATAATCACATCCCTTTTTATCTTTCTTCTCAGTTCGCCGTCATTAATACAGTTCACCAATGCAATACCAGAGGACGCGATAAATTACTAACTCCCCTTCATAGAATAGAAATTTACAGCAAATCCTTTACCGTCACTACTTGCAAACTCTGGAATGGCCTTCCAACGTTAATAACAAACTTTCTATCTCTAGGTACTTTTAAACACTTGTATTACAAGTATCTCCTCTCACTCTCCATGCATTGAACCACTCCCTATCTTCTCTTTCAGGTTGTCACAAGGATGCGCTTATTAGGCATAAACTCATAATTTTATTTTACTTTATTTTCCTGTATCATAATTACGATGTAATCTCCCAGGCATATCTTACCCTTCAATCCCTATTTCCCTCTCACCCCTTCCCTTGTATGGATATTAATGTATGTATCATTTAATGATTTTTTCTATCTTTCCCAAATTGTTGTTTTTTTCTCTTTCTCTCAACTATTTAGGAATTTTTCGCAGATTTTTACACCTCTCTTCTCTTCGTCGGTGTTTTCCGCAGTGGGAAATTTTTTCTGTGTTAAAATATAACTGATATACAGTCTTTTCAGCCCACAAAACTAACAATATTCTTTAGTAATACTCTGTCATATATTAACCAATATATAATTAACTTGTAATTTGTATATATTTTACTGTAATTTTTACTTAATTATATTTCTTTTAATATGTAAATATTGTAACTACTTATATGACGAAAGGGTTAAATGTAAGAAGGGACTATATAGCCTCAATTTCGCCCTAAATAAAGTCGTTTTTCTGTCTGTCTGTCCCTCCCTCTCACCCTCCCTCTCACCCTCCCTCTCACCCTCTCTCCCTCCCTCTCACCCTCTCTCCCTCCCTCTCACACTCTCACCCTCCCTCTCACCCTCTCTCTCACACTTCCTCCCTCTCTCTCACCCTCCCTCTCCCCCTCCCTCTCTCCCTCCCTCTCCGTCACTCCACAGCGCTCCTTCGAGAAGCATTTTTATTTCCCTCTCGACTTTCATCTCTTTTTCTCGTCATACGTCTGTCTCACGTCCTAACGAGGGATTAAATAATGAGGAAAACTGAAACAAAAGGCGTTATGCTGTAAGCAGAAATGAATAAAAGGAAAGTTACGTTTTTGTTTCAAAACTGAAAATGTTTAACGTCGGGCTTGAGTAGCCAATGGGAGTGGGGAGTGTATTTCTAAAAAGTAAGTTCCTATTATTTTGTTCACGAAACGAACATTATGTCACCAGATAAAATTTACCAATACAATCTTAGACAAGTAACTTATTTGAAGGGTTGATTATTGTTTACCGTTTATTTACGATACTAAAGTAATTTTAAATTAACGTTATTAGGGAAAATAAACTTAAAAACTAAATAATTAGAATTAACATGAATGTTTTGACAAATTTGTAAAAAATGTTTTTATTTACTCATATGTAATATTCACCTTTACCTATCCATAAGTAACTGAGCAGTTTAAATCCAAACATTACAAAAACAGTCCAAAGTTTATCAAATAATAATATTCTTTTATCGAATAAAATACTTAGAAAAGGATAAAAACTGGCTGTTAGACAGCAAAAGAACAAAGCAGATATATATATATATATATATATATATATATATATATATATATATAACAACTTACGGAAAAGGAAAGGTAAAATAGATATATGGATGTCAACAAGGTGTTCGGATGAGGAAACCCAGTGAACACTCACCAATCAGACGACTTCAGGTTGGCGAGGCCCCGGGGATGTCGAAGCGACACACGTAAAATAACACTAAAACACAGAAACATCACAAACGTAGAAGCTTTCGGAACTACTCCTTCTTCAGCTCTCTCTGTAGCTGATTTGTACAATATCCCATAATGAAATCAATATGTTTAAAGCGGAGATAAAGAGCAGGATCATCACAATAAAAAGGTAAATAATATTTTTAAACTTATTTATAGAGAACTGGAGCATGAATTTTAATCCAATATGGTACATATATTCTTCATATAAATAAATAACCAAAACAACATATTTCAACCGGGTCGACTAAACAGGGCTACCACAATATCAAGGTTAAAATTTATGAGTTTGGAAGTTTTTAGCTGAACCGATTTCAAAAATAAATTTCGCTTGTAGGGCGAGTATAGCATGGCAAAATGAAATGAAGATGTTTCGAGCGTATCTATAAAGCAGAGCTACCACCATATAAGGACAAATAATTTTCTGATTTCAAAGCAAACACATTGATATATGAGTAAGGCGACTTTGACGAAAAGCACTTATGCATCACGGGAGACCCGTGCACAACCCTATCTGTTATCGTATTATTCCACTTTTTATTTGAAAACTTTTTTATTGATTTTTCCTATATTTCACGTGTCGTTATAAATTATACATATAGAAAGAACAATAAATCCCAATTTAATATAATTTTTGTATTTATCGAGAATTCTCGATATTCTTGAGAATAGCGCAAAAATTGTCGAATACTCGAGAACCCTAAAACCCCGCGAAATCACAGTCTCTAGTACCCAACCTACGGCCCGCGAAGGGTTTTTGTGCGGTCCGTGAAGCTACGACGAAAAAGCAATCCGAAAAGTTGAACACACAAATTCATTGATTTTTATGAAATATTTGAGAAAAACTCTTAATATTGAAATTTCGACCATATAATTTTTATTTATAATTGATTTTCATTTATATGGCACCTCAGGGTATATAGACAACTTCACTTAAAACTCTTATCCGGGCCGCCGAAGAATTGGCAACTTCCAATGCGGCCCGCCAAAGAATTCGCTACCACTGATGCAGCCCGTCATGCACAAAATTTTGGCATCACTGCCATAGGTGATCGTGACCCTTTCATCCATACATGACACCGATACAAGTTTACGAAATAGAGCATTAAGCAGACCATATTCAGCATGATTATCTTGTTAGGTTCATTCGTTAATAATAATTTGAAGAATCTCTGTTTATGTCTTTTTCTAAGCCTCTTTTGTGTATTAAAGATAAAGGATAAGTATTTCAGTTTCAGACATCGACCGAGAAATGCGGCGATCAAAATGACATCAATTGACTCTTGTGAGTAACGAGCATAGTCATGCGGAGTGTTATCGAAAACAATTCTTTGGGTTTATCGCTATGGTTACCAAAAGTCGCCGTTTTAATTTTCGGTTTTCTTAAATCCCACAATTGCTAGGCTTTTGGCTAAACGGCTGCCGCGAGGGAAACACTTTGATGTGCAACTTCAGAAACAAACAGCTATCGCGACGTTTTCAATTCGCGATAAGCCTTTGGGGACATTAGTGCGTATAACAGTACGTTCGTTGACCGATTGCCTCAGTCTCTGTCTCAAGAGTTATTGCCACGCGAGAATATCCTCTTCCTTTTCCTTCCTGCGTCACTTCCTCTCCCAAAGGAAGCATAACTCTCCATCCTTCTGCTTATATTTTATTGCCTTAGAGCAAATATTCTCTCAAGGGGATACTGATAATTTCGTCCAAATGGTCCCGCTTCCTGTCCCTCCA